>OX155900.1:60471426-60901426 GCA_944588485.1 Phosphuga atrata
TCCATACAGTATTCTATTATTTTTGCTATTAAGGCTACTGGCCTGTAGTTGTCTAAGACAGTTTTATCGCCTTTCTTATGGATTGGTATAATCATTGATGTTTTCAAACATTCGAGAAAAGTGTGTTGTGAATGAACAGTTAGTTCACAATGTCTAAAATTGAAGGTGTCAATTCTGGTAGAACTTCTTTTATGATTTTGCATGGCAGATTGTCTGATCCTGCACTGTTGGTTTTTAATCTCCGAAATATGAGAGTAATTTCTGAGTAGGTCATTTCTGCCAAAAACATGCTATTATATAATTTGGGAATATGGCCATAATTAATGTTTTGGCTCTTGTAAGGCTAACTTATATTTAGATTTGTTCGTTTCGCTAAAGATTCTTTTGAATTAATATTGTGTTCCGTCTGTATGATTTTGTATGTTTCCGCCGAGGATAATGAACCTGTGGTCTAATAATATTGTATCATGAACTGAGATTCCTTTTGGCTTTTTTTTGAGTGAAAATATTGTCAATAATGCTGCTTGGTGTTTGCGTTACTCGTGTATGTTGGAAAATTTGATCTTTAAGTCCATATGATATCCTGAGTTTTAGTAGATTGAATCGTTCTTTCTTTTTTATCTATAAAAATTAAAAGTTGTGATTAAAAAAAAAAAGATTGACGCGTACGTATTTGGGCCATGTTTCAGGGTATTTTATTTCAGTTTGTTGTTCAAATAGACCAGGGTAGAAGGCTTCAAAAATGGTCAAAAGTGAAAAAAAATAATAGTAGAATGAAACCGATTGGAAGAGGAAGAGGATATAACAAAAATAAAAGGAAAAATAATTTACGGGCGATCTGAGCTCGGGAAGTGGAAAGGGGTGAGTTTTTAAGGGTGAAAAATGGTTCATCTCGATCTCCAGCGAAACTACAAGTCGTATGGAAAAAAGTTACATAGCAAAGTTGTAGATAATAAAAATATCTACAACTTTTGTATTTACACTTTTTTCACACAACCTCAAAATTTATGTGAAAAATTCGAATAACCAAGTTCTTGGTTTTTCATTTTTAACTTTTATAACAATTTTTTTTTAACGAAATTTGGTGAAAATTTATCTTTTCATGTCCAAAACACACTGTAATTTTTTTGATTTAAAATATTTATTTTTTCACCTTATTTTCACTTCATATCGAAAAATCACCCTTATTTTCAATTGAAAATTCTCGCGTCAAAATTTCCGCTTTTTTTAAAAAGTCGGTGAGCTTTTTATTCGTTGAAATCTCTACTTTCTGATGGCGTAAAAATAAAAATACATTACTATGGTAAATGTTCTCAAAAAATGCAAAAACAAAAAAAAATCGAATCCAGAATTTTTTTCTTTCAATCACTGAGTACAATTTTGAGCTATTCATTAAAATCTATACTTTAATCACTCGAGAATCGTTAGATTCCATGTTACATTGATAAACGAAAAATTGCAAGTCGAAATATACTACAATAATTAACAACC
Organism: Phosphuga atrata; assembly: GCA_944588485.1. Taxonomy (NCBI): domain Eukaryota; kingdom Metazoa; phylum Arthropoda; class Insecta; order Coleoptera; family Silphidae; genus Phosphuga; species Phosphuga atrata. Next base: position 60,472,918 of record OX155900.1, read on the forward strand.
AAACAAGTTAATATTTAATAAGACATCTACAATATTTTGAGAAAGTTGTAGAATCTTCTTTAAATTATATTCGTAGATGCCTATTGATTGCTGTTTCAAGAGAACTTGTATACCTGAGTGACCTACGGAAAATTTTAGCCCATCAACAGGTATTTCATAGAGAAGTGGGGAAGGGGCTAGGACGCTAGGAGGGTCTGGGCCTTACTACTGTTATTTCGTAGCAGCTGCAAAAACCGTTAGCCAGTATTCGAGACACAGAGCAGTGAACAACGTCAGTCATGAAAATACACGTGCAGACTGAGTTATTTTCAGAGAATTGTGACAAATTTACTTTAGAAGAAACTTTTGGAATCTACATAGCAAGGTAAATACTACCTTTAATTTAATCTGTATCAATCAGCTCTAAAAAAAATAGTAATATTTTCTTTCATAAATAGTGCGTTTAATGCCACATAACCTGAAAAATTAAAATCGAATGATATTTTAGTACAATTCGATTTTGTCTTTTCAGATTATCAGTATGGATGAATCTGTTTGCATCTGCAATGAGGCTGATGATAAGCAAGTGTATGAAATAAAAAAAGCAGCTTTGAATTGTTTAGTGGAGTCGAGCAAGAAAAGGATCGACAATAAATACAAAAAATTTGAGACTTTGATATCGGCTTTTATTCATCAAACTTGTCAAAGTCAATATAATGATGAGACTGCAATAGCTACATACCGTAATTCAAGACATAGAAAATCAAACGAAGGAAAACAAAGAAATAAAGACGCTCTTAGATTTAATTTTCAATCTCATTGCTTTCTCTGCGACGGGGTTTTCGGTAATATTTCAAAAGAAAAAATGTCATCTGTTGAAAGTGACGATACAAGAGATAATATATTACAGTAAATTCAAAGACAAAGCACGTTAAATGATTTTGATAAAAACATTTCAGCTCGTTTGAGAAATGTGCCTGATTTAGTCGCAGCAAAAGCCCGTTATCACACTGCTTGTATGCCTACTTTTTATAAGAAAAGAACTGAAAGACTGAAAAGGGGTCGCTCACCATGTGAAAACACTAAAAAGTTTGTTAATTATCTTATTAATTATATCGTTGACAACGAAACAGAATGTCAATTTTCTGTCAATGAAATAAAAGAGGGATTTTCCGGTGATCTTCCAGACTACACGACTATTTGAAAGACTATTTAAAAAATTGAAAGGGCATTTTCAGAACGATATCGAGTGTCATTTAATTAAAAGAGATATGATAATTTTATACAAAAATAGTAGTGCAAGTAAAAAACTCTGCAAAGACTGGTACGAAAAAAGATTAAAAAGAGAGGGAGACGAACGAACTAGAATTGTTCAAATGGCTGCTGAAATTGTTTTAGAAGATATACGCTCTAAAGTATACGATCTGAATTACTACGAAATTCCAGATTTTAACGAAGGCAATCTTTTCAAGGATGTTCCTGAAACTTTGGAAGTTTTTTTGAATATTGTATGTAAAAGTAATAAAGAAAAGAGTACGAGTAATGTTCGTAGGATGGACAAAAGTGGCCACAATATCTCATTGCATTATCGCATCTGTAAGGCCACTTTCTTTTTTATCTCCAATTTTACTTGGTTTGTCGTCGATGATTCACAAAAAATATGCCGCTAAAGGATTGATCAACTCATTATCCAAGTTGGGTTTGTGTTTCTCATATAAAGAAAATTTGCGCTTTGAAGCATCGGTTATCAAGGACCCGGCTAATCATACGTTTTCTACGGATTCATACTTTCAATTTATTTACGACAATACGGATCATAATACATGCACGATTGATGGCAAGAATACTTTCCATGCAATGGGTGGAATAATGGTTGTTACTCCGGCGTCTAGCGTTACTTCAAAGTGAACCATTTCTAGATTGAAACAGATTCCATCTTCTGAAGAGATAGGCGAAATTGGATTTGTGAAATTGAAACGTTTCGAAAACAAAAATTCCGATGGATTGAAAACCGTTCAGATAGAAGATATTTTAGATGTTACGGACAACTATGAAATTTCTTCGGCAGATTTTACATGGTCGTATTCAAAATTTTCAAATAACAAATCTGACGGTTGGAATGGATTCATGGAGAAGTTACATCTTAATTCGACTTATCATACTTCTAAAATTATTCCTGTGCCGTTTATTAAAAATCCACCGAGTGATTATGATACCATTTTTACGTCGTGGGTAGAAGCGGATAAACAATGCCAAAAACAAGAGCAAAAGATTGTGTTCGTAACGTTTGACCAACCGCTATACCATAAAGCTCGTGAAATCTTAGCCAGTATTGATGTAGATAATGATCCCTGCAACTTGTCGTCAGTCCAAGTAAGACTTGGGGGTTTTCATTTATTGATGTCGTTCCTTGGAGCGATTGGATTCATCATGGATGGTAGTGGACTCAAGGAGGCTTTTTGTGAGATATATGCAGAAAATTCGTCCGATAAAGCTCTTTCCGGGCACGCATATGCACGAGCTATCAGAGGACATTTTCTAGTACAGCTCGCCTTGTCTGAATTAATTTTTTCATCGATGGAGTTGTCGGCCATAAAAAAGGGGCTAATGGATACATGTTTGCTGGATTTAGGAACAGAAAATTTTGAAGACAATTTGCATCACGAAGATTTTAAGATCATAAAGGACAAATTTATCGAGCATCTTAAATCAATACAAAAAAAAGGTCGTACCGCAAAACTTTGGATGCAGTACTGGCAGATGGTCTCGTTAGTTAAAGATTTCATAGGGCTGAACGTACAAGTAATTGGGAATTACATTTAAAATGCGTGGAAAGAATTTTCATGCAAGTGGGCACTTTTTATACGCAAAATCTCATTTTTATCTCCAAGATATGCGTAAGCTTACAGACACTATAAATGATGATTATGAATTTACGCGATTCACCGAAGGATTATTTACGATTAGACATACTCATAAGTTTTGGTCGGGAGTTTGGACGGATATGACGATCGAGCAAGTTTTGATGAGATCTATGAAAACTCAGGGTGGACTTACACATGGTCGTGGTTTGTCTGAAAGTGTTTTAACGAAATTCGTATTGACAATGATCATACTTGTCGAAATTTGCAATGAAATGGAAGATTTTTGTAATGTTTCCTTTGCAACATCAGAGCAACACATTGATTCCAGGGAATATCGAATAAAAAGAGATGTTGCGGATTTGCAAATATTACAAAAATTGTTTAACAGGTATGATCCTTTTCCAGAGACTGATAACGTGATGTCAATATTTTCTGGAATTATTGGCAGTAATTCTGTAAATTGCTACGAAGCGTATGAAGAAGGAAAGAAATCTTTGCAAGCTATTGTTGGAATGAATTTTGGCAGTGTCAAATTTAAACGAAAAAACAAAGTCTTGTCTCTAAAAACGGTTCAATCTTTCGTTAAAGTAAACGGAGATATTATAGCCATCGATCCATTATTGCTATTTCAAAGAATATCGTTAACGATCGACAGTAAAAAAGATATGGAAACTTATTTACAATACGAGCTTGCACCTTTTCCATTGTCATTTTTTACAGAAAATGGCCTCAGGAAAAATGTTAAATCTCAACTTTACGAATTATTTGTGAGTGCGAAAGGACCAACGCATTCGTGCGGTATTGTGCATGTCGTCGACGGTGGAGTTTTACTGCACAAAGTAATTTGGCAGAAAAATGAAACGGTGGAAGAGACAATGAATATATATTTGCGCTATGTAGAAAAACATTACGCAGCAACCAGCTATATCGTTTTTGATGGGTACCCCGAAATTGGAAAATCAGTTACTGTGACAACAGTACCAGCAGCTGGTTCAACTAAAAGAGGAGAACGTAGTCGTCGGAAAACGTCAGACAATGTCTGGAAAACGTCAGAGTTCGATTATCAAAGCCATACAAAAATACCATTTTTGCAAGAAAAAAATTGTATCTAACGAGAAAAACAAGGACAAAATAATCAAAAGTTTAATGAAAAGATTACAGTCACATGGATTTCCCTGTAAACAAGCAAAAGAAGATGCTGATGCTAACAAAATTAAAACCTCGATAGAAATTGCCAAAGATACTAATAAAACTGTCATTGTTGTGGGTCAAGATATTGATCTTGTGGTCCTTTTCAATCAACTTAATTCAGATAATCATGACATTTATTTTCTCAAGCCGGGTTCTGGAAATGTGAAAGATCTATTTTTCACGTCTAATAGCTTCAAATATGAACCTTTCAAAAATATTGTTGCATTTCTGTATTGTTTTTCTGGCTGCGATACAACATCTGGATTTGCCGGAAAAGAAAGAAAAGTATCGTAAAATCATTATTAGACGATAAAAATTTGTCAAATTTGGCCAATATTTTTTTCAAAAAGATGCAAACAAAGAAGATATCGAAAGAAATGTATTACATTTAATCAAATCTATCTTGTATCGATCAAATAAATCTTGTATCTATTAATACAATCTAAATGTAAATATGTTAATATAACACTGAATTCATTAAATCATGAATGAATCAATTAAGATTTCAAAAATATCAATGGGCAAAAATTAAATCATCTTTCTTATTGGCAAATCTCCCACCCACAGAAGGTGCAGCAGACTAACACTGTTACAGGGCATATTATCAGCTCCAAGCTTGGCTGGGTAACGAACTGACAGCAACAGATTGGGGCTGGAAGCAACATCAACGTGGCATTATGCCCAAATTTACAGAAAAGGAATTAATTCCGGAAGTATTGCTGAAAACTATTTGCTGCAGCTGTGAAACTGGATGTAATAGTTTAAAATGTGGCTGCCGAAAACATGGTTTGAAATGCACTGATTTATGCTCAAATTGTCATGGTTCTGAAAATTGCTCTAATGTGGAAGAAAAAAGCTACGAGGAAGTTGACGATTTAGATACAATTGTCGAAGAAAAACCGATGCAGACTAGAAATAATGATGAAGACGAAGACGGTGATGGTCTTGAAGATTTCAACGATTTATTAGAAACGGGAAGGTTTGTCGAATCTAGCGATGCAGAAATGCCATTAAAGAGACAAAAACTAATGGATAAGTGATTAGAATTCAAGACAATGTATTTAGAAATAACATAAATCTTACTAAAATCTTAATAAAATAAATAATCTTAATAATCTTAAAACTAAATCTTACTATCTTTAAGACATAAATGTAATTATGATTTCATAATACAACTTTTTTACTGACAAAAATTGCAGCAGTCACATTTTTTAGATGAAATCTCCTTTAAATCCTACCTTTAATTATAGGATGTGGCTATTTATACATACAGTATGTATATGCAATTGGCTATTTATACATACAGTATGTATACGCAATTGGCTATTTATACATACAGTATGTATATGCAATTGGCTATTTATACATACAGTATGAATACACAATTGGCTATTTATACATACAGTCTGCATTCAGTCTGTACCAGATATTGTGTTGAATTTTTATAGAGGTGAAAATACAAAATGGACGCTAATAAATATACAATCATACAATCGGTAAAGAAGAATATGAAGAATATGGGAAAGCAAAAAATGAATGAAAATGATTATGATACAGCACCGGCTTTCTTATTATCGAGCGCTAACGATGGAATGTTTTGAATAAGAAAAGTGGAAAAAGTTTATACGAAAGGATATTCAAAATTAAAAAAAAAACTTTTTACCACAAGCACAGAAACAGACGAAAGTGATTTAATGGAATTTTTAGCAAAAAATAAAGAAAATGGTGGAAATGGAGGAAAATGGTTTTCACTATAAAAAAGATGAGGAAGAAGATCTGAAATCACTATTTATAGCCTCCTTAGAAATGGTTCTAAATTATAATAATTCTCAGTGCCCAGTTATACAAATAGATGTTTCTTTCGGGTTTAATGTTGAAAAATATAGAAAATTAGGATTTTGTTATTACTCTAGTATAACCGACAAATCGGAATTTGCAGCTGTAGCATTTATTGCTCAAGAAACATATTCGTCATTCATATATTGTATGAATGAATTCAAAAAAAAAATGTAAGAGTAATCCGTCCGTTTTTTTAATTGACAAAGACTTAACCGAACTAAAAGCAATAAGAAACATTTTTTTGCCAATGCCATGTTATTATATATAATATAATCGATCAGTTTCTAGTCCGTATAATTGGCAAATTGATTGAGAATTGCAAATTGACAAGCATAAATTATTGGATGAATTCAAGAAATGCTTGTATTCCCAAGCACATGACGAATATGACGAATAGCAGAAAAAGGAATTTTTCAAAATTTGTGAATCTGTACAAGTTTTTATGGGAACAAAAGATAAATATGTAACACTTAGGAACAATTCCTTAAAACTTGGGATAGTTGTAGAGAAATGTGGGTACATTGTTTTAGAAAACATTTACCATTAATGGGAGACACTACAACAGATAGAATTGAACGATCATTTTGGACCCTTTACCGTTTGCCAAAAATGTCACGTTTTGGCAATGCGAATGTTCAAAGTATAATAATTTACGTATGTATTACGGAAATCATAAACTGTATTGATTCCAGAATAAATATAAAATTAGCCAAAAACAAACAAAAAGTTCAAGTTCAAAATACTTCAAGGATGTTCTGAAGCCATCACAGAGACAGGAATAAAAAATTTTCATAGACAGTTAAAATTATTTCAAACTTTAGAGTCCAAAATGAGAATTCAAAATACTGGCCTTGAGGAAAATTTTGATAGCAAAATATCAAATTTTTATAATACATCGGTGGAAACATTTATACTAATTTTGGAATTCTTTTAGTGCACTACGCCGTCATATTCTTATGATAAGAAAATATAATAATTTGGACATATTTTCAAAAACTTGTTTTCATACAAGATATATTTCAACTGAAAATGCACTAAATATGGATACGGATGTTATAAATGTAAACGTTGATGATTATATTGAAGATGAACATGAGAGAGTAGCACTGGGCTTAGTACAATTGAACGAGAAGAACAAATTCGGTCTAATACCGAGCCCCGTCAATCGAGCGTTGTCAACTAAGCACACCACTTTTTACAAAAAAATACAATTTGTATTTATTTTACTTTATACTATATTTTACCTACTTTAAATGTAATTTAAACCTTTTTAAACCATAATTTTGATACTTTTAATTTTATTTATGAGTTTATTGAGCAAGATTGTAAATGAACTGTAATAAATAAAGTATAATTACTTTTAACTGTGTAGTTATTACCAACATAGTAACTCCAATATTTGAATATACAGTCAGAATGTGCAAATAGCCAATCGCGAGTGCATACTGTATGTATAAGTAGCCAATTGCGTATACAGACTGTATGTATAAATATCCAATTACGTATACATACTGTATGTATAAATAGCCAATTGCGTATACATACTGTATGTATAAATAGCCAATTGCGTATACATACTGTATGTATAAATAGCCACATCCTTAATTATATTGAAAACAACTATTTTTGCATATTTTTTGCAATCTTTATGTTTTATGGATTTCTAATTTTTTTGTTTATCAATGTAAGATGGAATCTAACGATTCTCGAGTAATTAAACTATAGATTTTAATGAATAGCTCAAAATTGTACTCAGTAATTGACAGAAAAAAAATTGGATTCGAGTTTTTTTCGTTTTTTGCATTTTTTTGAGAACATTTACCATAGTAATGTATTTTTAATTTTACACCGTCAGAAAGTAGAGATTTCAACGAATAAAAAGCTCACCGACTTTTTTAAAAAAGCGGAAATTTTGACGCGAGAATTTTCGATTGAAAATAAGGGTGATTTTTCGATTTGAAGTGAAAATAAGGTAAAAAAATAAATATTTTAAATCAAAAAAATTACAGTGTGTTTGGGTCATGAAAAGATAAATTTTGACCAAATTTCGTTAAAAAAAAAAATTGTTATAAAAGTTAAAAATGAAAAACCAAAATCTTGGTTATTCGAATTTTTCACATAAATTTTGAGGTTATGTGAAAAAAGTGTAAATACAAAAGTTGTAGATCTTTTTATTACATATTTTATTACATAGATTATTACATACAACTTTGCCAATTAACTTTTTTCCATAAGACTTGTAGTTTTGCCGGAAATCGCGATGAACCGTTTTTTACCCTTAAAAACTCACCCCCTTCCACTTCCCGACCTCAGATCGCCCGTAAATTATTTTTCCTTTCATTTTTGTTATATTCTCTTCCTTTTCCAATTAGTTTCATCCTACTATTATTTTTTTCGGTTTCAAAAATTATCGACCCTGGTCTAAAAGGGAATCGTGATTTTAAAAGATGAATATGCTTCTGGAAATTTTGAATTCTTTTATTACTTAGGTATTTAATTACTTCTTCTTCTGATAGAGTTGGGTGATGAGATTTTGTTGGTGATAATCATTGATGAGAAGCATACATTATTGTATGAATTCAAGAAATGCTTGTATTCCCAATCATATGAAGAATATGAAAAGCAGAAAAAAGAATTTTTGAATTTTTACAAGTTTTTATAGGAACAAAAGATAAATATGTACCACTTATGGAACAATTCCTTAAAAAATGGGATAATTGTAAAGAAATGTGGGTACATCTGAAGCCCTCACGGAGATATGAATCAAATTTCTTAATAGACAGTTAAAATTATTTAAAACTTAAGAAGTCCATAATGAGAATTGAAAACAATGGCATTGAGGAAAATCTTGATGGCAAAATATCAAAATTTTATAATTCATCGGTGGAAACATGTTTGTATTCATTTTCGAATTTTTTAGTGCACCACGTCGTCATATTCTTTTGATAAGAAAATATAATAATTTGAACATATTTTCAAAAACTTGTTTTCATGCAAGATATATTTCAACTGAAAATGCTCTAAATATGGATACATATGTTATAAATGTAAACATTGATGATTATATTGAAAATATTTTGACTACTCTAACAACCAATCAAATTTTGTCATTTTATCTCATATGAAACAATTTCATCCAATCATGTCAACATTACACTGATAATTGTATACAGTGCAATTATCAATCACTATGACAACACTATTGAGTTTGACAACTTCATTCCAAATAAATTTTAAAATGTCACGTTTTGGCAATGCGAATGTTCAAAGTATAAATGCGCTAATAAAAAAAAAAAAAATCTCAGAAATACAACTTACAGTCACGAACGAGAATATGAATCAAATGAACATAGAAGCTGAGAAGAATTGGCGTTGATACTAATAGATTGGGCGGTCAATATGAGGTAGAAAGACGGTTTATGTTTCGTTGTTGTAATTTTTTGTCAACAAATTTTCCGCCGAATATCCCTCGAACATTGACAAATGCCTCATAATTGTATGACAAATGTATCAAGCTCGTTGCTTGCTAACAACCCTCATCCTTCTTCTTCGAGCTGTTACCAAGGAACGAGCTTTCGATTGTCACAAAATTATCTCGTCTATTATCAATGTCCTAGGGATATTACTACTGAAAATGAACTTGAGAGTAGTGGGTTTAGTTAAATTGAACGAGAATAACCTGAAGAACAAATTCGGTCTAATACCGAGTCAATCGAGCCATGCCAGCCCCTCAAATCAGACAAATAAAAACTTACAATTCAAATCTAAAATAAAATCCAAAGGTCAAAAGATAAATACTAAGCACACCACTTTAAAAAAAAAATACAGAATAAGAAATGATATACCTATATTTATTTCACTTTATACCATATTTTACCTACTTTAAATGTAATTTAAACCTATATTTCACTGATTTAGTGATACTTTGAATTTTATTTATAAGTTTATTGTGCAAGATTGTAAATGAACTTTAATAAATAAAACTACCATTACTTATAATTGTGTAGTTATTGCCAAAATAGTAACTCCAATATTTGTATATACGGTCGGTATGTGCAAATAAGTCAATTGCGAATGCAGACTGTATGTATAAATAGCCAATTGCGTATACATACTGTATGTATAAATAGCCAATTGCGTATACATACTGTATGTATAAATAGCCAATTGCTTATACATACTGTATGTATAAATAGCCACATCTTTTAATTAAAAAATGACATCGAAGCAGACATCGATCCGCTGGACTCTCTTACATTTTAATTCAATTCTCGGGCAATTTTCGACCGATTTTCACAAATTAAGTCTCGAAAGATGCGTAAGGAATTCGGATAAATTATTCTGAAGGAATAGCTTGCAACAGGTTTGAGGAAGTGGCTATAAATTGGAAAAGAGCCTATATCTTGGACATTTTGAAAATTTGAACCGAATAAACTGGAATACCGTGTAAAGCAATTCCCTTTCTTTCGGATGAACTTGGAATAAGCCTTTAAATTATTTTTTTTAAATTTTCCGAAAAAATGGCCAAAAAAATCAAACAATCCTTTTCATCGTTTTTGGTTTTTCACAATCCTCTGGGAAACTACAAATGCCAGCTAAATCATTTTCGACACACTGAGGGTCTCTTTCAAGATCTCTAAGTGAAGCGTTGATTAGTTACTTCCCAGTTAACGTTAATCTGCAAGTAAAAGTTACGAGTATTTTTTGTCAATTTCACAAACGAAAATAAAGCTTCGAGTAACAACTTACGGGTTAAGTGGATGACGTAACAAATTTACGTCACAGTCGTTCAATATACGTCACTGTTACTCGTCAAACGCCATTGATAGTTGTCAACTGTCATTTGTGGTGTTTTTGTGTCTGTTTTGGAAAGCAAATTTGTTACTTTATTTACCAATATTTTTTAATTAGAATTGTTGTTCCTAAAAATTTTACATTTCAAACATTTGTTCTTTAACAATGGGGGTTTTTTAAACGGGCCGTGGATAATAGATCCCTCCAAGTATGGATTATAAAGAATTCCTGATGTCTTTAAGAATTTGTAATAGATATTTTACAATGGTTTTTTTTTTGTATAATCCCTTGGACGATTTCGAATGCTAGGTACTCGTTGCGTCCTAGAATGTTCTAATTCATCCAATTGATGATCAATCAAATCAATTAAATCCATTTTTATTAATAAATTTTAAAATTATCCTTGGCGTTATGATAAATACCTACACAAAATGACAACTGACAATTTTTTACTGTAAAGTAAACCCACTAATGGGCAGATGTCGTGACAAGTAAGTTACGGATTTGTTAATTTTATGATTAGTGCTACTCTAAAGTCGTGAAACTCGCATATGGAGTTACGGGTGGCTTTAACTGGCGGAAAGTCTACTCGACACTTTACTTGAGGATGGTGAAAGAGGCCCTGAAACTAGACGACAAGACGAGTAAATCGATGTGTAATTTATTTGGAAAGATGCAATTTTTTATTGTGAAAATCTGAATTCAAAGTTTACAGAATTTCGACTTCATACGTCTCTCTTTTAGTCTTTTTATGTCCCACTGCTGGGCACCGGCCTCTTCTCTGCCACATATCAACCTCAGCACTAAGATTGGATATGGGGGACCTAGCGGTTTAACGTCGAATCCGAACGACAAATTTTTCCAGAGAAGGTTGTAGGCATTGAGACCCCACGGTTGCCTAATCTGGATTGGGGAATTGAGTGTGGTGGGTTGCAGCCATTAGTTTTTAATTTTTACTGCTTTAGTTCAGCGTGAGATTCGAACCCGCGCTCTCTGACTCGAAGCCAAGTGCTTAACTATCTGAGCCACCACCACCTCCTCCTTCATACGTCTATACCTCGAGAAAGGTTTCAGATAATTAAAAACGGATTGCGGTATCGTTTTCAGGAGGTCATTTCCCTGAGGATTCACACAGATCAAGTGAAATCATATTCATTCTGTCTCCTTGGTATTTGGAAGATCATATAATTTGTTTTCTCAGCATTTATAAATAATTTGTTTACAGAGAACCAAGTGTAGATATTTTTGAGGAGATTCTTGGCTTCAGTCTCATTCGCATGTCGCGATCCTTCCGATATCATGAAACTAGAGTCATCAGCATAGAAAACTACCGGAATTTTGGGTGAAATGTATTTGACTAGGTCTGCAATGTAGATTGAAAAAAGCACGGGAGCGAGCACACTTCCTTGCGGCACACCAGTAGTTGTTTTCGTCATGGTAGATGTATTGGCATAGCTTATTTTTACGTATTGTTCTCTATTTGAGAGGTATGTTCGGAACCATTGTTCACAATTGCCTCTAATGCCATATATATAAAACTTATTCGAGCAGTACATTATGAGACACGCAATCGAAAGCTTTGGACAGATCGCAGAAGATCCCGATTGGGCATCTTCCATTCTCTACTTCTTGGAGTATTCTACTCATATATTGCCATAGTGCCGTTGCGGTAGATTTATTTCTCCTAAAACCATGTTGTTCCTTAGATAAGATGCTGCTTCTTTCGGTGAACAGCAGAAACCTATTAATCATTGCATATTCTAGTATTCTAGCATATTTAGAACTTGTCTTTATAGGATGTAAATTTATAACTTGTCTCCATCGGAAGTAAATACATATAAGGGTAACACTATCTAATTATATAACGCGTGCCCAATACTGAGCAACATCCAAGGCGCTCATAGTGGCTAACAGGAGATCTTTGGATTGTTCTTTTCCACATTCGCAAGACGTGTCACATGTACTGAGGCTCCATCTCCTCAGACTGTCTCGGGATCTTCTGAATCGTAACCTGTTTAGGGGTTTCCACACCAACCAGCTTTCGTTGTGTCCGGGTGCTAGTTCTTCAGGTGGGGGTTCAGGTGGGGGTCGACTTCTTCCATATATCCAGCCTTGACTTCTCTGGTGCGACGGTAAGCATCTCAGATGTTCGCTCTTTCGGGACCTCAGCTGTTGCTGAGGAGGATTATATCCAGCCTCTCCTTGTTGGCAACCACCTCTCTGCTTACACAAGGTGGTGCTATTCCAGCCAGCTAGTAGAACTTATCTGTTGGGGTAGGTTTTAAGCAACCTGTTATCAACTTACAGGTTTCGTTAAGAGCTGTATCTACCTATCTGGCATGAGTTGACCTGTTCCAAACTGGGGAAGCAAATTCAGCTGTAGAAAAGCACAACTCCATTGCAGAAGTGCGAATAGTCTCTGGCTGTGAGCCCCATTGTGTCCCTATTAGTTTGCGAATCAGGATGTTTCGTGTGGAGATTTTCATTTTGTTATTCTTACACTGGGTTTTGAATGTAAGAGCTCTGTCAAGGGTTACTCCCAAGTATTTAGGGGTGTGACAATGCTGCATTCTATGCGTAACTCACGATGAGCTTCCTTGTTCCTTAAGTGGAAGGTGCATACTTATGTCTTAGATGGATTTGGTCTGAGTTGGTTCCAACTGTAATAACTTGAAAGATTTCTCAGCGCAGATGTCAGATCTCTTTCCACTGGTTCAAAACTTGCGCTCTGTGCAGCAAGGGCTAAGTCGTCTGCATACAAAAAGCTTCTTGTGTTTGGGGACAGTGGCTGATCGTTGGTATAGATGTTGAAGAGAGATGGAGCCAGGATGCTTCCCTGGGGTAGACCATTTTTCTGTACTCTCCAAAGACTGCGTTGCCCCTGGAAGTTCACAAAAAAACTACGGTTTTGAAGGAGAGTGTTGATAAGTCTAACTAGATGCAAATTCTTGGTCATACTGTACAACTTGGCATGGAGTAACCGATGATGGGCAGTGTCGTACGCTGCTGAAAGATCCACAAAGACCACGCCTCTCATCTACCGAGTTTCAAACCCATCTTCTATAAACTGAGTAAGGTTTAAAAGTTGCCCTGTACAGCTTTTATTAGGTCGGAGCCCTGCTTGTTTGAGAAGTCAGGTATGAGAAGAGGGAATTTATTCACTTGATAAATAGTGATTTTAAGGAAATATATTTTCTCGCATTTTCCACAGAATTCACCATATCAACTTTTGAACGGCTTTTCACAGAGACTTCTAGGTTTCACCAATCGATTTAGCGCCCCGAAATTAGTATAATTTAATTGAACAAAACATATATCATATTCCAAGGAAGCTTTTAATTAGAAAATGCTCATGCAGGACCCTTACATTTTAATTCACTTTTCGGACACCATTGAACCGATTTCCACAAATTTAGTGTGGAAAGATGAGTAAGGAATACCCCTAAATTATACTGCAGGAAAAACTAGCAGTAAGTTATAGGAAATGCTTAAAAAATTAGAAAATTGCCATCTTGTCTACGTTTTCGGTTTTTACAAGCCTGTAATAAACATTTTTTGCCCTAAAATTAACAAATAATTCGAAAACTAAGCAGAATTTTTTTAAATCTTTGAAACAAAACTTGTTGATAATAAAATTTCCAATAAGAAACCGTGTTATCTAGTGATTTCTAGCCTTTCAATTTGGTAATAATTAATCTTAAACAAAATCAAAACCTTGTTCATATTTTTGTGAATTTTTTATTTTGTCCTTGTTTTTATTTGTTCATATTTGTCTTGTTTCAAAAATTCGAAAATAACTCAAAAACTGAGAGAAATTTTGAAAAATCTTTCAAATAAAGTTGTAGATAATTAAATTTAAAAAACCTTGTTATCTAGTGATTTCTCGGGTGTCACGTTGGTAATAATCAATCTTGAATAAAATCAAAATCGTTTTTTGTTTTTAAACATTTTTATTGTCTCACAAATGCGAAAATAACTCAAAAACTAACCGAAATTTTGAAAAATCTTTCAAATAAAACTTGTAGATAATTAAATTTTCTATAAGAAACCTGCCATCCAGTGATTTCCAGCACGTCAATTTGGTAATAATAAATCTTGAACAAAATCAAAATCTTGTTTTTTTTAAATATTTTTCTCGTCTCAAAAATGCGAAAATAACTTCAAAACTGAGTGGATTTCTAAAAATTCTTTCAAATAAAACTTGTAGATAATTAAATTTTCTATAAGAAACCTTGTTATCTACTGTTTTATATCCTGTCAATTTGGTAACAATCAATCATTTGGTTTCATATTTTTCTTCAAATGTCTTTCTCAAAAATGCGAAAATAATTCGAAAACTGCGAGAAATTTTAGAAAACTTTCAAATAAAACTTGAAGATAAATAAATTTCCTATAATAAATCTTGTTATCTAGTGACTAGACCAAGTCTGCTAGTTTTGGTGTAACTTATAAAAAAGTTAAATTCTAATTAAACTGTTTCTTTAATTAAACTATTTTTTAAAGAAAAATAATAATTAAATTGTCAATAACTTAGCAAAATTATTATTTAACTAATTTTTATATAAAAACACTCATTAAATTGTCAATAACTTAAAAGAAAATTAAGTGTCAGTTTATAATTAATTTAAAGATTGGAAAATAACTAGAAAACTAAATCATTTGTTTCGATTAGAACTTTTCAATTCAAAATTTTCCATTCACTTGATAAATAACATTTTAAGGAAATATATTTCCTCGCGTTTTCCGCAGATTTCAGGATGTCATAACTTTTGAACGACATCACTGAGACTTCTAGTTTTCACCAATCGTTTCAGCATACCAAAATTAGTCGGTAGAATATATCATATTCATTGCAAGCTTTTAATTAAAAAATACCATCGAACCAGCCATCGATCCGCTGAGGACGCTTACATTTTAATTCACTTATTGGGCAATTTTCAACCGATTTCCACAAATTTAGTCTCGAAAGATGCGTAAGGAATTCGGCAAAGTTATTATGGAAGAAAAGTTTTCAATAAATTAGAGAAACTGGCATAAAACTTCTCATATACTGGAAAAATTGTCCTAAGATTTTCAAGAAAAAATGGCCAAAAAAATCCATCGTTTTGATCAGAAAAATAGTACGTTTTTGGTTTTTTACAATCCTCTCGGAAAATACAAATGCCAGTTAATCATTTTCGACACTCTAAAACTTGACAACAAAACGAGTTAATCGATGTATAAATTGTTTGAAAATATTAAATTTTTTATTGCAAAATTCTGAATTCAAATTTTCAGAATTTCGACTTCATAAGTCTATATTTCGAGGACGGTTGCAGATAATTAAAAACGGTTTGCGATATCGTTTTCAGGAGGTCATCTTCCTACGGGTGCACTTATATTTCCTTAAAAATATTAATTAGTTTCTCAGTTATGTGCTCATGCGACCAAATTTCGCGAAGTTTCTCTAGATTTTGGCAATTATGTGCAAATTTGGCAATATGCAATATGCGGCTATCAAAATGCAATTTGTACATTTACAACCAGCAGGGAAAATACTTTCAGACACACTAAATGATGATTTTAAGGAAATACATTTTATCGCATTTTCCGCAGATTTCGCGATGATATAACTTTGGAACGACGTATCATAGATACTTCTGGTTTCTACCAATCGATTCGGCGTCAAAATTAATCTGAAAGCATAGATCACATTCCTAGGGAGCTTGTTAATTAATTATAATTAATACCATAAGCCATCGATCCGTTGGAAGACTTACATTTTAATTCAATTCTCGGGCAATTTTCAACCGATTTCCATAAATTTAGTCTTGAAGGATGCGTAAGGAATTCTGCTAAACTATTTTGCAGGAAAAAAAATTGCAATAAGTTTGAGGAAATGCCTAAAAATTTGCCACCTTTTCAAAATAGCCACCTTGTCAGCGTTTTTTTTAAATTCACAAATAACTCGTAAACAAAGCAAAATTTTTAAAAACTGAAATAAAAATTGTAGATAATAAAATTTCCAATAAGAAAACGTGTTATCTAGTGATTTCTAGCCTATCAATTTGGTAATAATCAATCTTGAACAAAATGAAAAACCTTATTTTTTAAATAGGAAAAACTAAAAAAATGCTACTAAAAAAATATGAGAAATTTTGGAAAATCTTTCAAATAAAATTTGTAGATAATTAAATTTCCTATAACAAACGTTGTTATATAGTAACTTATAGCTCCACAATTTAGTACTAATCTATCTTGAACAAAATCAAAACCTTGTTTTTTTTTAATATTTCTCTTGTCTCAAAAATGCGAAAATAACTCGAAAACTAAGCAAAACTTTCAAAAATCTTTCAAATGAAACTTGTAGATAATTAAATTTCCTATTGGAAACCTATTAGTGATTTGTAGTTTGTTAATTTGTTAATAATAAATCTTGAACAAAAACAAAGCCTTATTTTTTTAGATATTTCTCTTATCTCAAAAACGCGAAAATAGCTCGAAAAATAAGCGAAATTTTTAATAAATCTTCCAAATAAAACTTGTAGATAATTAAATTTCCTATAAGAAACCTTGTTATATAGTGATTGCTAGCCTGTAAATTTGGTAATAATCAATCTTGAACAATGAATAGGATGGTTGCGACAGTTACTACGTGGTAATCCATACTTATATTGAATTGAAAAATTCACTTTGTTTTTTACCACACTGATATTATGTAAAAATGTTATATAACTTATTATTCACAGTTTCATAAATTTCTACACATATCACGACTCGTGTTTCGACGTTTGACGGTCATTTTCAAGTGACTTAACAAATTGATGAGGTTGAATATATACCCATATAGTTTTGGTGCGGTAAGGGGGGCGGTGTTTGTCCGAAGATGAGGACTTATCTGTTTGAGATTGGGTGAGATTAAAAAGTTGGGAAAAGATTAGGTCAGTTTGCTCGTTTAGGAGATTAACTGAGGGATTACGGGTTTTTTGAAAATTTCTAATGACTCTAGGAGATTTAGTTTCGGGCCTTTGTTGCAATTATGCAAGATTTTTAGATTATCTATATCTGGGAAATTATGATTGCATTCGAGACAATGGTTTGAAAAAGAACTAGTGTCTTTTTTCAGACGAAAAGCGCGAGAATGTTCTGAAAACCGTGTTGAAAAACCGTGTAGTAGGTATATTAGAAAACATACTACTAACGTCAAAAGATACGAGTTTGAAGTTTATTGGGGTTGTTATTGGTTTGAGGAGTTCCGAAAGGTCGAGTGAATTTTTTACAGAATATTTTGGGGTAAATTTGGTGTATTTTTTGAAAAGAGTATTCAGTTTAATTGCCAAAACTCTTGCTACACTGTTATTATAGGAGACAACTGGTCTAATGGGAGAATCGGGTTTGTGAGTTTTAATGAAACCATAGAATCTGGGAGCTGTGGGATTCTTATTTATGATTTTAAATTTCTCAAATTCGGAGAACAAAGTTGTAATATTTTTTAAGAGACTTCTAATTTTAAATTGGAATTTTTGTGTAGGATCCTTTTTCAAGGGAGTTAGTTTTTCTGTTGAAATGAAAGAGTTCATTTTATTAATGTACTGTCCTCTTTCCAGGACGACTATCGAATTGGTTTTATCGGCTTTTGTAAGGACTAAAGAATTGGACTCAATTTTTGTTTTTATTGATTTGATCACTGCGGAGTCTGTGGTAGAATTACGGGCGTACGATTTTATATGATCGGCTATTTTGGCTTGGGGTATAAGAGGTTCTTGCCCTTTTTTTAGCGCGATTTCTGACTCTACAATTATTGTGGATTTATCGGATTTGTATCTTGCATAATTGCAACAAAGGCCCGAAACTAAATTTCCTAGAGTCATTAGAAATTTTCAAAAAAACCCGTAATCCCTCAGTTAATCTCCTAAACGAGCAAACTGACCTAATCTTTTCCCAACTTTTTAATCTCACCCAATCTCAAACAGATAAGTCCTCATCTTCGGACAAACACCGCCCCCGCACCCCACCAAAACTATAAGGGTATATATTCAACCTCATCAATTTTTAAGTCACTTGAAAATGACCGTCAAACGTCGAAACTCGAGTCGTGTTATGTGTAGAAATTTATATAACTGTGAATAATAAGTTATATAACATTTTTACATAATATAAGTGTGGTAAAAAACAAAGTGAATTGTGCAAAATAATAATCTTGAACAAAATCAACACCTTGTTATTTTTTAAACATTTTTCTTGTCTCAAAAATGCGAAAATAACTCAAGAACTACGCGAAACTTTCAAAAAAATCTTAATTATCTTCAAATTAAACTTGTAGATAATTAAATTTCCTAGAAAAAACCTTGTTATCTACCGATTTATAGCATGTCAATTTGGTAATATTCAATTTTGATCAAAATCAAAACCTTTTTTTTAATATTTCTCTTATCTTAAAAATGCAAAAATAACTTTAAACCGATACTAATTAAGCTCGAAAACTAAGCAAAATTGTTAAAAATCTTTGAAATAAAAATTGTAGATAATTAAATTTTCTATAAGAAACTTTATTACCTAGTGAATTCTAGCCTGTCAATTTGGTAATAATCAATCTTTAACAAAATAAAACCTTGTTTTTGTTTTATATTTTTCTTGTCTCAAAAAATGCGAAAATAACTCGAAAACTGAGACTAATTTTGAAAAATCTTTCAAATAATACTTGTAGATAATTAAATTTCCTATAACAAACCTTGTTATCCAGTGATTTCCAGTGCGGTAATTATCAATCTTGAACAAAATCAAAACCTCGTCTTTTTTTATATTGCTCTTGTTTCAAAAATGCGAAAATAACTCGAAAACTGAGACAAATTTTGAAAATTATTTCAAATAAAACTTGTAGATAATTAAATTTTCTATAAGATACCTTATTATACAGTGATTTCTAGCCTGTCAATTTGGTAATAATCAATCTTCAACAAAATCAATACCTTGTTTTTCTTTTAGTATTTCTCTTGTCTCAAAAATGTCAAAATAATCGAAAACTAAGCGAAATTTTGAAAAATCTTCCAAATAAATCTTGTAGTTAATTAAATTTCCTATAAGAAACCTTGTTATCTGGTGATTTCTTGCCCGACAATTTGGTAATACTATAGTATAGTAGTAATCCTTTTATTGGCATAAGTAATTACATAATTTTTAACCTAACTAAGAAACAAAAGTGCTACATTCATAGTTAACAAAAATTGAATAAAACAAATAATTAATCCTTTCTAAATCCGCGGTAATAATCAAGAGATAAGGCAAAAGAAAAAACAAACAAACACACAAGCCCCACAAAAACAAAAAATATATAAATCAACCAAAACAACTACTCGCACTCTTTCCACAACGACAAAAACAAAAATTCACCTCACTATCCGTTAATCTTTTTTTAACTGAACCACCCTTTTCATCAAGGGCCAACTGGCTCCGTCTTCCCTCATGCACGAAACCCAGTCGTCTACCACCGGTCTCTCCTCACTGCTCCACTGACATCCATTACAGCTTTGTGCCCAATAAGCCCACGTGTCACTAGCTTCCCCACATATGCCACACAGCTTAAAGCGAGTATCCATTCAGTACCTCCTGCCTTTTTCTTCAGAACCGCACCTGTGGCGTGCAATCAATACCTGCGGCAGCCTAGCTCCTTTGAGGTACAACGGAAGTCTTTGGAACACTTGTACGCTCCTGTATTCTGGGAGGAACTTACTCCCCTCGATCTTCCTCTGACGACACTGCAGCTCCACCTCGGCTAACCTTTCATACACCAATTGGTGGAAGAATTGGTGTATGAAAGATTATCCTTCCATTCCCAAACATTCTCTCGATTTCCTCATCAAGGGAAGAGCCACAAGAGGAACAGCCACAGCTTTCATACAGCTTCTTTCTTTCGCTCCCCCATTTTGTGCCCTTATTTACACCAAAACCTTCCATTCTTACAACTCTCAGCACTTCTTTTACAATCCTTTCATTACCCATTCCATACACTTTCCTATCAAACTTAACGACCCTCCTAGCTGCCTGTGAAAACACTTTCCGCATATTTTTTTCTTGCAGCAGGATGTATGCCGGCGTAGTTCTATCTAAATTGAGTGCAATTTTTAAAAACTGTAGCTGGACTCTCTCAACTCTCTCTTTATTTTTCACTCCCCACACTTCCGCTCCATACAAAAGGATACTTCTCACACATGCCTTCCACATTACCATTTTTGCTTCAAAGTTATTTTACCTCAAGCACTCCTTCCATACGTTCCCTAGCCCGTTAGCAGCCACCCAAGCCTTTTTTCAAATATATTTCACATGCTCTTTCGCGGACCCATCCTGTCCAAACATAAAACCAAAATATTATTATTATTATTAGAAGCTGCTAATTTGCTGGATTACATTACTTCCCCATTTAAATGACTCACTCCTTCTACCCGCTCTTTTACGAAACATCATCCATTTAGTCTTTTTCACGTTCACTACCAATTTCCTCTTTTCAAAAAATCTTTTCACCCGCTCGATCATCTCTGACATTTCTCCTTTCGATCTAGCCAAAATCACAAAGTCGTCCGCAAACTTCAAACTTTCCTACTACCAATTACTACCCCTCCCGCTTGACCTCTGCTCAGCACACACTCTAAATCTGCCGTGTACAGGTTATATAATATTGGACTCAGCGGACAACCCTGCCTTAGCCCCATTCTCACATCAAAACTTTCTGAAAGTTCCTCTCCTACTTTCACTCTGCACCGCGTATCCTGATATAAATCCCTGATTCTCTCTATTAACTGCTGCGCTATACCTTTCCGTCTCAACATTCCCACATTCTCTTCCTCACCACGGTGTAGTAGGCTGCTTTCAGATCTATAAACAGAGCATAAAGCTTCCCTTGCTTCTTAACCAGCTCCTGCTCCACAATATACTTCAACGTAACCAAGTGTTCCACCGTGCTGTAATGCTTTCTAAATCCGGCTTGTATATCCGGGATCAGACCTTTATCTTTCTCTTCACACAAAAGCTTTTGCTGCAGCAGTTTCGCATAGATTTTATACGCTGCGTCCATAACCGTTATTCCTCTGTAGTTAGCTAGGTTTTCCCTATCTCTACCTTTGTATATCGGTACAATTACACCTACCTTCCAGTTCACCGGCAAACATTTAGAACCTTTATAAATATCGTTGAGTTCTTAGAACAGCCCTCGCTGGATGACTATCGGAGCGTACTTCCACGCTTCATTCGGGATACAATCCAAACCCACTGCTTTTTTCTCGGAAGTCTATCCAAAACACCTGAAAATACTTCCCACGTAAATTCGTCTCTGCAGCTCGTTGCACCATTAACCCCTCCTGCAACATCGTCGAACGGATCGGGCAGACCAATGGTTAGCAGCTCCTATTTGAAGAAATTGTTTCTCCATAGGCCAATCGGTTTCTCACAACACCCTTGTTTCCGTCTATAGGCTGACACCATTTTCCAAATATCCGCATCATTGTGGATTCCCTTCAACTTCTCGAATTGCGCGTCTACCCACTCCTTCTTCATTTGGAGTTCCATCTCTTTCAGTTGTGTACAGCATTTGTTGTACTCCTCCATCGAGTCCTGACCCTCCTTCCACCTTTTGAAATTTTTCCTCACGGACTTCTTAAGTTCTTTGACTTTGAATTTGGTAATAATCAATCTTGAACAAAATCAAAACCTTGTTTTTGTTTTATGTTTTCTTTATCTCAAAAATGCGAAACTCAAAAACTAAGAAAAATTTTCAACAATCTTGCAAATAAAATTTGTGAAAAATTAAATTTTCTATAAGAAACCTTGTTATCTAATGACTTTTAACCTGACGGTTTGGTAATAATCAACCTTGAACAAAATCAAAACCATGTTTTTGTTTTAATATATATGTTGTCTCAAAATTGCGAAAATAACTCGAAAACTGAACAAAGCTAACTAAGCCAACAAAGCTTCTAGATAATTAAATTTCCTATAAGAAACCTTATTATTTGGTAATTTCTAGCTAGTCAATTTGGTAATAATCAATCCTGAACAAACTCAAAACCTTGTTTTTGTTGTATAATTTTCTGGCCTCAAAAATGCGAAAATAACTCGAAAACAGCGAAATTTTGAAAACCTTATAAAACTTGTAGATAATTAAATTTCCTATACGAGGTAGTATGGCAGTAATGGTTTTAACCCAATAAGTGAACGATTATGCTCCATAAGGCTAAGAGGGAAATTTAGAAACGTCACCCTGATTAATGTCCACGCACCAACTGAGGACAAGGAAGAAAACGTGAAGGACCAATTTTACGAGGAACTGCAAAAAGCATATCGTGATGCGCCAGAAGGAGATATCAAAATCATCCTTGGTGATTTTAATGCTAAAGTGGGACGCGAGGAGATATACCGACCGACAATCGGACTGCACAGTCTTCATGCTGAGACTAATGAAAACGGAAGTAGGATGGTAGACTTTGCGACGACCAACAACATGGTAGTCAGTAGCACATATTTCCCACACAAAAATATTCACAAAGCCACATGGAAATCACCAGGTGGTAGAGTATTGAACCAGATAGACCATGTGATGATAGATGGGAGACACTGTTCAAATATCCTGGATGTAAGAGCCTGTCGAGGCCTCAATGTAGATTCTGATCATTATTTGGTAAGTGCGGTGCTTAGGGCTAGAATTGATGGTCAACGCACACAACAGCCGGCAGTTAAGAGATACGATCTGGAAAAATTCAAAACCGATGAGATGAAAGAGAGATTTCAGTACCAAATGCAGGAACGAATATCCAAACGGCCAGAAAACGCTCTAGTAGAGGTCAATGAAGCGTGGCAAAAGAGAGGTTGTGTGGTGGAAGAAGGGACAAAGCCGTAATAACTGGTTCGATGAAGAATGCAAGGAAGCTCTGACAGAGAAGAACAAAGCCAGAGAAAAAGTACTATAACGAAATACTAGAGCGAATGTAGAGGATTATCGAAACAAACGGAAAGTTGAGAAAAAATTCTTCCGAAGAAAGAAATCTGAAAAAGATGAAGAAGATTTCGCGGAAATAGAAAGAATAAGTAATGCCAACGAAACTCGGGGACTCTACCAAAAGGTCAGAAATGCGAGACTTGGCTACAAACAGCAGCCACTTCTGTGTAAGGATAAGGACGGCAGAGTAATCGGACACACAGAAAAGTGTATCAAGAGGTGGGGTCAGTACTTCAGGGACCTGCTCAACCAGAACTCTCGCGTAGTCCAAGAGGAAAGTATAACGCCAACATCAATATTCATATAACAACTATCAATTAATATCAGTTGATATAATAATATCAACAATCAACATCAATATTAGGGACTGAGCAAGTGGAGGAACCCACCTTAGAAGAAGTAGAGACTGCAGTGCGCAGGATCAAGAACAA
Source organism: Phosphuga atrata (assembly GCA_944588485.1). Lineage (NCBI taxonomy): Eukaryota > Metazoa > Arthropoda > Insecta > Coleoptera > Silphidae > Phosphuga > Phosphuga atrata. The sequence continues at coordinate 60,496,980 of OX155900.1, forward strand.
TAAGGCGCCAGGTGCAGATGGTATTCCAGGAGAATTGTTGAAGTATGGAGGTAGAGCCTTAATATCGTGCATGCATGATCTCATATTAAACATATGGAGAACGGAAAAGCTACCGGATGAATGGAAGCTAGGGATAATATGCCCATTGTACAAGAAAGGTGATAAGTTAGATTGTTCTAACTACAGGGGAATAACGCTGCTAAACATTGCATACAAGGTCTTCGCTATTGTGTTGTACCGTCGCTTACTACCATACGCAGAAGAGAATATCGGTGAATACCAGTGCGGTTTCCGCACAAACAGGTCAACCACAGACCAACTGTTTGGCATTAGGCAGATCCTGGAGAAATGTAATGAGTTCAATAGCACGACACACCATCTATTCGTGGACTTCAGAGCAGCATACGACAGCGTTATAAGACACAAACTGTGGGGGATAATGACAAGTTTCGGATTCCCTGAAAAACTGGCAGCCCTAACCAGAGTAACACTGTCTGAAGTATCGTCTGTAGTAAGAATACGAAACAAGTTGTCTGAGACTTTTATAACAGAGGAAGGTCTACGACAGGGAGACCCACTGGCAACTTTACTGTTTAACATCGTACTAGAAAAGGCCGTTAGGAGTAGTGGAGTGGATACTAACGGCACTGTGTACTTTAAGTCAACACAACTATTGGCTTACGCAGACGACATTGATATAATTTGCAGAAGCGAACAGGCGACCAAAACTACTTACTCGCTGCTGGAGAAGGAAGCAAGTAACCTAGGACTCACTGTCAACGTAAACAAAACGAAATACATGGTGGCTAACGAAACTCATCGGAAGGTAGGACCAACGCTAGGACTAGACGGAAAGCACTTTGACACAGTAGATACATTTGTGTACTTGGGCTCGCAACTGGACAGCGTAAACCGGATGGGCGAGGAGATTATGAGGCGGATAACTCTTGGTAACAGGTGCTATTATGGGCTACTTAAACTTTTTAGGTCCAAAACAATCCACCCCAAGCATAAGTGCACACTGTACAGGTCACTGATAAGACCGGTGGTAACCTATGGTGCAGAAGCATGGAGCTTAACACAGAGCGAACAACAGGCTTTAAGTGTATTTGAGAGAAGAATGCTACGTGCAATATTTGGAGCGACCCAAGAACGAGGAATCTGGCGCCGAAGATATAATCACGAACTATATCAGCTCTACAATCAACCAGATATTGTGAGTTTCATCAAGGTGGCAAGATTGAGATGGCTCGGACACATGCAGAGAATGGGTGATCATAGGGTTCCGAAAAAGTTGTTCAATGGCCAACCAGAGGGAAGGAGAAGGGCCGGAAGGCCAAGAGGGAGATGGAAGGATGCGGTAACAACTGACCTACAAAAGCTTCAAGTACGGGACTGGAGAACGTTGGCGAGTGATAGGTCCGCTTGGAGAAACATGCTGAAGGAGGCCCAGACCGGCAATCGGTTGTAGTGCCATTAAGGAGGAGGATACGAAACCGGATTATCTATTGATATCTAGCCTGTCAGTTTGGTAATAATCCATCCTGTACAAAATCAAAACGTTTTTTTTTTTAATATTCCTCTTATCTCAAACATGCGGAAATAACTCGAAAACTGGTAGAAATTTTTAAAAATCTTTCAAACAAAACTTGTAGATAATTAAATTTCATATAAGAAACCTTGTTATATAGTGATTTATATGCAGTTAGTTTGGTAATAATCAATCTTGAACAAAATCAAAACCTTGTTTTTTAAAAACATTTTTCTTGTCTTAAAAATGCGAGAATAACTCGAAAACTAAGCAAAATTTTGAAAAATCTTTGAAATGAAAACTGTAGATAATTTAATTTAATATAAGAAACATTATTACATAGTAATTTATAGCTCGATAATTTGGAAATAATCAATCTTGAACAAATTCAATACCTTGCTTTTTGTTTTTAAATATTTTTCTTGTCTCGAAAATGCGAAAATAACTCGAAAACTGAGCGAAATTTTGAAAATTCTTTCAAATAAAACTTGCATATAATCAAATTTCCTATAATAAACCTTAGTTAGATAAACCCATATTTAAAATCGCAGGCACAAAATTCACGTTGACTTGTATGTTTAACGCAAATTTGATATTATCTTTGTTACAATTTAAGTAGCTTGCACTTTCAACATGTTTTTTTTAAAAAACATGTTGTTTTTCTCACCGCGAATCAACTCACAAGAAAATACGATACAACACGAATTAATGTAAACATTGCGATAAGCCATATTTTTCAAGTTGAACATTTAAACAAAAAAATATTGATCATAACAAGAAAAATATTATCACGTTGTTATCTTCTTACGTTCAAAGACACGCGTCCATTTAAATTGGTCTTATCTTATTTATCCAGATCTTACTAGAGTTCTTTTAATATGTCACAAATAGAGCTCTCCAATTAAAACTAAAAAAAACTTAGCAGTAATCTCAAGCTTCCTGTAATAAATCGAATTGGGTAATTATAACAGTTTTAATCACATTTTTAATATAAATAGAGCTCTCAACAAATGAAAAAAAGTCTTCATACGTTTAAAACCACTCGTCCACCTAAATTGGTCTTTTCTTATTAACCCAGATCTTACTAGAATCCTTTTAATAGGTCGCAAATAGAGCTGTCCACAAATACAAACAAACAAAAAAATACAACCTTTATTAAATCAATCGAATTCGCTAATTAAAAAAATCATTGCAGTAAGGTCAAGTTTTATTCAATCAATCGCATTGGCTAATTAAAAGATTTTTAATCACTTTTGTAAGGAAGGAACGATATAAATAGAGACAATCTCCACAAATGAAAAAAGTATACACGTTCAAAATCTCTCCTGCATCTAAATTAGTCTTATCTTATTAACTCAGATCTTACTAGAGTCCTTTTAATAGGTCGCAAATAGAGCTCGCCACAAATGAACAAAATCTTCGCTCTAATCTTAAACTTTATTAAATCAATCGTGTTGGATAATTAAAACAGTTTTAATCAGATTTATAATGAAAAAACGATATAAATAGAGCTCTCTATAAATGAAAAAAGTACAAAATTACTCCTGCATCTAAATTGGTCTTTTCTTATTAACGCAGATCTTACTAGAGCCCTTTTAATAGGTTGCAAATAGAGCTCTCCACAAATATCTTCTCAGTAATCTTAAACTTAATGAAATCAATCATCGAATTGGCAAATTAAAACAGTTGTAATCATATTTGTAATGAAAGAACGATATAAATAGAACTCTCCACAAATGGAAAAAACACAAGCTTTATTAAATCAATCGAATTCGCTAATTAAAACAGTCTTAATCGCATTGGTAATGAAAGAAAGATGCAATAGGTTAAGTGCATGTGCGCGTCTACGTGATAAGAGTTTGTTTCGGTGTGTTTGTGCTAATTAATTCCGTCGTCCGACTGATTTAAACTGTTTACTACGGGTTTTATGCGGAGGCGCTTAGCAGATTCCATTCGACAATTGCTCGTTGCGGTTTGCAATCGTGACACGTTAGCGTGAGGACGTCGTGAATGAAACATCTTCCAAGGTATAACAGACAAATGTTGAGAACGAATGGAACAACACAGAATACAACAGTTTTTGTTTTGAACAAGTACGTGATTTTCATTAGGAAAATTGATGTGTTAGTTAAAATTGGCGAGTGTTGTTAACTTCGTTTGTAATTGGCGGTAAGTTATTTTGGTTTGCAATCAAAACTCAAATAAGGCTAAGTTAAGTCAAAATTTTTGCTTCGACTTATCTAAATTTGCGTGCATAGTAATCGGCCCACTACTGTAAACTATTGACTTTAACTCTTTTTTTTTAGAAACTATTTATGATATGAAATAAAAATATATGCCGTTCGATAGACAATTCGAATTACAATTCAATGGCAATGACAATTCAATTAATATGCTTTAATATGAGTTTGGATTTATTAAAATTTATGTCGGTTTCTTGCCTTTAACATAAGTTTAACATAAGCGCGGTTTTGCAACACGCGTCAATGTTTAGAAAACGACGAGCGCAACGAGTAGTTTTCTAATGGACAAGTGCGAAAAAAACGCTTTATGAACGAGTTTTTTTTATAGTATTGTTTCTATTTTTCGCCCTTTTATGCCATTTTTAAATCAAAAAATTCGGCGATAGATATTGAGAAAATCGTATCGCACTCGCCCAGCCATTACTGCACACATATGAGTGCTGTTATGAGTCCATTGCAGACGCAAAGTAGAAAAACAAAATACCAATTCTCTAAATTAACACTTCATTTTTAATAATGGGATGACCCTTCTTACCCTAATAACATTTATTTTTATTTTATTTGGTAACCTTTATTACAAATAATCATTAAATAATTATTATTCCTCAATAACTTTACAAACTAAAAGCTCTAAATCCACCCGCCCGCCTGCTCTTTCCATCTTTTCACTTTACCTAACGACAGTACCTCGCCGCTATAGTCCATGCACTCACTCCATTCTTTCCCTAGCGCTCTCTCCTGGTCATTCCACTCAGCCATGTTTCCATATATCCACATATGCTTCCATATATCCACATTCATTCATTCCGCATATACTACACCTGCTACTTTCCTCATTCATCCAATGCCTCCTTCGCTCTACACTACCACACCTGAACTGATCCAGCGACCCTTAATTTCAACTCAAATAGCTAATCCATAGTAATCCATAGTCTTTGTGAAATTTGTTACTATCTATTTTGTATTGGCGCTGGAGCTTTCTGTCGGACAGAGAGCTTCCTACCATTCATCGGAGATAGATCGAAATGTTTCTTACCATCAGCACCTTCTTAATTAGGTTCCAGTTGGCAGAGTTGAACGCATTCACAAATGTCGATCGTGGCAAGAACACACAGTTTTTTTGGGTTTTTTTCATTTCTCCGTTTACTATACCCCATATATTAGCGACAGGCTAACAGCAGCATTAACTCTCAGCCTTTACGAAATCAACCAAAGTGTCCTGCCACACAAACCGACGAAATTAATACCAGAGACTACAGAGATGATGGAACAAAGACGGCCACTGTGCAGTAAGGGAAAAGTGGGTAGTCAAGAATACAGAGACCTGCAAAAGCACATCCGCTGGAAGACCCGAAGCAATTTGTTGTACTATAACATCCGTCTCATACAAGAGGCTTTAGAAAAGACTAGCAGCCGACGAGTTCTAAGGCTGAAACTGAGTGAGGGCAAGAAGCACATCTTCAAGCTTCTTAACGACAATAATATTTTCTTTATTTCCTTAATAATTATTACAAATATATATTCACTCATATATTCCAATGGAAATTAGCCCCCCCCCCCCCCCCACGCAAAGGGCACAGCGGGAGGGTCGTTCAGTTCGTTATTTTAAATACAGTAACTTTTTTTTGAAATATAGTAACTTGTTTGTTTCTTTCTTGTTTCAAAGTGGTTTCGGTGGTAGGCTCAGTAAGTGGTTAATAAAATTGCTTCGGATTTGTTTGGAATTAGCCAGAATGTTGGAAGGGAGGTCAGCGTAACAGACAGAACCCTGGTCCGACCAGTGTCTCATGCCCTATGTGGTTAGTTTCCTGGGAGCCCAGGGCAGACCTCTGCCTACGCCCCTGATTCCGTGCCCATGATCTACCATTCCCAAAGACTCCCTGCTCTTATGTACTTCCATTAAAACTGTCAATTTATAAAGATTATTTATGGTAAAAACTGATAAGTCCCTGTACAACGCCCCGGCCGACTCGAGCCTTCCTCTCTTTAAAATTCCTCTAAGCAAATTATTTTATGCAACGATTGCCGGTCTTAATGTTGTGGGACAAGCCCCACACCAGGATAGTATTCCATAAGTTAGGATCGACTGGGCCAAGGCGAAGTACACGGTCTTTAAGGTGTTTTGGTCCAAAATATTTGTTAGTCTGGAAAATACATAGATCAACTGATTTATTCGTTTAGTTAGAGTTTCCGAATGTGATTTCCAGTTCAGATGCTGGTCTATCTGAATACCTAAATATTTAATACTTTGAACTCTTTCTATTGTATTGTTTCCTAATTTTATATTAAACAAATTACTAGGTTGAGAATTCTTATAGATTGAGAATGTAATATATATGGTTTTGTCAGGATTCAATGAGAGTCGGTTGAGGTTCATCCACCGTTTCACTCTTTCGATCCCCTTTGAGGAAACATTGAAGGTGCTGGGCCATGACGGGGTGGAGAAGAGAAGCACGGTATCGTCTGCAAATAAGTAGGTGTATCCTTCTATTTCTCGTTCAAGTTTTGGCAGGTCGTTAATAAATGTCAGGAATAATACAGGTCCCAAGACTGTACCTTGTGGGATTCCATAGCAAGTACCATACATAGTAGCGCTGAGAACATTCCCCAATCTAATCTGCTGAGGTCTACATGCAAGGTAGCTAATGAACCAACTTAAAGCTGCTCCTTTCATTTATTCTACCGTAGATAAGATTCTTGTGTAGTAAGACAGAGGCAGGCTACGCCTGGTCCATTTTGGTCGGAAACGAGCTAGTTTTTTTAAATCTTCCAACCACTGCACTTTGTCCATATGTCGAACGAACTTTACAATGATTGGTTTCACATTGTTGTTGTCCATGGTAGGCATTCGATGAGTCACACAGATATCATTGATTGTGATTTTATTGTTTATCAACTTGGAGAGTGAAAGAACAATATCCTTTACAGACTCACCTGGAGTTTCAGGGACCCCAGTATTAACTAGATTGTCTCGCCTGCTATATTGTTGTAAATCCTGTATTTCTCTTCTTAGTGTTCTGTTTTCAGTTGTGAGATTTTCTATTTTTCGTTTTATCTCTTTTTTATCCTCATCATTTTTATCAAGACGCACTTTAAAATCATCAAATATATCTGACAGACCCTTCACTGAGTTTTTCAATTGCTGGATTTCCGATTTAATAGTGGACTGAAGTGTCATTTTAATTTCATCTATTAATGCTAATTTAAGGGTATCCACTATCATTTTAATATCTTTGACTACCAGCTTCAGTACCATTATCTTGATCAATATCTTCAATATGGAGAAGTAGAAGCAGATAATGGAGAAGTAGTTTCAAACAAGGAGCAGCTGCTTGAAATAGTACAGGACTTACTCTACGAAAGCAAAGTATCACCGAGTCAGCCACTGACAGCTCGAGGGTAAACACTTCCACCTGTCGAAAACATCGGATCCGAAGGAATTCCGAATGTCATTCCAGAGGAAATAATTCTCGCTTTACAACAACTTAAGAATAGAAGAGCCCCTGGAGAAGATGACATATTACTAGAGATGATCAAAAGCAACGACAAGGTACTTAGTGAAGTGCTGGCAATCCTATTCACAAAATGCATTCTGGAAGGTAAAGTACCTGCATCATGACATAACGCAGTAATCGCCCTAATCTTCAAAAAAAGGGGACATCAAGAGGGTGGAATACTACAGACCTATCAGTCTACTGTCACATGTCTACAAGCTCTTCTCTAGGGTTCTATTTAACAGACTTGGCAGGAAGCTATAATTCTTTCAACCCAGAGAACAGACAGGCTATCGCTCAGGCTTCAGCACCAATGACCACCTTCAAACTCTCACAAATAGTGGAGAATGCAATGAGTACAGGAAACCACTTATCTTAGCCTTCATCGACTACTAGAAGGCGTTCGACTCCATAGAGTGGTGGGCCATAGAGCAAGCTCTAGTTAAATGCCGTATCGATGAAAGGTACATACAGATCCTCAACCACCTGCATCAGAACGCAACTGCCTGTGTCTCCCTGCACAATAAAACCAACAAATTTCATCTATAGGGAGGTGCCAGGCTAGAGGACACAATATCACCGAAGCTGTTTATCCTAGCACTAGAATATATATTCCAACAGATACAATGGACAGGGAAGGGGCTGGTAATTGATGGAGAGAGAATGACCAATCTTAAGTTTGCTGATAACCTGGTTCTGGTCTCAGGGAGCATTGATGATGACGATGCTGGAGGATTTGAGAGTGGAATCCGAGAAGACGGGTCTTAAAATGAACATGGGCAAAAACCAAGATAATGACCAACATTCCCGAAATCACAGACTACCAGCTTCCAACGGAGTAAGTAACTGAGTACATATATTTGGGGATTGGGGACACAGGGCTTTGAGAACCAGGTAGCGGAAGTGGAAAGACGGATAGCGCAGGCTTGGGCAGCGATCGGTGCCAATAAGCAGATTCTACGTGGCAAAATATCCCTGGATGTCAAAATAAAAGTCTTCGAGCATTGTGTCATGCTTGTGCTCACCTACGGTACAGAGACCATGACCCTTACGCAGAAGTCCTTCGTGACCGGAAACGAATCGAATCCGGAATTCGATCAGATACCGCCCTAGTTCTACCCATAAACGATACCAGCCAGCGACCCGCCGATGTTCCTCCGATGACACGGCGGGCAGCTTCCGGGAAACCAAAGCTTTTGGGTTCCTTTGGCTTGACTCAACACGGGAAACCTCACCAGGCCCGGACACTTGTAGGATTGACAGATTGAGAGCTCTTTATTGATTCAGTGGGTGGTGGTGCATGGCCGTTCTTAGTTGGTGGAGCGATTTGTCTGGTTAATTCCGATAACGAACGAGACTGGAGCCTATTAACTAGGCGTACTATCGACATCCCAAAGGCCTGGCCGCTGCGTACCGTCGTGAGACGTGGGCGCGCTGTCTGGCGCGGTTTTTACTGTCGGCGTACAATTAATTATTCTTAGAGGGACAGGCGGCTTCTAGGCACACAAGGATTGAGCAATAACAGGTCTGTGATGCCCTTAGATGTTTAGGGCCGCACGCGCGCTACACTGAAGGAATCAGCGTGTCTTCCCTGGCCGAACGGCCTCCGGAATCGAATGGATCCGGAATAATACCAAGGCGAAAGATTCATGGCTGTCATAGCAAGGAAAAAGTGGACATAAGCAGGACACATTGCGAGAATGAACGATAGTCGCTGTACGAGACGAGTCCTTGAATGGAGACCCAGACCGGATACTCGAGGGCTCGGCTGACCACTGCAACGCTAGATGGACGACATTCGACGGCACGGAGGTCGAGACTGGATGAGACGGACACAAGATCGCCAAGAGTTGAAGAAGAGGGAAGAGGAAGATTGGATCATCAAAAGGCTATGATGATGATGATTTGCTAACTTTGCCGTTAGCCTTTTGTATATGAGTTGTTCTAACCACTTTCCCGCACTTTCCAGAAGACAGATGGGTTTATAGGTTGTCTCCGCGTTCTCTACCTTTTTCTGTTTATATATTACTACGTTCCTTTGCTCAGCAGGTTGTTCATGAGACCGTCAACATAACTTGTTTTTTTCTGGTGATTCCAATTTCTAATTCTGGTCCCGGCGCTTTTTTAGTTTTCATTTTATTAAAGGCTTCTTGTAAATCTTTCCCTGTGAATGGTTCTTCTGGAGCATTTTCCGTGGGATATCAATCGTCTTTATCTCATCATCACATTGGGGAAATAGATTTTCGGCAACTTTTGGTCTTGTTTTCCTGGAAGTATCTAGCACCCGTTAAACCTCCGTTACCGTCACCACGGACGCCCCTAATGATGAAAGCAGAGTCGGTTCGTACTCCAATAGAAATTGCACCCCAGATCATGCAGGAACCACCTCCATAAGCATTCTGCTCTTTATTGCAGAATTCTGCAAATCGCTCTCTTAGTCTTAGCTACACTTTTCTTCTGCGGTCAGATTCTACGGTTTCACTCGTCTGAGTACAGAACAGACCCCATTGTTCCAATTTAAAGAATCTCTTTCAAAACGCAGGCGTTCTTGAAGATGAGCAGGGGTAAGTTTTTGGCAAACTGCAGGGGTTTTAGAGGTCAAGTTACTTTCATGCAGTCTTCGTCTTACTGTCCTAATAGCTCTGCGTACTTCACGGAGTTTGTTGTTGCAGTAGAACAGCATTAAGGCGAGTAGGAAAGATGATATGTTCTGGCGCTTCCTCACTCCTCATCTAACTGGACTTCTCAAATTGGCTTACTACCGTTAAAACTACCGTTAACCCATTAATGAGGGCTGAGTAGTATCAGCTTTTAAACAATTTTGAATCTGCTTTTCATCAGATTTGAATGAGATTTCAATCAGGTTATCAGCTTTAATCAGGTTTATTCCGCTTTAATCAGCCTTTAGTCAAGTTTAATCAGCTTTCAATCAGCTTTAATCAGCTTTTCATTAGCTTTTCATGAGCTGTTAATCAGCTTTCAATCAGGTTATCAGCTTTAATCACATTTAATCCGCTTTAATCAACCTTTAATCAAGTTTAATCAGCTTTAAATCAGTTTTTCATCCGCTTTTCATGAGCTGTTAATCAGCTTTCAATCAGTTTTTCAGCTTAAATCAGGTTTAGTCTGCTTTAATCAGCTTTTAGTCAGGTTTTCATCAGCTTTATTCAACTTTTCACAAGCTTTTAATTAGCATTAATCAGTTTTTCACTAGATTTTCATCAAATTTTCGTGAGCTTTTTCTTAATCTATCATTGGAGTAGAAAATCAGAAATATATTTCAATCAGATTATCAGCTTGAATCAGGTTAAATCAGCTTTTAATCAGCTTTAATACACTAAAGGAGAATGAGAAGTGTGAGGCGCCACGCTAAACAGGGTGTGGGGTCAATTGAAGTGGAGCTGGGGATGAGGAGTGAGGAGGCGCCAGAATATACCATCTTTCCCTACTAAGCTGATGATTTTTTAATGATGTTGGCACCATAAAATGGCCAGGTCGTCTATGGAAGGATCCAATCTCCTCATAGCGTAGCAACACTCTTCGAACCGCGCCGCGTATCATATCCAGTTGGTGAGCAACATCTCGCTGCCTAACTCCATTTTCAATTAGAACCAAAAATTGGGCGGCATTTTGCAGTGTAGTATCCATTAAACTAACACTCTTGAAATTATGAAAAGCGCAGACATGTGCAAATTTCAATTGCAAAAACAATAATTGCAAAAAAGTCCGTTATTCTCGTTATAACCGACTACGTAACCTACGTAACCTAAATACGTTCGTTTTGGTTTGCCGGTTGCTACGCCTATAAATGATAAGCATTCTTGCTAAACTTATACTCATATTAAAGCACATTAAATTGTCTTGGCATGGCATATTCCTTTACTGCACCTCATAAATAGTTTCTAAAAAAATATTTAAAATCAAAGTTTACAGTGGGCCCATTTCTATGCACGCAAGTTTATTATTCATCGGTGGTGACAATATTCTTTCAGTTCACAGTTACTTTGAGTTATCGAATTCCTCCACTTGCGAATTCGGCTTGAACGGGTTTGAATCCCTGTTTTGATTTAATTGCCTTCACCGCATAAACAAGTTTAATTCAACCTGCAAATTGGATTGGGGAATACCCTTGATTGGGAATAACCTTGCTCATCGTTGAAATTCTTTCTGCGGTCGTTTGAAAAAAATTGGCTCAAATTTAACTTTTTCTTCTTTAAATGCAATTGGCAATTATTAGCGCTATCTGTGCTTTGTCACAAAATTGACACAGAGATTAATTGATGAAATATTTGGCCAAATATTGTTGATTGCCAAGGCCAGATATTATTGTTATTATTGATGTTTCCACGTTATTATAAACATATTATTTACATTAAACAATTTACATTTTTTACAACTAAACTATTACATAATTCTAATAACAAATAATAAAGGGTTTTCCATTATGAAGTGTCATTTTTAGTCATACAAAAAATATGTTTGTTACTAAAAACGTAACTATATTTGTAGTTCAATTTCAGGTACAAACTCTCTGTCTACTTATGCAACACGATATCATTTAATCGGCTGCGGTTAGAAATTTCCATTCTTTGGAAAAAATGCTGCATTACTCTGCCGCACATTGGTTGCTCTATTTCGCGAATAACAGCCCGAATATTATTCTTGAGCCCTTCAATTTTTGACGTAAACTTTGTCTTTAAGGGGGGAAACCACACTGGGATGTTAAAAAAATACTTGCTTAGCTATCCAAGAATACGCTGTCAAAATTTCAAATCGAAATTCGCATTCGTTTAGATTTTATGAGCATAGAACCGAGTGCACATCGGGTACAGGCTCGAGCGGAGCATTTACCTCGTTTATCTAGAAATGACTTTTTTCACATTTGCGTGCAATCTAACTCAAAAAGCGTGGAACCGATCATTATGAAAATTGGTAGTATGATTCTTTATAAAATATCGAATTATATGAACCAACTTGTGAGATGATATCATGATTTTAAGGGTATTTTTCCTTGCATTATTAGAGAAAAAAATCGTGAAAATCGAAGAAAAATTATTCCAACACCTGCAAAATTTTTAATTTTCATTTTTTTCGCCTGCATTGAGGTTCATATACTTATAAAATAAGTTATTAATGTTAAATTAAAACCTTTTTGATTTTACATGAAAATAGGAATGGCTACACTGCACGCAATTGGAAAACTATACTTACAACCTTCGGCGGACATCACACCGTAACCTTTTTATTTTTGGTTGAAATTATTAAAAAAAATTCACAGAAATTGTTCGAAATATGAATGAAATGATGTCAAAATTTGATTAAATTGTTGCTAATTTTTTCCACCCAAAAAAAAAATCCTAAAAAATCCGTATCAAACAGCCTGCTAATGTGGATCCTCCCTTAAGGTAGTCTAGCGGTGATAAATAACACGGTCTAGGCCAGTGGTGCTCAAACTTTTTTCATTGGCGACCCCCCATGTTGTGTAATATTTTGTCGCGACCCCTGGATCGACAGTACACGTTTATTAATCGTTAACGTAGGTAAAGTGATTTTTTTTCTGGGATTTGCATTTAAATGGTGTTTTTAAAGGAGTTTTGATGACGTCATTGATTAAATACAGCCTTTTTTTATCACCATCCTATTCCAGCTTCTTATAGTCCTGTTTTTTTTTCCAGCTTTTTATAGTCCAGCCTTTTAGTCCCGTTTAATCTCATCTAATCTTGTATAAACTTGTCTACTCTTGTCTAATGCCGGATAGCCTGTTGTAATCTTGTCCATTCTTGTCTGCTTCCGTCTGGTCATGTCCGGTCCTGTGGTTTTGTCTGGCTTTGTCCGGTCTTGTCCGACAGCATCATAAAAATGCTATAAAATATTCGACACCATAAAACTTCACATAATGAATTCGCATATACGCGCAGATATTAGAAAAGTCTAGTATTAGTATGAAGCGATATATTTGTATTTAGAAATTAAAATTTGATGTAAACTAAATAAAGTCGGAACACAGCCTGAATATATAAATATATTCAACCTTTCGGGAGCTCTATGATACTAATGAGTCTTTTAAGGACTACCAAAAACAAATCTCATGTGAAATTTGTCAGTTATTTTATAGCTTTTGGTTCACCTTCGTGGTACTCAACAAAAACCAGAATAATAACATTCTTTCTTAAGATCATGTCTTTCCGAATCCTTAAGTAGATAGCCATCTGTAGACGCGTTTCGAGATTTATCTCTCATCAGTACAGCTTACTACTACTAAAATAAAGTTCACTATAAAAATACATAATAAAATACAATTGGAACAATAACATAATACAAATACACAAATAGATACAACTTATTAGATCGAAATAACTTAAAGATTTCCTTATGACAAAAATTAGGAAAATTAACTAAATACGCAAACCATTTAACGCATTGGTGTGTGCAGTACATATTTTTACGCTCGTACGAATGACAACGAACCGCAACGCACTGACGCATTGGTGTGCGGAGACCTTTATACAAGTGCTGCCTGCTACGATACTTATAAAATAGTATATTTTGTAACTAAGGCGGTAAGTTGTCAATTTGACGCCGGAGCAAACTTGGGCGCACGAACGAAGTGAGTGCGCACATTCGCTCCAGAGGGCAATTGACAATATCGCCCGTGTTACAAACAATATTTTTTATTACTCATGCGAGGGGATGTATTTTACAAGTTTGGGATCCAAAAAATGGAATCTAAAAGAAGAATTTCCTTTTTCAATTGTCTCCGGTGGCGTGGATTCGTCATAAGAACTCTCCTCAGTCTCCGGTATCACTATAGAATTTACACTCATTTTAAAACGTTTTCTTTAATTTCTATTATTATTTTGTAATGAAAAAAATTTCTGACACTTGCACGTCACTTTTTTAATATTGAGTGAGGTCTTGATTGTGTTTTTTTTATGTAACCTAGCGATATTGAATATTTGTTTGTGTTACCCAGGCTATGTGGAAATATTCAACGAAACAACGAAAAATAGCATTTCTTGTATTGAAAAACGTGCATCGAAAAGTACTTTTCGCGCATGAGTAATAAAAAAAATGATTGGCATCACATCAGGTTTACGAACGCGGTTATAAAATAGTTTATAATTATATATGAAGGTTTTTTATAAATTTTAATTTGTGATTCAGAATTTACTCGTAATAAAATTAATTCCTAAATTTCAGAAGTAGATTTCGTTAATTTATTTTATAAATATCTACTTTAAATATTTCGCAAGAGCGCCAAAAGCATTGTTATGCATTATAAATAATATAATTTAATTTCATTATTTTACTGGTAACTAAATTTCGTGGAATTTGGTGTCCTCCAAAATTTCCCTCGCGACCCCCCCGAGGGGTCTCGACTCAAGGTTTGCGCACCACTGGTCTAGGCAACCAGTTGATGTCACCTCTTCACGAAATAAGACGTCCGGGAAATCTCTGACGCAATAGTGTTATTGTTCCTTCACTTGTGTGGATTTTAGCCCCATTTTGAAAATAGATATCACATTCGTCCATCTCGTCCAATATTGGTTACAGGAAGTGTGCAAGCATCATTCGGTAACGCTGCGCATTGACTGTAACAGTTTCACTTTAATTTTTCTCGAAAAAAAATGGCCCCATCACACAACCGTCGCAAAAACCCCCCACCAAATTGTAACGCGTGTTGGATAAAGTGGTTTATCAACAATTAAACTAGGGTTTTCATAGCCCCAGACTCGAGAGTTCTGTTTAATCAGGCAGCCACTTTAATGGAAAAGGGTCTCATCGCTCAGGATGATATCCGTGTTGAATTTTAGTATTTCTCTTCTTTATTGAAACGTATATCGTACCATTTTCGTAAATGGCATGGTTTTTACTGTTCAACTATCAAAAAATAACATTCATATCTATCATATCAAGAACGAGAATGGCGCGAACTTTAAAAAGATACGTCTTAACGGAAAACCCTGTACTTGCTCAAAAAATCATTGAGAACATATTTGCACGAATTTGAATAAACAAGAACTTTCCGCAAATCAACAAATTGTTGCAACAAATAAATTGCTTGCGGTTGCGTTCTGCCTTCCAAATATTAAATTTGGTGGGCAGAAGGACCTTGTGATCGATAGCCCTTTGTATAAAGTATGCAATAAATATATTCTCTCTCTCTATTAAAAACTTGCGAGAAATAAACAGTTTATTTGATATGAATATTCAGTGAAAAACTCGTTCGCGAATTTGATATCAGACTGCCGGTTTAATTTGTTTATTTTTATACAAAATTGCGCAATAATTAAAATTTAAAAAAATAATTGAATAGTTGATGATTTATTGATATATAATATATATAATTGAATAGTTGATGATTTATTAATATTGTGCAACAACTAATAATTTAAATAAATTCCTTTTTTTTCTTTTGTTTGAAATGTATAAATCGTTCCACTAACAGCAATTGTAAAAACCAACTCAAAATTCCCAGTCTCGTAATAAACTATAATGAGAAGTGGACTGCACAGTAAGAAGAAGACTATAGAGACAAGACTATATAAGATACGTGCAAAAATTCAAAATGTAACTCGAGCAGCGGCTACAGAATGTAATGCGTTTTCCTCCTCGGTTATGTATCAGCTGATTGTGTAGCCACCTCCGGGGTTCCTCAGGGAATCTAACGTTGGGCTCTGGTTATTTAACATTTTTCTTAACGACCTTAAAGTCTTCCTGTCTATTGCGCATCCTGGAGACTGTACACTCTTAGAAGAGTACCTCCACATATTGGAGAGATGGTGGGATATGAACCAGCTGGCTAACCTTAACCAGCCCAACCTTAAAAATGCTAGATTGTCACGTAAACTCGGCGTTCATTCGACAGTAATCCCACGTTTGTTCAACACATATTGTCTTCAGTATCCAAAACGGCGAGGGCACGGGAGCATTTCATAATCCGTAATGCTCGCGGTTTTAATAACAACTTGGCGCTAAGAGTTCTTTATCATAGCATCTTCAGTTCCATCCTCGAGGATGACTGTATTATATGAGACGCTAACTATAAAAAGGACATCTTGGCTTTGGAGGTTGTTCAGAGGAGACAAGACTGAACACCTAAGACTAGACAGACAAGACTACACAGACAAGACTAGACAGACAAGACTAGACAGACAAGACTAGACAGACAAGACTAGACAGACAAGACTAGACAGACAAGACTAGACAGACAAGACTAGACAGACAAGACTAGACAGACAAGACTAGACAGACAAGACTAGACAGACAAGACTAGACAGACAAGACTAGACAGACAAGACTAGACAGACAAGACTAGACAGACAAGACTAGACAGACAAGACTAGACAGACAAGACTAGACAGACAAGACTAGACAGACAAGACTAGACAGACAAGACTAGACAGACAAGACTAGACAGACAAGACTAGACAGACAAGACTAGACAGACAAGACTAGACAGACAAGACTAGACAGACAAGACTAGACAGACAAGACTAGACAGACAAGACTAGACAGACAAGACTAGACAGACAAGACTAGACAGACAAGACTAGACAGACAAGACTAGACAGACAAGACTAGACAGACAAGACTAGACAGACAAGACTAGACAGACAAGACTAGACAGACAAGACTAGACAGACAAGACTAGACAGACAAGACTAGACAGACTAGACAGACAAGACTAGACAGACAAGACTAGACAGACAAGACTAGACAGACAAGACTAGACAGACAAGACTAGACAGACAAGACTAGACAGACAAGACTAGACAGACAAGACTAGACAGACAAGACTAGACAGACAAGACTAGACAGACAAGACTAGACAGACAAGACTAGACAGACAAGACTAGACAGACAAGACTAGACAGACAAGACTAGACAGACAAGACTAGACAGACAAGACTAGACAGACAAGACTAGACAGACAAGACTAGACAGACAAGACTAGACAGACAAGACTAGACAGACAAGACTAGACAGACAAGACTAGACAGACAAGACTAGACAGACAAGACTAGACAGACAAGACTAGACAGACAAGACTAGACAGACAAGACTAGAGAGACAATACTAGACAGACAAGACTAGACAGACAAGACTAGACAGACAAGACTAGACAGACAAGACTAGACAGACAAGACTAGACAGACAAGACTAGACAGACAAGACTAGACAGACAAGACTAGACAGACAAGACTAGACAGACAAGACTAGACAGACAAGACTAGACAGACAAGACTAGACAGACAAGACTAGACAGACAAGACTAGACAGACAAGACTAGACAGACAAGACTAGACAGACAAGACTAGACAGACAAGACTAGACAGACAAGACTAGACAGACAAGACTAGACAGACAAGACTAGACAGACAAGACTAGACAGACAAGACTAGACAGACAAGACTAGACAGACAAGACTAGACAGACAAGACTAGACAGACAAGACTAGACAGACAAGACTAGACAGACAAGACTAGACAGACAAGACTAGACAGACAAGACTAGACAGACAAGACTAGACAGACAAGACTAGACAGACAAGACTAGACAGACAAGACTAGACAGACAAGACTAGACAGACAAGACTAGACAGACAAGACTAGACAGACAAGACTAGACAGACAAGACTAGACAGACAAGACTAGACAGACAAGACTAGACAGACAAGACTAGACAGACAAGACTAGACAGACAAGACTAGACAGACAAGACTAGACAGACAAGACTAGACAGACAAGACTAGACAGACAAGACTAGACAGACAAGACTAGACAGACAAGACTAGACAGACAAGACTAGACAGACAAGACTAGACAGACAAGACTAGACAGACAAGACTAGACAGACAAGACTAGACAGACAAGACTAGACAGACAAGACTAGACAGACAAGACTAGACAGGCAAGACTAGTCTTGTCTGTCTTGTCTTGTCTGTCTAGTCTTGTCTGTCTAGTCTAATCTATCTTTATTATAACATAACCTAACTTAACCTAACCTTTGTAATTTTGTTTCAGGTAAAATCTAATCAAATGCACTCCGACTGTTCCCAAAGACGTTGCGGACGTTATCTACTCATCGGAGTGACTAACATCCTAATCGGAACGTGTTTACTAATTTTATGGCCGTCTATACTGAACAGCGCCATAGAATTGGGTTCTACGCTGTCTGAGAACTCGCTTGCGACGCATTTATGGCGCAAAACTCCGATACCGATCCACCTGGATTTCTACTTCTGGAACTGGACCAACCCGGAAGAGATCTACAACGCGAGTTCCAAGCCGAGGTTCGAGCAAATCGGGCCGCTGGTCTTCCACGAGGTTCGCGAGAAAGTCAACGTGACTTGGAATCAGAATGAGACGGTTAGCTTCAGGCAGATGAGGACTTGGGTTTATGATCCAGTTCAAAGCACCGTAGATATCAACATCAACGTGACAACAGTTAATCCGGTCACTGTGGTAATAGAAATGGTTTAGATAATCTTAAACCCGTGGCTTATTTAGTTTTTTTAGTCTGGAGCGTATCAGGCGAGGCATTGGGGCTTTTGGATGAGGAAGGGGTTCCAGTTTAGTTTGGGACAGATGGCGCCGGAAATCCATTTGACTAAGCCACTGGGGAACGTTCTTTTCGACGGGTACGACGACATCTTTGTCACGATGTCGCAGAGTCTACCGTTTCTGGGAAACTTGCCGGCGATGGATAAGTTCGCTTGGTTTTACGGCGTGAGTTAACTGCAATAATACTTTCTGAGCACGTAGTCTTTGAGCACGTAAATCTTGCACAATGGGAACTACATTTTGGGGAATTTCCATCCACCGGTTTTATTGGTTTCTCCTTAACCACGTTTCAAGGAAGAACTCTTGAATGTCTCAATTACAGATTTACATGTAACGACCTTATTTATTATAACTGGTTTACTAATTAGAGACGAAGATTTCTATACAAGACCAACAAGTCTGTTAACTATGTCTATGTAGGTTTAATCTATCTAGACAAGTCTTGCTCTGTCTTGATGCTCTTGATCTTGATCTTGATGCTCTGTCTATCTAGTCTTACTCTGTCTTGATTTATGATATATTTTTAGAGAAATAACTCGTACACCTTCGACGGTTTGTTTAACATGGACATTACGCCGAAGAACTTGGGGGAGTTGAGAAGCTGGAACTACGAGACCAAGACTGAGGCGAATCCGGGAAAGTGTGGCGAGGTGCGCGGGTCAGCCGGGGAGTTCTATCCAGCCCATCAGAACCGCACGCAGATTTCCTTCTTCTCGACGGACATGTGCAGGAACGTCGTCCTGGATTACGAAAAGGACGAGATCATCAAAGGCATCAAGGGATACAAGTTCTCGGCTGGAGATAGTTTGTTAGATAATGGTAAGAAGTTAATTGTTCATCAGACTAATGGCTCGAGTATACCTAATCCGTCAACGGCCGAAGTTTGTTTGGGCGACGACGGCCGAACTCGGACGATTGAATCAAACACTTGTAAAAGAATGAGAGCGCGTACACAAACACGACCGTTATGCGACGATGACGGTCGTGTTTGTGTACGCGTTCTCATTACAAGTGTTTGATCTAATCGTCCGAGTTCGGCCGTCGTCGTACAAGCAAACTTCGGCCGATAACGGATTAGATGAAAACAAAACCAGACAAGACTAGACAGGACCAGACAGGATCAGACAAGACCAGACAAGACCAGACAAAGCCAGGCAAGGGCAGACAAGGCCAGACAAGTCCAGACAAGACCAGAAAATGCTTTCCATTTAATTTATCCATAACAGCCGAGTCCTTTTGGATTCGATTGATCTATTGGAAGTCGATGATTTACGCCCAGAGATTTCTGACAAAACTGGGAATCTCTGAAGAACAACATTTTTGAGTTATCGTTGTTTTAGGAACTTTGCTGCCGGATAATCTGTGTTATTGTAATGGGGAGTGCGTTCCTTCGGGAGCGCTGAATGTGTCCGAGTGCAGGTACGGGTCGCCGGGGTTCGTCTCGCTGCCGCATTTCTATGGCGCCGACCCGTATTATCATAGATCAATGGACGGATTAAAGCCCGACAAGCGGCAGCACGAGTTTTATATTACTCTAGAACCCGTAAGTTAACCCTGGTCTTCACATTTCAACCTACATTATTGCTATTAAGTCTTGCGACGACTCTTTAGTCCTGAGACGAATAATTAGTCTTGAGACGAATATTTAGTATTGATACGAATATTTAAACTTGAAGCGACTACTTTGTCTTAAAACGAATATTTAGTCTTAAAACGATTATTTAGTCATAACACGAATATTTAGTCTTAAAATGAATATTTAGTCTTAAAACGAATATTTTGAGATGAATGTTTAGTCTTTAACACGTTAACGCCGGCGTGTACCACCGGTGGCACACGCTGGCCGCTATATCAAAAAACACCGAATTGAGCGCCGGTGTCAACGTGTTAAACAACTAGTTAGTCTTGACACGACTAATTAGTCCTGACCCAAATATTTAGTCTTGAGACTACGATTTAGTCTTGAGATGACTATTTAGTCCTGAGGCAACTATTTAGTGTGGATACGACTATTTAATCTTAAGATTAATATCAGAAAATTGTTTTTTTTTCTTAAGGGTCGATTACATTGAGCGAGTTTACTAGCTGTTTTTACTAGCGAGTTTACTAGCTACTTTTACCAGCTACTTTTACTAGTAACTAGTGATTTCGCCGGTAGTTACAGTCGCCCTTTGTAATTATTTGTACTCGCCCTATATAAGGAATATATCGAGAAAGTTGAATGGAGCGAAATGAATATTTAGTCATAAAACGAATATTTTGAGACACATTTTTAGTCTTTAACGCATTAACACCGGCGTGTACCACCGGTGGTACACGCTGGACGATATACTAAAACACCGAACTGAGCGCCGGTGCCAACGTGTTAAACAACTAGTTAGTCTTAACAGGACTAATTAGTCCTGATCCGAATATTTAGTCCTGACCCGAATATTTAGTCTTGAGACTAGTATTTAGCCTTGAGATGACTATTTAGTCCTGAGGCAACTATTTAGTGTCGAGACGACTTTTAAATCTTGAAAATAATATCGGATAACTGTTTTTTTTTGTTAAGGGCCGATTACATTGAGCGAGTTTACTAGCTGTTTCTACTAGCGAGTTTACTAGCTGCTTTTACTAGTAGCTAGTGAATTCACCGGAATTTACACTCGCCCTTTGTAATCATTTACACTCGCCGTATATAAGGAATTTCGAGAAAGTTTAATGAAGGTCTACTTTACTTGCTGGTGTGCGGGCTTGTCAGTTAGTAAACTAGCTAGTAGACTAGCTAGGGCGAGTATCTAGGGCGAGTAGCTAGGGCGAGTAGCTAGTTAGTAAGGGCGAGTGTAAATTCCGGCAAATTCACTAGCTACTAGTAAAAGCAGCTAGTAAACTCGTTAGTAAAAACAGCTAGTAAACTCGCTCAATGTAATCGGTCCTTAAGCTAGTTAGCTAGACTGTTTTTTTTTGTTAAGGGCCGATTACATTGAGCGAGTTTACTATCTGTTTTTACTAGCGAGTTTACCAGCTGCTTTTACTAGTAGCTAGTGAATTTGCCGTAATTTACACTCGCCCTTTGTAATAATTTGCACTCGCTCTATATAAGGAATATGTCGAGGAAGTTGAATGGAGGTCTACTCTACTTGCTGGCGTGTGGACTTGTAAGCTAGGTAAATAGCTAGTAGACTAGCCAAGAGGTTCCAGGTCAGAAAATGAAAGAAAACAACAGTAAGGATTAGTCTTGAGAAACTACTATTTAGTCTTGAGACGACTAATTAGACCTGATACGAATATTTAATATTGAAACTATTCTTTCGCCTTGAGACGACTATTTTCGCTGGAGGCGAATATTCAATCTTAATACGACTATTTAGACTTGAGACGACTATTTAGACTTGAGACGACTATAGTTTGTTAGATAATGGTAAGAAGTTAATTGTTATCAGACTAAACGAATATTTAGTCTTTAACACGTTAACGCCGGATTGTACCACAGGTGGCACACGCTGGCCGCTACACTAAATCACCGATCTGAGCGCCAGTGTCAACGTGTTAAACAATTAGTTAGTCTTGACGCGACTAATTAGTCCTGGCACGAATATTTAGTCTTAAGACTACTATTTAGTCTTGAGATGACTATTTATTCCTGAGGCAACTATTTAGTGTTGAGGCGACTATTTAGTCTTGAAATTAATATATTGAATAACTGTTTTTTTTTTGTTAAGGGCCGATTACATTGAGCGAGTTTACTAGCGGTTTTTACTAGCCAGTTTACTAGATGCTTTTACTAGTAGCTAGTGAATTCGTCGGTATGTACACTCGCCCTTTGTATAAGGAATATATAAGGAAATATATAAAAAAATTCCCCTATATAAGGAATATGTGGAGAAAGTTGATTGGAGGTCCACTTTACTTGCTGGCGTGTGGGCTTGTCAGCTAGTAAACTAGCTAGTAGCCTAGCTAGGGCAAGTAGCTAGGGCGAGTAGCTAGCTAGTAAGGGCGAGTGTAAATTTCGGCGAATTCACTAGCTACTAGTAGAAGCAGCTAGTAAACTCGCTAGTAAAAACAGCTAGTAAACTCGCTCAATGTAATTGGCTCTTAAGCTACTTAGCTAGACTGTTTTTTTTTTGTTAAGGGCCGCTTACATAAAGCGAGTTCACTAGCTGTTTTTACTAGCGAGTTTACTAGCTACTTTGTAATCATTTGCACTCGCTCTATGTAAGGAATAAGTCGAGAAAGTTGAATGCCGGGCTAATCTACTTGCTGGCGTGTGAGCTTGTTAGCTAGAAAACTAGCTAGTAGACTAGCCAAGAGGTTCCAGGTCAGAATATGAAAGAAAATAACAGCAAGGATTAGTCCTGAAAAACTACTACTTAGTCTTCAGGCGACTAATTAGTCCTGATACGCATATTTAGTCTTGAAACAATTATGTCGCCTTAAGACGATTATTTAGTCCGGAGGCGAATATTTCATCTTAATACGACTATTTAGACTTGAGACGACTATTTTGTCGTGAGACGAATATTTAGTCTTGAGAGGAATATTTAGCCTTAAGACTACTATTTAGTATTAAGATGACTATTTAGTCTTCAGACGAATATTTAGTCTTTGAGACGAATATTTAGTCTTAAGACGAATATTTAGTCTTGAGAGGAATATTTAGTCCTGAGACGAATATTTACATTTTATGCACACATTTAGTCTCGATACGACTAATTAGACTTAAGGCAACTATCTTGTCTTGTCAACAAATATTTAGTCCTCAGACAGATATTTAGTCTTGAGACAAATATTTAGCCTTAAGACTTCTACTTAGTCTTGAGATAACTATTTATTTTGAGACGACTATTTAGTCCTTAGACGAACCTCTAGTTACGATACTTCTAGAATAGTCTTATCTCGTTTTATCTTATCTTATCTTATCTAGATTTTTTAGTCCCGTCTAGTCTAAACCGTTTTAGTCCTAGAACTAGACTTGGAATAGATTCCAAGTCTAGTTCTAGTCCAAGTCTAGTTCTAGCTTAAGTCTAGTTCTAGTCCAAGTCTAGTTCTAGTCCAAGTCTAGTTCTAGTCCAAGTCTAGTTCTAGTCCAAGTCTAGTTCTAGTCCAAGTCTAGTTTTAGTCCAAGTCGAGTTCTAGTCCAAGTCTAGTTCTAGTCTAAGTCTAGTTCTAGTCCAAGTATAGTTCTAGTCCAAGTCTAGTTCTAGTCCAAGTTTAGTTCTAGTCCAAGTCTAGTTCTAGTCCAAGTCTAGTTCTAGTCCAAGTCTAGTTCTAGTCCAACTCTAGTTCTAGTCCAAGTCTAGTTCTAGTCCAAGTCTAGTTCTCGCCCAAGTCTAGTTCTAGTCCAAGACTAGTCCAAGTCCAAGTCTAGTTCTAGTCCAAGTCTAGTTCTAGTCCAAGTATAGTTCTAGTCCAAGTGTAGTTCTAGTCCAAGTCTAGTTCTAGTCCAAGTATAAATCTAGTCCAAGTATAGTTCTAGTCCAAGTCTAGTTCTAGTCCAAGTCTAGTTCTAGTCCAAGTCTAGTTCTAGCCCAAGTCTAGTTCTAGTCCAAGTATAAATCTAGTCCAAGTATAGTTCTAGCCCAAGTCTAGTTCTAGTCCAAGTCTAGTTCTAGTCCAAGTCTAGTTCTAGCACAAGTCTAGTTCTAGTCCAAGTCTAGTTCTAGTCCAAGTCTAGTTCTAGTCCAAGTCTAGTTCTAGTCCAAGTCTAGTTCTAGCCCAAGTCTAGTTCTAGTCCAAGTCTAGTTCTAGTCCAAGTCTAGTTTTAGTCCAAGTCGAGTTCTAGTCCAAGTCTAGTTCTAGTCCAAGTCTAGTTCTAGTCCAAGTATAGTTCTAGTCCAAGTCTAGTTCTAGTCCAAGTCTAGTTCTAGTCCAAGTCTAGTTCTAGCCCAAGTCTAGTTCTAGTCCAAGACTAGTCCAAGTCCAAGTCTAGTTCTAGTCCAAGTCTAGTTCTAGTCCAAGTATAGTTCTAGTCCAAGTGTAGTTCTAGTCCAAGTCTAGTTCTAGTCCAAGTATAAATCTAGTCCAAGTATAGTTCTAGTCCAAGTCTAGTTCCAGTCCAAGGCTAGTTCTAGTCCAAGTATAGTTCTAGTCCAAGTCAAATTCTAGTTCATGTCTAGTTCTAGTCCAAGTATAGTTCTAGTCCAAGTCTAGTTCTAGTCCAAGTATAGTTCTAGTCCAAGTCTAGTTCTAGTCCAAGTCTAGTTCTAGTCCAAGTCTAGTTCTAGTCCAAGTCTAGTTCTAGCCCAAGTCTAGTTCTAGTCCAAGACTAGTTCAAGTCCAAGTCTAGTTCTAGTCCAAGTATAGTTCTAGTCCAAGTCTAGTTCTAGTCCAAGTCTAGTTCTAGTCCAAGTCTAGTTCTAGTCCAAGTCTAGTTCTAGCCCAAGTCTAGTTCTAGTCCAAGACTAGTTCAAGTCCAAGTCTAGTTCTACTCCAAGTCTAGTTCTAGTCCAAGAATAGTTCTAGTCGTAGGCTAGTTCTAGTCCAAGTCTAGTTCTAGTCCAAGTCTAGTTCTAGCCCAAGTCTAGTTCTAGTCCAAGACTAGTTCAAGTCCAAGTCTAGTTCTAGTCCAAGTCTAGTTCTAGTCCAAGTATAGTTCTAGTCCAAGTCTAGTTCTAGTCCAAGTCTAGTTCTAGTCCAAGTTTAGTTCTAGTCCAAGTCTAGTTCTAGTCCAAGTCTAGTTCTAGTCCAAGTATAGTTCTAGTCCAAGTCTAGTTCTAGTCCAAGGCTAGTTCTAGTCCAAGTATAGTTCTAGTCCAAGTCAAATTCTAGTTCAAGTCTAGTTCTAGTCCAAGTCTAGTTCTAGTCCAGTCAAGTTACGCTTGGTTCACTCGAATCTACACTAGTCCAGCTTTACCTAAGCTAATCTAGACTAGATTAGCAAGATAGATTCAATGCAATAAAAACTAATATTAGTAAAACCATACTATATTATAGATAGCTAAATAAGTTTAATAAAGTCGGAACATAGCCTGAATAATTAAATATATTCAACCTTTCCGGAGCTCTATAATATTAGTCTATTATTCTTCATCTATTTCGTCTATCTATTGTATCTATTACATTCGCCTTCTAGTGGTGCACGGATCCGCTTGCTATGCATGAGATTCCGGGTTCAATCCCCGGCCAAGCCGTGGAGATTTTTCACGCAGCTATGTTGCGACCACCTCGTGGAAAGCAATGGCAAACTACCATGAGTAATTCTACCAAGAAAAACCGCTCAACTACTGCCGTTCGGAACCGGCGATAAACTGAAAGTCCCGTAAATTTGTGAATGATGCGATCCATAAGTACGCGCGAGAGGTTGCCTACGCTCTTGAGAGAGTAAGGCACATCAAGAAGAAGATTCGTCTTCTATACAGTTAGTTAAGCGCATGCGCATCTGTCATGTTTAAAAGGCGGGAATATGAAAGTTTCGGGCAAATATTAAGGTTATATATCAAAAAGTCGGGCAATTTTGACGTATAACAGGCAGAAATTGACGCATGCGCACAAAAAATTTCAACTATGAAAAGGTTTATTGAGTCTTTTTAGACCTTTCTAGTCTAGTCTATCTAAAAAGACTAGGTAATATTATAGAGCTCCGGAAAGGTTGAATATATTTATAAATTCAGACTGTGTTCTGGCAATAAAGACTATTTGAGTCTATCGCACATTAGTCTAGTCCAGTTCAACCGGATTTAGTTTATTCTAGTCTACTCCAGTGTTTTATCAGATATCTATAATAATTCCTTCATTTGAATTTAGACAACGGGCATTCCACTAACCGTAGCTGCAAGACTACAGCTGAATCTACTAATGCAACCTGTCAAATACCTTACGTAAGTATTTACGATTTGTTTATTCTTGTCTGTGTAACTCTAATTATTGCAGGACGTATGAGAATGTTCCAAAAGTGTTCTTCCCAGTGCTCTGGTTTGAGCAAGTGGCGACAATACCAGATAATTACACGTGGCCGCTGAAGGCTCTGCTATGTCTGCCGCTAATCTGCCAGATTCTCGGGCTCGCAATGGTTTTGCTAGGCGGCTCTCTAATAGCCTACACGATGCACCAGCCCATTGTCAGATTCCTGCGGGAAGGGACGCTCGGTCGTCCGAAGAACGTGTGTGTGGTTAAAGAAGCCGTGCCGCTAACGCGCGACGTGGACAAGAGCCATCTGTTCGATGAGGTCAAGAGGAAAGAGGACGTCTGCCTCTTGACGTGATTTAATCGATCAGTTTTACCGAATCTGTTTTACAATTCAGTTTTGGTTGGAGATTGTTGGAGACGTTTAATTGAAACTCTTGGTTAAGTGTAAATTGTCATCAGTTTGTTGAAGGAAAAACAATTGTGAGATGAAGTTTCAATTTGAAACAAGCAAATTGTTATTTAGATTTTTAATTGATTTGTGAAAGAACAAATAAGATCACCAAGCTTGGCCAGACAAGACCTAACTAGAACAGAACAGAAAAGACAAGACAAGACCAGACTAGACCAAACAAGACCAGACAAAACCAGACAAGACCTGACAAGACCAGACAAGACTAGACAAGGCTAGACAAGGCCAGACAATACCAGAGAAGACCAGACTAGACCAGACAAAACCAGACAAGGTCAGACAAGACCAGACAAGGTCAGACAAGGCCAGATGTGGCCAGACAAGACCAGATAAAACCAGACTAGACCAGATAAAACCAGACAAGACCAGACAAGGCCAGACAAGACCAGAGAAGGCCAGACAAGACCAGACAAGGCCAGACAACACTAGACAAGAGCAGACAGGACCAGACAAGACCAGACAAGTCCGGATAAGAGCAGACAATGCCAGACAAGACAAGACAAGACCAGACAGGACCAACGAAAATTAGATCTAGTCAATGTCGTTGTAATGGGGTTAGTAAACTCGCTTGGAACAACAAATAGTCAGCAATCAATTAAATTTGTTTGGGATTGTTTTAGGAGATAATGTTTTATATACTTTTTAAACGGATAACGTATTGGATTACGCTTCCATTAAGATTATCTAACAATACAGGAAAATGTAATGTGATATTCATAATTTAGGGAACAATATTTCTAAGTCACTTTTTATTTCTATCGAATGAATTGTTAATAAAATAAATTGTATAAATCTTAATAAAATTTGCCATAATAAGATAATAGTGCAGAAGGACCTCTTGGTCGATAGCCTTTTATATAAAATATACAATAAATATATTCTTTCTCTCTGTCTAAGATTTTATAAATTAGACTAGACAGACAATGCTAGACAATGAAGACTAGATGCTAGACAGTCAAGGCTAAGACAAGACTAGGCATACAAGACATACTAGACAAACTAGACGAACTAGACAGACTAGACCGTCTAAATTTTTCTCCATACGCTACAATCTAAATTTCGAACTAAATGACACAACCAATGTGTTCTGTCCACGAAGCTGTACATTAAATAAATTAACAACTAGATTAAACATTTCTCAGAATTAACAAAGCCTTGCATCTTCCTCATGGTCTTTTATTGCAACTGCAAGAATTTGATCTCCACTCTCCTCGATAGTAGCTGTTGTATATGAATTCGGGCTCACAGAGCTGGGAGCAGCATTCTCTCTAACGCCACTGCTTTTTGCAGGTGCAGAAAGCCATTCTGGAAGGGGCATGTCCCTCGCTAAAATTGCATACTCAACATCCATATGTTTAATTAAAGGACTATTTAAAGCCCTTTGTGCAGCGTCAGGATCTTGCTCAGCATAAGCGCCTTGTAAAACAGCGGCTTAGAAAGACTGCTCTTTGGGTCCTTCACAACAATTACCCCATTGTTTAAAAGCCTTTTCTGCAGCAACAACGTGATCTCGTGCCAACTATACTAACACCAAAGCAATAGCCAATCTTCCCACAGCCTGATATGCTTCATTCAGTGGATACAGACCAATTTCCCTGATGACTGATGATTCCCTATGAATTGCATCCATAGCCCAATCATACTCTTGGAATTTAACATGTACCATGGCTACTTTACCGACTAGACCGACTAGACCGGACTCGGGCTCCCTAGTTATGGGGAGGGGATATCTGAAACCCCGACCGAGCGCGTTCCCCGGGTGTCGGATAGGGGAAGCTCGCCGGCTCTGCATCCAGCAGGGTTGGATGGTAGGACCCAAATAAAATAAGCTCCCGCGGACCAACAGGCTTGCACATAGGGGAAAATCCTCTTTAACAAAAAAAGTTCGCTAGACCCAGTGGCGCGGGGCTAGTTGGGTTAGCCAAATTACCCCAGGTGGGTAGGACCAGTGGTCTACAATCTCACCCTGAGTCTATCTCAGGTCGCTTCTCGGATTCTGGTAGGAGCAAACAATCGACACTGGACGGACACTCGTACAGCGACGACACAAGCAAGCAAACGACACGTCTATTTTTGGGTACGGTAGGGGCAGATGCCTCCCGAATGCCGCACAGCAGATTAAATTCTACGAGCGTAAGACAGAGGTGCAACTCACTAAACACCTCGCTGCTAAAAAAACGCAAAGTGTCGGACACATCAATAGAAGCTAATGATACGGACTCCATGGAAGCAATTAAAAGAAAGGAGTGCCATACCGCCTTTAACATTATAGAGGCGGTTCAGGCGATATCGTTGTTTACAACACAGCTCACAAAGCTTGTTGTGGAAAATCCAAACACGAAAAGGAAGATAAAAAACGCGACAGAAAAGCTAAAAAGGTAAGTGGAAAAAGTTAATAGGGACTCAGCGTGAGAGTAGTTTGAATCCCACATATGGGAACAAATTGAGATTCTCACATATGACGTGGACATCCAAGTGGACACACACCACCTGGAGCACAAAGGCGTAAACAAACCAGCACGAATAAAACAGACCTCGAAATTCTTGTGAGAGAGTTACGGGTAGAAAATGAGAATATGAAATAGAAAATCGCGGAGCAACGTACAACACCCTAGAATGCAGAGGCAAACTTGAAGAACTTACATCGCTCCATGAGATAGGCTCACTCAACAAGTGGCTAGGCGTTGAAAAGAGAACCTGGAACAATACGGACGAAGACATCTGGAACAAGCTGAATCATTTCAAAGAAGAGGCAAGGAGACAAGCTAAGGAAGAGACATTAGGTCTCTTAATATTCAGAAGATGAACTAATCGCAATCCACAGCCTAAGATGCATGACAACGCCAAGACTACAGAAGTTGATACAATGTGTCTTTCAGCCATCGGATACATAAATCAGGATCTACACCAACAGGAAAGTTGATGAAATAGGAGGAAAAGTAGTTCGAGAAAAGAAAGAACGGAACACATATGCCATAGTAGTGGAAGACAAAAACAAAAACTACAAATCCTTAGTGGAAAGTGTGAAAAAGGTAATACTTAAAACTGAAGCGAAAAACCTGGTTAAAGAGTAAGACATTAAGTAAGAAACACCAAGGAGGGTAAACTGCTCATAACCATGGGAAAAGACGATAAAGCCCTACAGGAACTACAAGAAGCCATAAAATAATCCTCTGAAACAGTTAATGTTAGAAACACCGCCAAAACCCAAATACAAGAAGTCCTATATATTAGGAGACTAGAAACCACTGCAACAAAAAGAAGATGAGCTGATCGCAGTTGAAGCCCTGGTTGAACCCATGGCAGCCAATACATACACACTGAGTGAACTCAGGCCGAACGCAAACGATACGCCAGCTGCAACGCTAACCACCAGTAAAGAAGTCGCTGGAAATCTAATTGACAGAAGGTTTCTCCGTATTAGCATAGTGGAATGCCATATGGATAAAACTGACAAAATGCTACAAGTGCTGGCAGTTTGACCACAAAATAGCGAAGTGCACCGGCATAGACAAATCCAGCCTCTGTGGCACATGCGGGCAAGAGGGACACAACTGGAAAGCCTGTACAAATGCGGAGTACTGCATTCTGTGCAATAAAGTGGGATATCAGGCCGGTGGAGGAAAGTGCATGGCCTTCAGGAAGGCGCTTTCGAAGGCCAGAAATGACGTAAAAAAGGCCCGATCAGAGGCAGGGTTCACACCACCGATAAAGAAATGCTAAAAGTGCTGCAAATAAAACAAGCAAAACCGCGCGACGCACGACCTTCTGCAGGCCACAGTGACGGAAATGAAAGCAGATGTCACAATTATAAGCGAGCCAAACAAAAAAATAGTGAGCTCGCCTGAGTGGTTCAGGGACTGTAAAAGCGATGCGGCCATCAGGATGAATAACGTGGGGATAGTAGTAATGAACAGCGGAAATGGGAAATGGAAACTAGGGAACTGTTAATTCTCAGCTGCACCTTTTCCCCAAATGACCAAATAAAGGATCTAGAATACTCGCTCGATGAAATCAGCGATATGGTAAGAAGGTACCAGAAACCTAAAATAATAGCAGGAGATTTTAGTGCAAAATCACCATCATGAGTAAGTGCGTCTATGGACAAAATAGGCGATTGAGTCTCTGACTGGATCTCGCAGCTAGAAGACCTGCACATAGAAAACGTTGGGAACACTTCCACCTTCGTAAGAAGAGAATCGCGATCCATCCTGAACCTCACCCACTCCGAAAAGCTCGGAAAAAAATGTGCACTACTGGGAGTTGTTAACTCTTAACCACCTGCCATACGTCTCAGGTGAGCAAAATTACTGTTACTTTGGGTCTGAGAGACGTATGTCAGGTGGTTAGGTGTTAAGGTACTACAGCTTTATATCCTCCAGCAGGGATAGCGTGAAAACCTATGACCCGTGGGTCAGACCCACACACGTAACCCACTCACGCTTTTTAAGTGACCCAGGCGTTAATTTTAGAACTTTTATTATTTCTTTATTGAAGTTTCTCAACCACAAAAGTATGAATATTAAATGTATCAAAAAAGAAATTTTGGTAAAAATGTTGTAAAAGACACCATAGATATAGGCAACCCAATGGACGCATTGCACGCATGCAAGACACATAGGGGTGGGGAAAATAAATTTGAAGGGGGTATATAAAAATTGTTTAAACTATTGATTTTTTTTTCTTATATCGGATCGAGGGGTCGCGCTGCCGCTGCCGCAATATGTGGTCTTGATTTAGCCACTCCATTATAACCTAATTTAATCATCCATTTTGTTCAAATCTGTAGCTGCGGTGGCGCGTTTTACGCGCCACTGCAGGTTTTATATCAATTTCCATTAGTTTGAATTGTGAGGCGGGGGGCGCTGAACGTTTGATGCCTCCCATTCAGTTTAACCGAAATTTCTTCCCGAAGTATTGTATTTTAAATATGTTTATCTAGTCGCATACCAAAAGGAACGCATTAATCAGTAAATTATTGTTTGTGAAGGATGCAATTATTATAATCGTGTATAAAAGTATCCAAATCGTGCGTAAAAGTCCAATGTAAATCAAATGTAGTATCACTATTAAACGATTTCTGTTTGTTGTCACTATGGCAACAACTCGCGTCAGTAAACCAAAAACATAGACGTAGTGAAAATACATTTTCTGACGTATATTAAAATCCAATTAATTTTTCCTATTGAAGAAGTCTCGGTCCCTCAGTTTGAATTTGTTTGGCTCTAACATAACTTAATCTAATCATAACCTAATCTAGATTAAATCTACGTTTACTTAGATTACATCGACAACGACCAAATAGTGTTCCCGTCACTGTTTGTTTTTACTAGTTAGCAATTTTTTGCTACGCAGACGCTGAACATTCTAAGAAACATTCAATATCTTAAGCAGAATATTCCTTATCCACTAATTGGATTTCATTGTATAATACATCAGAAATTTTTATGGACTTTTTTTGACTTCGACCTTTATTTTTTGCTCTCCACTTCCAAAGCAGAAGTTGTAAAACATGAAAAACTATAATAGTCTTGTCTGTCTAGAGTGTCTAGACTATGGTCTATAAGACCGTTGAAAAGTAATCTTTGAAATAACTCCTCTTTTTCAACTGATGCCACTGGCCTGGTGACCCACGAGCTAGTACGAAAAATATAATGAACCAATTTTGACCCACTACTCAAAAAGAAACCGGCCAAGTGCGAGTTGTGACTCGCGCACCGAGGGTTCCGTACAAACTTGTAAGTAAGGTATCTTTTTATGTGGAGGACGTAGCAAGCACATTCAGTTAACTTGACTAGTGGCCCTCATGAAATCACGACCCTCTTAGTACCGCTGCAAGCATAACCTCAAGATGTCGCAGTCGTACGATGGAATTCTACCCTATATTTTATTACCATACATCCCCCATTCACTATGAGTGTTTAGGGGTTCTGGAAGTTCACTATTTGTTTTTACTGCTCAATTTTGCCTGTATACCTATATACCCTGTATAAAGGTACACAGGGTATTTTTTTAAAAATAACGCGAATATTTTTAAACTTATAAAAAGAAAACTTTATTTTAGTATTACACTTATTCACTAACTTATATTAAGATCTAACTATTTCTAGATCTAATATAAACCAATATATTAACTATTTCTAGATCTATTTCGATACTCTTAACATTCAGTTGTTCAATTGACTGCTTTTTGGGCAATTGACTACCAAAAAATATAGGGCGAACGTGATTTAAGTATGATATACTTAAATCATATTATCTACAACATATTATGTAGATTTGAGACAATCAGAGAAAGGTGCGACCAACAGACACCGATTGTTGAGGAAATTCAAAAACGCCGATTACGATGGTTCGGCCACATCTGTAGGATGGGCGACAATCGAGTACCGCACAAACTCCTATGGAAAAAACGACCTCTTGATTGGAGAACACAAAAACAAGCACCGAAGACCACATGGTTGAAACACGTAGAGAACGATTTAAAAAACCAGCGAATAACAACAGCTGAGGCAAGAACCGTTGCAACTGATCGATTAGCATGGATGCGTATAGTGAATGGAGCACGGAATCTAGCGGCACCAACAGCAGCGTACTGGCTACGAGGTCGACCACCTCTCCATGCGCCGGCTATGGATTAAAGAAGAAGATTATGTAGATTATAGTATAGTATTATTATGTAGATTATCAACATATTATGTAGATAATAAAGAAAAATTAGACGAGATATGATATATACAGGATGTTACGGGACTTGAGTATGTCGCATGTCGGTTATAAACAAGCAAAATTTAGACATAATATATACCCTGTATATATTATGTATATAGAGCGTACGTGATGAAATGCATAACGAATATAAACAAAGAAAATTCAGAATAAACAGCTTGGTGCCAACACATACTTTTTAACCTTAGGACATAACCGTATGCAACCCATATGCTTCTGGGGCCTGACAATGCCACTACGACAACATTAGTGTATTTTCATAAGTTTCTAGTAGTAAATTCGAATTTTTCTTGTAATTAAACTACATATTTACGGTTTTCAGAATTTTCCTTTACATGTGCTCTAAGACTCCGCTTTTTGCCAAATTTCATGATTCTAGGTCAACGGGAAGTACCCTATAGGTTTTGATTCCCTTGTGAAATCGCAAAATATGCGACATAAACGGTCATATCTTTTGATCGCGTTGACTTACAAGTTTGATTTTTTCACAGTCGAAAGAGCCCGCAGACCCGAGTATTTGATACAAATTTCAACTTGTTACCTCTACGTGTTCCTGAGAAAAATGGTCTTGACAGACAGACAGACAGACAGACGGACAACAAAATAATTCTATAAGGGTTCCGTTTTTGGCACGGAACCCTAAAAAGTTCGCCATCCCTGTCCTACAGCATCCAGACCAAAGACAAGAGATGCCTAACTGCGGCGAGAGCCACCCAGGGATGAACAATCTGGAACGTCATTGAAGGAAGTGAAAGAACTGATCCAGCGACTAGACACAGAGCTTGGCCGAGCACAGCAAAGTACGCCAGAGGAACGGGTGGCTGCCATTTCCAGAGCATGGCAAACAGAAAAAATAACAGAAATAACAGAAAAGTCTACTGGTGGAACGAAGATATCGCCCAACTGTGGAGAGAATGCACGGGAATGAGAAGAACGCTCCAGAGGAATCTAAAGAAAAATGCCTTAGAGCTTAGACCTTAGAGCTGCTTTTTTAACCCGGTTTTTTTTAGGGCGGATTTTCTACCCTATTGGGGATAAGCCTTCCTCTCTTAAGAGAAGGGTTTAGCCAGTTGAGACCCCACGGTTGCCTAAGCCGGGTTGGGGAATTAAGTGATGGGTTGCAGTCATTAGTTGTTAATTAAACTGCTTTAGTTCTGCGTGGGATTCGAACCGACGGTTTCTGATTCGAGAGCCAAGTGCTTGACTAAATGAGCCACCCATCGCCCACAGGGCATACAGGGCATAGGGCGGTATACAAGGAATCAAAAAAAAAAAATTAAAAAGAAAAATAAACTCCTCAAAAAGGAAACATTGGCAAAACTATGTAATTTGGGGGACGAGGATCCATAGGGGGACGCCTACGCTATTGCCACTAGAGGCCTAAAGACCAGACATCCTCTACCAAGTCTGTCCTTGCAAAAATCGAAGATGTACTCTTCCCCACACAACAGGATCCAATATGGGAGCAACCAACTGTCGATAACATAACGGAGTTTACGATGGACGAGCTAGAAACCGCGACAGGCCGAATAAAAAACGGAAGGGCGCCAGGACCAGATGCGATTCCGCCAGAAGTCATGCAAATCGTAGCAAGCAAGGCACCCGAGTATGTATTCGAGGTCATGAACGGATGCCTCAAAAGGGGAATTTTCCGCGGGAAATGGAAGGTGGCAAAACTAGTGCTACTCAGCAAACACAAAAGCTGACGAATCAAGCTACAGGATTCAAATCACTCTGCCTTCTGGACGAAGGAGGTAAGATCCTTGAACAATTACTAGTAGGAAGAATCATCCACGAAGTGAATCTGTGTGAGAAACAGTTCGGTTTTGGACCAGGTAGATCAACTATTGACAACTATTCTCCAGATTGGGTATGGGAGGAAATGTCTCTGTGCCAGCTCCTCTTTTTTTTGGGTGATTGGGTCTTGGGCCTCAGCGCGCCTTTTCTGGATCCTTCTGGTTTCCCGAGAGACTTTCAAAGGTGCTATTCTGGCCTAAAAGCTGTGGGGAAGTTTGGGTCTAGTTGGTTGGTGTCCATAGAGCGGCTGCCTTGGGTCGGTCTCTTGTCGCCCCCTTTGTGCCTCAGCGGCTACCTCTCTCCTGATGTGAGGCGGTGCTATCCCAGCAAGAGAGTATACCTGATGAAGTGGCGTAGGCTTCAGGCAACCTGTCATTAGGCGGACTGCTTGATTCAAAGGGACGTCGATTTGCTTTGCGTGAGCGGATGCACACCATACTGGAGCGGCGTATTCGGCTGCAGAGAAGCTTAATGCAAGGGCTGAGGTTTTCTGTGTAGCTGGCTGTGCTCCCCATGACCTACCAGTCAGTTTCTGGAGAAGGTTGTTTCTTGTTGCTACCTTTTCTCTGGTGTTCAGGCAGTGACTCTTATATATGAGAGCTCGATCTAGTGTTACCCCGAGGTAACCGAGGATACAAGTGTTGAACATTTTGAGCAGCCACTGAAGTGTCAATCCACAAAACATTGCAAAACAAGCATTGGACTGGCATCCCCAAGGCAGTAAGCGAAAGAGAGGAAGGTCAAAAACAACATGGCGACGCACAAGTGAAGCCGAAATCACCTCCACCGGCAAATCGTGGAATGAGTTGAAGGTCGTGGCTCGAAAAAGAGTCAGATGGCGACAATTGGTAGAAGCCTTATGCCCCACTGGGGGAAACAGGAACTAAGAGAGAGGGGGGGAGACTGAAGTGTTGCCGGGCCAAAGTTCTTAATCTGTTCTGACATCCCCTCGGTATGAACCTTCTTAATATTTGCTTTACTGTGTCTACGAAATCCTTGTAATTCTCCGGTGTCGGTGTAATTTGTGCCAGAGCCCTGTCCAGTTCTGCCTTGTATGGGTCCCATTTCGCTTTTTTTTTAATTAAAACGTCTAATTTCCTGCATTGGGCTTCAATATTTCTGGATACGAATATTTTGTCGGGGTTGTATCCTCTTCTCCATTGGCCGCTGTCAAATGAGGCTGGTTGTTTTGGGTCGTGGATTAGCGTCAGATTGTTAGTTTCTGCCCATTGTTCTAGAGCTTCGCCGTTATTGTCAGTCGCGCTATAGTATGTCGTTCTGCGACCACGTTACTATTGCGGCGTAGAAAGCGCAGAACACGACCACTGCGAGTAAAAGAAGACTGCTGTGTATGGTGGCCAACTCAGTGATGCTCTATCGAGCGGCAGCATGGGGAAAAGCAATGAAGAGGCAAAGAAACAAAGAACAAACTGACAAAAGTACAATGGAAACTGGCTGGATTCAGTAGGGCATACAGGACAGTATCAAGGCCAAACCATTCTCGTGATCTCTAGCATGCCGCCCATCGAACGTCTGGTGATGGAGAGAACAAACACGTATATGACGAAACTCCTAGGAACGATGTCCAAGAAAGAAGCTAGAAACAGATCGATTAATACGGTGTATAAAACCTGGCAGGACAAATGGGACTGAACACAGAAAATGTTAAGTAGACAATGAGCATAATACCAGTAATGGGTCAGCAAAACACTGTGAGGTCAATTATTACGTCACACAAGTACTTAGTGGCCACTGTTGCTTCCGAAACTATCTACATAGGATTGGAAAAGCCACGGACGCTATGTGCGAATACTGCGGAGCCTAGGACAACGTGATTCATACTGTATTTGAATGTATTCATTGGAAAGAGGCCAGAAAAGGTCTACCAGAAACAATAAACCCAGCTGACATCATAGACAAAATGTTTGAGACAGAAAAGAATTGTAAAATAAGTAGAGAGTGTAATTCGGCTAATACTAACCCAGAAAGGGAAGGACGAAAAGGCCGGCCGGAGGAAAGAAAAACAGGCAGGCAAATGTTGATATAAGAAAGATCTTAGCGGCTGACCCAATGAAGTTGTTTAGTTAGTTTAATGCCTAGAACAGTCCCTTTTGGTTCACACAACATGAATCCAACTGTGGTCCTGAATCCAACACTACCTGGCGGGATCAGGTGTTTTTGAGGTTTCCCCTCCTGACGCAAAAAAAAACAGATAGACCAGACAGACCAGACGTACCAGATGGACCAGTCGGACCAAACGGACCAGACGGACCAGACGAACCAGTCGGACCAGTCGGACCAGATGGACCAAACGGACCAGACAGACTAGACAGACAATTCTTTGAGGTTTTCCCTCCTGCCGCAAAAAAAAACCAGATAGACCAGACAGACCAGCCGAACCAGACGGACCAGTCGGACCAAACGGACCAGACGGACCAGACCAACCAGTCGGACCAGATGGACCAAACAGAAAGTAGACTAGTCTGACAGAACTGGACTGTCAAGACTAGACAAATAAGTCTTTATTGACAAAACCTAGTTTCCTAGACCTAGACTAGTTTCAATTTGTCGTTTTATATTCTGTTAACATATTTAATGTATAATATGAAATTGGTTCATGAAATATAGATAATTTAATAAACGATAAAAACTTAATGATAAGAAACTTGTGCGACTGGTTGCTGTTCACGCGTTTACACGCTGTTCAAGATCGTCTGAATGTTGCTATATCGAGTTTCTTTGTGTTTTCGAAAGCGGCAATCAAAGTTGTTGACTTGAAAATATTGTCTCATTGTCTGTTTCCGTTTTGAATGCAAGGTGGCCTGGCAGTGTTGTGGACAGTAATGAGGGGCGAGTTTCGGCGATTTCGAAGATGCGCGAGGAAATTTTGAAAAGTTGGCTTGAAATTGTCGGGGTTTACCAATCGCCGCGGCGATGGATCGACTGAAAACCGTGAGTAAACAAATGACGAGATTACTTGCGCCACAGACAAAGAAACGTTATGTTTTGTTGAGGGCTATTCACGAGATTAAAAACTGTGTTTTGAAACTGCAACGTTTTTAGATTATATTTTAAGGTTAATATTGTGAAACGGGTTATAAATAGAATAAATGAATGAACTATAAACTGCGCGCGATAATTGTTTCGGTTTCAGACGCAAAACAACAGACATAAAATCACAACGAAAAGTTACGTTTTGCATTCAATTAACTTCGTATTTGCAAAAATATTTGCTCTCAGCTCTGTTGTTTCCACGAAAATTAACATCAAATCTTACACCTACGGTCTTGTTTGTTCCAATATAAATGCAAGGAAATATCTCGCAGAAACTTTTCGCATTATTCAAAATAATATTTGACTAGGTTAATAAACTAGACTAGGTTAATAGGTTAGTTTTAGAGTATTAGTTTAGAGTACTAGACAAGATCAGTTACTAAATAATATGACTAGACTACGCCAGACTAAACAACACTATATATTAAATAATGATAAAGTGAGCTAAGTAAACTAGTTACTAGTAGTATTAATATTTAAATTTAATATTAAGTAAACTAGTTACTAGTATTACCAATTTAGGTACTTACGTATTAACGCCACCGCAACGAGAGGTCGCGATTCCGCGCGATATGTGGTCTAGATTTATCTGCTCCGTTATAACCTAATCTAACCATCTATTTTGTTCAAATCTGTAGCTGCGGTGGCGTTACTACGTAAGTACACTAATTTATTTTTAGTAAACTAGTTACTAGTAGTATTAGTATATCCTTTTAATGTCATAAGTAAATACAAACACATTTACTAAACAAACAATGAAATACCCAAGTAAAACATTGCGATAGAAGTAATAAAATAAAATCAGGAGATATAAACAGGCAGGCATGGGAATTGAAAGTCACTATCGGTAGACGCAGACCGCGCGGCAGATGGAGGATAAGGTGGCTGAACAGCGTGGAGGAAAACGCGAGAGCAATTGGGATGGCAAATTGGAAAGTCACTTCAAGAAAGCGAAGTGGATGGGCAACCCTCATTGAGAGGTATGCCAAAGCCCTAAACGTAACTGGAACGAGAAGAATGAAATAAAAATAATACAAACAAAACCAAAAATTCAAAAGTACTAGACAAAATTATTGAAATAAACGTTTTATAAATTAATAATATGAAGACTTCCTCATATTATTAATTTATAAAACGTTTATTTTAGTCTAGAACTTTTGAATTTTTGGTTTTCTAACAATAAGTAATAAACTTTTATTGAAAAATAAAGTCAACAAAAGGCTATCCACCACTTTCGAAATTATCCCAAGATTAAATGGGTTTTGTTAGACCAGGTGCTTTAGTTGTAGGGAAAGGTTTTATCATTGGTATATCATTTCCATCAACACGTTGGAAGGTCGAGAGCTTACACGGATTTGTATTTTCATAATTTCAAATGGGCTTAGTACTTGTAATAGGTTTACTAGTAGTTGCTTGCTCGGTAGTGGTAATAGGTTTCCTAGTAATAAACTGAGTTGTTTGTGCAGGAAACGTACTAGCAGCGTCAGTAACCTTAATGGAAGTATTAAAATAAAATAAACAATTTACAAATTAATGAGTTCAAATAGGAGTATTAATACAAGACTGTACTACATAAACAGCTGCCTACATTAAACTATTTTCACGATACGTAAATAAAGCTTGGTTTAGTTCTCGGTATATATGTTAATGTGGTTATCAATGTTTGGAGCACAAAACTGCACTCTATTCTCTTTCTCGCACATTTGCGCAATCTTTATATATTTAATTCGCAGTTTCAACGTCGCATTTCACAGTCGTTTACTTTCGAAAACATCCAAATATTATCGGATATTTACCCTATCTTAACTTCAAATCGCTGAAGTCAAATTTGAGAAAGTCGATTTGTTAATTCATCACTGATAACAATTATCTCATTTTATATTACGTTAGCACATCTCATTTTGTTTAACTTGAATTGACAATTACCTTGGATTCAAGAAGAATTAGATAGTCATTATCTATTCAGTCTTATCTGTCTATATCTGTATAGCCTCGTCTGTCTAGTTTTATGTGTCTGTCTAATCTTGTATATCTAGTCCTGTCTGTCTAGTCTTGTCTGTCTAGTCTTGTCTGTCTAGTCTTGTCTGTCTAGTCTTGTCTGTCTAGTCTTGTCTGTCTAGTCTTGTCTGTCTAGTCTTGTCTGTCTAGTCTTGTCTGTCTAGTCTTGTCTGTCTAGTCTTGTCTGTCTAGTCTTGTCTGTCTAGTCTTGTCTGTCTAGTCTTAGTCTTGTCTGTCTAGTCTTGTCTGTCTAGTCTTGTCTGTCTAGTCTTGTCTGTCTAGTCTTGTCTGTCTAGTCTTGTCTGTCTAGTCTTGTCTGTCTAGTCTTGTCTGTCTAGTCTTGTCTGTCTAGTCTTGTCTGTCTAGTCTTGTCTGTCTAGTCTTGTCTGTCTAGTCTTGTCTGTCTAGTCTTGTCTGTCTAGTCTTGTCTGTCTAGTCTTGTCTGTCTAGTCTTGTCTGTCTAGTCTTGTCTGTCTAGTCTTGTCTGTCTAGTCTTGTCTGTCTAGTCTTGTCTGTCTAGTCTTGTCTGTCTAGTCTTGTCTGTCTAGTCTTGTCTGTCTAGTCTTGTCTGTCTAGTCTTGTCTGTCTAGTCTTGTCTGTCTAGTCTTGTCTGTCTAGTCTTGTCTGTCTAGTCTTGTCTGTCTAGTCTTGTCTGTCTAGTCTTGTCTGTCTAGTCTTGTCTGTCTAGTCTTGTCTGTCTAGTCTTGTCTGTCTAGTCTTGTCTGTCTAGTCTTGTCTGTCTAGTCTTGTCTGTCTAGTCTTGTCTGTCTAGTCTTGTCTGTCTAGTCTTGTCTGTCTAGTCTTGTCTGTCTAGTCTTGTCTGTCTAGTCTTGTCTGTCTAGTCTTGTCTGTCTAGTCTTGTCTGTCTAGTCTTGTCTGTCTAGTCTTGTCTGTCTAGTCTTGTCTGTCTAGTCTTGTCTGTCTAGTCTTGTCTGTCTAGTCTTGTCTGTCTAGTCTTGTCTGTCTAGTCTTGTCTGTCTAGTCTTGTCTGTCTAGTCTTGTCTGTCTAGTCTTGTCTGTCTAGTCTTGTCTGTCTAGTCTTGTCTGTCTAGTCTTGTCTGTCTAGTCTTGTCTGTCTAGTCTTGTCTGTCTAGTCTTGTCTGTCTAGTCTTGTCTGTCTAGTCTTGTCTGTCTAGTCTTGTCTGTCTAGTCTTGTCTGTCTAGTCTTGTCTGTCTAGTCTTGTCTGTCTAGTCTTGTCTGTCTAGTCTTGTCTGTCTAGTCTTGTCTGTCTAGTCTTGTCTGTCTAGTCTTGTCTGTCTAGTCTTGTCTGTCTAGTCTTGTCTGTCTAGTCTTGTCTGTCTAGTCTTGTCTGTCTAGTCTTGTCTGTCTAGTCTTGTCTGTCTAGTCTTGTCTGTCTAGTCTTGTCTGTCTAGTCTTGTCTGTCTAGTCTTGTCTGTCTAGTCTTGTCTGTCTAGTCTTGTCTGTCTAGTCTTGTCTGTCTAGTCTTGTCTGTCTAGTCTTGTCTGTCTAGTCTTGTCTGTCTAGTCTTGTCTGTCTAGTCTTGTCTGTCTAGTCTTGTCTGTCTAGTCTTGTCTGTCTAGTCTTGTCTGTCTAGTCTTGTCTGTCTAGTCTTGTCTGTCTAGTCTTGTCTGTCTAGTCTTGTCTGTCTAGTCTTGTCTGTCTAGTCTTGTCTGTCTAGTCTTGTCTGTCTAGTCTTGTCTGTCTAGTCTTGTCTGTCTAGTCTTGTCTGTCTAGTCTTGTCTGTCTAGTCTTGTCTGTCTAGTCTTGTCTGTCTAGTCTTGTCTGTCTAGTCTTGTCTGTCTAGTCTTGTCTGTCTAGTCTTGTCTGTCTAGTCTTGTCTGTCTAGTCTTGTCTGTCTAGTCTTGTCTGTCTAGTCTTGTCTGTCTAGTCTTGTCTGTCTAGTCTTGTCTGTCTAGTCTTGTCTG
Organism: Phosphuga atrata; assembly: GCA_944588485.1. Classification (NCBI taxonomy): domain Eukaryota; kingdom Metazoa; phylum Arthropoda; class Insecta; order Coleoptera; family Silphidae; genus Phosphuga; species Phosphuga atrata. The sequence goes on from OX155900.1 coordinate 60,539,576, forward strand.
TCTAGTCTTGTCTGTCTAGTCTTGTCTGTCTAGTCTTGTCTGTCTAGTCTTGTCTGTCTAGTCTTGTCTGTCTAGTCTTGTCTGTCTAGTCTTGTCTGTCTAGTCTTGTCTGTCTAGTCTTGTCTGTCTAGTCTTGTCTGTCTAGTCTTGTCTGTCTAGTCTTGTCTGTCTAGTCTTGTCTGTCTAGTCTTGTCTGTCTAGTCTTGTCTGTCTAGTCTTGTCTGTCTAGTCTTGTCTGTCTAGTCTTGTCTGTCTAGTCTTGTCTGTCTAGTCTTGTCTTTTTTTTTCTCCTTTTTTTTCAGAGAGGAGGGGGAATGCATTGTTGCACACCGGATATTCAAACCCGTGTAGTGTGGGGCTCTCTGATCGAGTTCTTCGTGACCAGCATAACCACTAAACCCCCTCCTCTGTCTCTACACTACACTCCACCCGGAACTGCGTGAGCATTACTTCAGGTGGGTGGTGGTGTTTGTACCAATTGTTTCCTTATTGTTATTTTTATTGTCCTTTACTCGTTTCGATTTCGTCTTTCGTCTTCTGTCGTATTAGTTATGTAGTCGTGTGATAAACCATTTTTCGGTCTTTTCGTCACATATCTAGTCGTCCATGTTAGCTTCTTTGTGTTTCGTGTGATATTATAATCGCCTTCCATTCTCTCTCCATTTGTTCTTTTCCCAACATGATTTCGGTTATGTAAGCTTGTACTGCATCCCAGTTATGCTCACTTTCTAACATAACTTCCATGATGTTCTGTTCTTCTAGTTTTGTACCGCCTAGTGTCTCCGCGAGTCGAGTTCTTTCGTTCTCTGATTCTGTACACATGAAGATAGTGTGTTGTGCGTAGTCTGGGATATGACCGCAATAAAAACACTCCGTCGTGTCTCTTTTTTTAAACCGTTCGAGGTATGCGTTGAAGCATCCATGACCAGTGAGTGCCTGTGTAAGATGGTAACTCATATGTCCGTGTGACCTTTCATACCATGCTGTTACGTTAGGGATAAGTCTGTATGTCCACCTGCCACTAGTGTCGTTATCCCATCTTGTCTGCCATCGGTCCATGAGTCTCTTACGTGCTCTCTCCTTAGCGGCTGCTCTTTCGTGTTTTACTTCTTTTTTTGCCCTGTGTTGTTGCAGGTCTTCGTAGACTTCTTGTTTCTCGCGAATCAGTAAGTCTATTGGGGGTGTGCTTGCAAGTACCAGCGCCGCGGCCTCCGAAACCGTTCTGTAGGCAGAAATTACTCTTAGAGCACTTCTTCTCTGGGTCTAGTCTTGTCTGTCTAGTCTTGTCTGTCTAGTCTTGTCTGTCTAGTCTTGTCTGTCTAGTCTTGTCTGTCTAGTCTTGTCTGTCTAGTCTTGTCTGTCTAGTCTTGTCTGTCTAGTCTTGTCTGTCTAGTCTTGTCTGTCTAGTCTTGTCTGTCTAGTCTTGTCTGTCTAGTCTTGTCTGTCTAGTCTTGTCTGTCTAGTCTTGTCTGTCTAGTCTTGTCTGTCTAGTCTTGTCTGTCTAGTCTTGTCTGTCTAGTCTTGTCTGTCTAGTCTTGTCTGTCTAGTCTTGTCTGTCTAGTCTTGTCTGTCTAGTCTTGTCTGTCTAGTCTTGTCTGTCTAGTCTTGTCTGTCTAGTCTTGTCTGTCTAGTCTTGTCTGTCTAGTCTTGTCTGTCTAGTCTTGTCTGTCTAGTCTTGTCTGTCTAGTCTTGTCTGTCTAGTCTTGTCTGTCTAGTCTTGTCTGTCTAGTCTTGTCTGTCTAGTCTTGTCTGTCTAGTCTTGTCTGTCTAGTGTTAGCTGTCTGTCTAGTCTTGTCTGTCTAGTCTTGTCTGTCTAGTCTTGTCTGTCTAGTCTTGTCTGTCTAGTCTTGTCTGTCTAGTCTTGTCTGTCTAGTCTTGTCTGTCTAGTCTTGTCTGTCTAGTCTTGTCTGTCTAGTCTTGTCTGTCTAGTCTTGTCTGTCTAGTCTTGTCTGTCTAGTCTTGTCTGTCTAGTCTTGTCTGTCTAGTCTTGTCTGTCTAGTCTAGTCTAGTCTAGTCTAGTCTTATCTGTCTAGTCTTGTCTGTCTAGTCTTATCTGTCTAGTCTTGTATGTCTAGTCTTGTCTGTCTAGTCTTGTCTGTCTGGTCTTTTCTGTCTAGTCTTGTCTGTTTAGTTTTGTTTGTCTAGTCTTGTCTCTCTAGTCTTGCCTGTCTAGTCTTACCTATCTAATCTTGTCTGTGTAGTCTAATCTTTCATATCTTAACTGTCTAGTCTTGCCTGTCTAATCTTGTCTGTCTAGTCTAATCTTTCTAATCTTGACTGTCTAGTCTTACCTGACTAATCTTGTCTATCTAGTCTTACCTGGCTAATCTTGTCTATCTAGTCTTGTCTGTTCAAACTTGTATGTCTAGTCTTGTCTATCCAGGCATGTCTCTCTATTCTTGTATGTGGTCTTGTGTGTGTGTGTGTGTGTGTTGTTTGTCTGATTTTGAAGACGCTCTCATACCTGCGAGCTCAAATAAAGTCTGTTTTTAAGGCTGTAGTAAAAATAGCCGGAGAAATATAAATAAAATAAAGACAAATTCACCAGGAATTTTCCATTTAAAATAAATTCGAACAGTTTTAATGACGAAAATATTTAAATCTTAATTTTGATGTTTTTTTAAATTTTCTTAAAAATTCGTCTTCTTCTTTATCTGCCTGTCCACACTATTGGATGTTGGCGATCACATTTCTGTACGCTTCACTCCTATAGTTGGGGCTTTTTCAGGTCTCCAATAGTTCTCAAACCTGTCCATTCCCTTAGATTTCTCAACCAGGACATTTGATTTCTTCCCACTCCCCTTCTGCCTTCAATCTTGCCCTCAACTTTCAGTTGTAGCAGTTGGTATTTTGGGTTTCTCATTAGGTGCCCAAAATAGGTGGTTTTCCTTCTCTTTATGCTAAGTAACATTTCTCTGTCTTTCCCCATTCTTCACAAGATTTCCTCATTCGTTGCTCGGTCAGTCCATGGTACTCTGAACATTCTACGGTAAGTCCACATTTCAAAACTTTCAATCATATTCATGGATGATGCTTTCAGCGTCCATGTCTCCACGCCGTACAGCAGAGCGGACCACACATAGCACTAAGCGTGTGATTTTCTTGGGAGAATACTTCAGTGGTTTCCGGTTGCCTTCTGAAGGGTTTTACAGTTTTCCTTCTAATGCCGACCGCCCTTAACATAGAAACAGACGTCGTTCGAAGCCGCTTCTCTGAAGTACAGACGTTTCTATTTATGCTAGATTTTGGTCCGGCCGGGGTTTTTCATTTCCCCGGTACCACCTATATCTAGGACGCGTTCCCCTATCCGCCGCCTGGGGAGACGCCCGATGGGGGATCTAGCAAAACCCACACGGGTTAAAATATCTAACCTTCCTTATTAGGTGTATCTAGATACTAAAAACAAAATTTGTCTATATAGACTAATTATTGAACGTATTGGTCTTGTCCAGTCTTGTCTGGTCTTGCCTCGTCTAGTCTAGTCTTATCTGGTCTTTAAAAAAAGCCACTATTTCACTTTGGCTTCTTGTTTGGCACCCCGGAATCGCATATTTTGCATTCATTCAGGGTGGGCAGCCTGGACGATTAATGAAAACGCCCTAGTTGTAGCCTCCCCGACCAGGATTCGAATCTGGGTCTCCCGCATTGAAAGGCGGGTATGTTGTCAACTACATTACCGAGAAGGAAGGTCTCATATGGTATTGTCTGGTCTATTCTGGTATTATCTGGTCTTGTATGGCCTTATCTGGTCTTGTCTGGTCTTGTCGAGTCTTGTCTGGTTTTGTCTTGTCTTGTCTTCTCTGGTCTAGTCTTATCTGATCTTATCTAGTCTTGTCTAGTTTTGTCTGGTTTTGTCTAGTTTTGTCTGGTTTTGTCTGGACTTGTCTGGTCTTGTCTGGTCTTGTCTGGTCTTGTCTGGTCTTGTCTGGTCTTGTCAAGTCTTGTCTTGTGTTGTCTGGTCTTGTCTGATATTGTCTGGTCTTGTCTGGCCTTGTCTGGTTTCGTCCGTTCTTGTTTGAGTCTTGTCTGGCCTTGTCTGGTCTTGCCTGGCATTGTCTGGTCTTATCTTGCGTTGTGTGGTCTTATCTGGTCTTGTCTAGTCAGGTATCGTCTTGTTTAGTCTTGGTTTAGCAGGATTTCGTCTTGGTTGCTCGTGTCTGGTTTTGTCTGATCTGGTCTAGTCGTATCTACTCATGTCTGCTGTTGTCTGCTTTTCTGTGCTCTTGTCTGATCTTGTCTGCATTTGTCCACTTTTGTCTGAACTTGCATGATCTTTTCTGGTCTTGTCTACTCTTATTTGCTCTTGTCTGTTTTTATGTGCTTTTGCCTGATCTTGTCTGTCTTGTCTCATATTGTCTGATTATTGTCTGCCCTTATCTGCTCGTATCTCGGATTTTATGCTGTTGTTTGGTCTTGTCTGTTCTTGTCTGATTTGTCTGTTCTATTCTGATCCTTCTAACAATTTTGTTCTGAAAGTTTGAAATGAATTGTATCATTATAGTATGTATGGGGTTTTTGTGTGAGTGAGATTCTGGGAACTCGGTGTCACAGCTTTGACCTCCCTATCGCAAAATGGATATTTTAGATAATTTTTTTGTTGACTTCTTGAACTGGCAATAACATCCGAAAATGTAAATAATTTTATCCTGATGGACTACTTTATTCAATCTCTGGTTTCTTGCTTCTATATTTTATTTAGTTGCTGTTTGAATATCAAAGCCCAATTTTTGTTTGAATAGCTTTGAGTGTCTAGGCACAGCACATAATGGATCGTCTATTAATCACGTGAGGCTCGAAAGGGAAGGGGGAGGGTTGTGAAAAAACACGAAATATCACGGGTGGGGGGGTTGTTCGTTGTACTGAGATATCACGTGTATTTATTTTTTTGTTGAACGCGCGTTTCATTAAAAAGTTTCTAAAAAACATTACGTGATTAATGGACGACCCCTAACTATTGCATATCATAAACTTGACTACTTTTCGATAAACTTTCATAATATTTGTTAATACATGCAATATAGAACAGGTTCTAGTACTTTGCCCGAACGTTGGTACTTTTAAACGGGTACTAAAATAGCCGTACCGCTGATAGACGGCAGTCCGTGAAACGGGTACAAACACCCGCGCCCACTCAAAATGTGTTAAACGCCATTCTATAATTATTAAATTAATTATGTCTTTTTAAAAAGATTTAAAAGTATCGTTTTTTCTCAAAATCCTAACAATTTTTTGTAGTCTTGACTGAACTAACAGAACAAACACTAGTTTTCCTTGTTCAAACACAAAATCCAAATGTTCTGTTTTTGCCCAGATTTAGGCCAAAATTGTTAATTGATTTCAAATCAAATCAAAATTGATTTACTCAAAACAAAGTTACAAATGTTCGGGTTACGTCACAAATATATTTAGAGTATTTCATTAATTTAAATTTTTAATGAAATACTCTAAATATTTTAGAACTTTTTTTTGTAACAAATATGCTTTTGTAACAAAAGTTTTCAAATTTATTTCCTTGGTAGGTTTTTTTAGGCAAAAGATTGCACTGTAATATATAGTAGATATAATCTTATTTTATTTTGATTTAAATTAAGAAAGGAAACTGTGATTGTTATTAATAAAAAGTCTTAGATTACGTTTGTTTTTTGTTGTAATATTTTGCCCCTTGCAGTGTAACAACCAGCCCCAGCCGCTGAAATCTTAAATAGTTTAATCACCGAAATTCACCGAAAGGAAAGACACCGAATTCCCAGAATCTCACTCACACAAAAACCCATGCACACTATAATGATACAATTCATTTCAAACTTTTAGAACAAAATTGTAGAAGGATCAGAAAAGAACAGACAAATCAGACAACAGCAGACAAACTCAGATAAGAGCAGACAATATCAGACACTTTATAAAAAAAAATGTCACAAAGAGGCCCAGTCTCCCCTAATGTAGTTGTTACTGTGAAAGACCGCAATTGGAGAATGTCGACTTTCACCGGTGAATGTCAACATTCACATAGTCGCTTGATGTATGTCCGAAATATTTGCTAAATACCCTTATTTCTGACTTACACCGTAAATGTCTACATTGACTATGCACTAATGGTGAATGTTGAACATGTCGGAAGTTTATATTTTCTTCTGCGTAATTTAGTCGCTAATTTTAGTCGCTTTTTTGCCTCTCTTTCTGAGAGGAGTGACCAATAATTTAAAACCCACAGTACATTTAAAATGGGAGAAGAAACTAATAGTAATAAACAATTACTTAATTATGTGATTCAAATATTATTTGTTGCAACAACTTAAACTATTATGACACTTTGAATTGCACAAGAGCCCTTTGATTTTACAACTGCAATTGAACACATCCATTTGTAATGACAGAGTGTATAGCTTTGCCCCCCGCTTCTCGAATTAGCTGCAGCTGCTTATCTCAGCGACATTTGTTTAAAAGAAATCTCATCTATGGAAAGTAACTTTTCTTTACAAATTACGTACTGATTTCGTGTGTAAATCTGCTTGAGGGTACCATTTTTATTTGCCAGTTTATAGAAGTCGGAGTCTTCTCTTCCAACAACAACCGCTAACACATTTCGGCTATCCACGGTCGACATCAGGGTCTTGTATTCGTACAGTATCACCAATTTGAGCAGTAGGAAATTGTTTTTGTAAGGTTCGTAACATTTTTGTTGCTTACAGTAGAAGATCCTTTTCGCGGCCGCTCTTCCTCGCGGCAGTCAGAACTTGATGTGAAGACGTTCTAGATTGCAGGTCCTATTTAATATCTTTCTTTGCAATGTGGTTTTCAGTATGACCACCGCTTTTTCACCGTCAATTTTTTTTCAGAGGCATTAACAGTTTCTTTAAGCTGTTCTTCGGTTTCAAAAGTATTGGCAATTTCTTCGAGTTGTTCTTCGGTTTCAATATTTGCGAATTGTTTGCTAGGCAAAAAAGACGAAGCTATCCCTCTTTTGGCTTTATCGCCAAACATGGCTACATAAGAACTTTGGCGTATTCCTTCGGGATATGTAGTGTTCTTGGCAAATTATACAAAGAGAGACATTTATTTGTATCGTTATCGTTCATGCATGCAGTTAGCATATTCTGTACCTATATCCTGATTGGCCCTTTCAACCGAGCCTTGTGTTTGACTGTGAGGAGAGGCTTTCCATGAACTATCTTAACATCTTTCCACATGGCGCATATTGTGGAAATGACTTGATTACTGAATTCTCTACCATTAATTGATTTCAATATTGCTGGTGCACCAAATTTTAAAAATATTGAAAGAACGTTCTACGCTATTTCTTCAGGTCTTTTAGTTTTCAAAGGTCGTAGATGGACAAACTTAGTTAAATGATCTTGATACACCATTATGAACTTATATTCGATATCTTGAGTTTAACTCAGAACTGACCATTGGTTTCTCAATAATATCTTTCTTAGGTGCACTGTGTTTCATTTGACACTGTTGCATAAATGTACATACAACATTACTACTTCATATGTAATATTTTTGTATATAACTTGCAACTCTTTAAGAATAAAGTGGCCTGTTCTGGTGTGAGTTTCATATAGTATACTGAACAATTCTTCATTGGTAACATAATACTGTATATTCGTTTCCCCTGGTTTTAATGGTACCATTAACTTCTCTACATCATTAATTGTTAAAACGTCAAAACGATTTAATCGTCTGTAATCAAAAGGAAAAAACGTACTACACAGTTATTACCGGAGATTTTAATGCCAAAATAGGCAAAAGACAGTCACAGGATACCGAATACGTAAGAAACTTCGACCTGGGGACAAGGAATGAAAGAGGAGAAACAATAAGTAACTACCTCAACACCGAAAAACTATTTTGTCTAAACACTTTCTTTAAAAAACAAAATCAAAAAAGATGGACCTGGAAGAGCGCAGATGGCCGGACAAAAAATGAAATAGATTTCATACTTTCTAACAATAAAAACATAAGCAAAGATATCTCAGTATTAAACAGATTTAGTACAGGAAGCGACCACAGATTGGTCCGGGTAAAGATCCTCATAAATACAAGAAAGAAGTTGGTACACAAAAAGAAATTTCCAACAGCCGAATTCCTGACCCTCAACAAAAATGAATACGAAAACGAAATAAAAAAGAGAATGAAACGATCAGAAAATCTACAAGAAATGACTATAGATGATATTGCAACAAGCATAACAGAGGAAATTCAATCAGCCACAAGGAAGATCTGTAGCAAGATAAAAAACGATAAAGAAACCAGACTATCAGTGGAAACAAAACAGCTAATAAAGAAGAGAAGAGAAACCTGCCGGGACTCACCCAATTACAACACCATAAACAAAAAAGTAAATAAGAAAATACGCACAGATATCAGAGCTTATAAAACCCAACAAATCATCGAAACCATAGAGGCGAACAAAAACATGAGAGTACTTAAATCAAAGCTTTCAAATGGAAAGCAAGATATTGTTAGACTAAAAGACCGCCATGGCAATATCATTACCAACAAAACAGACATCGTCGCAGTCCAAAGATTCTACGCCAGCCTATTCACATCATCCATACCGAACCCAACGGCATCCTCAAAAACTATTTCAAATGTAGGATGGGAAAAACTGTCGGAAATAACGACAGCTGAAATTACATACGCGTTACAACAAATGAAGAACCGGAAGACCCCAGGAGAGGACCAGATAACAGCAGAAATGCTAAAAGCGGGAGGCGGAACACTACTGGAAGCTCTGCGGATGCTAACAAACAAATGTTTGATCGAGGGGAAAATACCAAAAAAATGGAAGAACGCAGAGGTCATCATCCTGCACAAAAAAGGTGACACCACAAACATAGAAAACTACCGTCCAATAAGCATGTTATCACACCTATATAAGCTTATGATGCGGATTATCACAAACCGACTCACAAAGAAACTAGATTTCTACCAACCAGTGGAACAGGCGGGCTTTCGGAAAGGTTTCGGCACAGCAGACCACCTACAAACAATCCGAACACTTATCGAAAAGACAACAGAACACAATATCCCAATAAATATAGCGTTCATAGACTACCACAAAGCGTTCGACAGTGTTGAGACTTGGGCTTTCCTGTCGGCAATGAACGACGCAAGAATAGACTCGAGATATACCGCTGTAATGGAGGACATTTACAAAGAGGCCACCTTTCACGTAAAAATAAACGACGACCTACACACGGGGAAAATAAATCTCAGCAAAGGGGCACGGCAAGGGGACCCGATCTCCCCCAAATTATTCACTGCAACTATAGAAAAGGTTTTCAAACAACTAAACTGGGACGAGAAAGGCATGAAGATCGACGGGACATATTTAAGTAACTTAAGATTCGCGGACGACATAATTCTAATAAGCACTAATATCGAAGAATTAAAAACAATGGTAGAAGAACCTGTCCAAGCAAATAGGTTTAAAAATGAATCTAAACAAAACAAAAATTATAACTAGTAGCCCTCAGGAAATGTCGATTGATAACACCATAATAGAAAAAGTAGAGCAATATACATATCTGGGGCATACAATTAAAATTGGCAAAGAAAATCAAACTGCCGAAATCAAACGCAGAATCCAACTGACATGGGCCGCCTTTGGAAAGCTCAGCCAAATACTAAAAAGCCAAGACGTCTCAATTTACCTAAAACGTAAGGTTTACAACAGCTGCATCCTCCCCGTTGCCACCTATGGCCAGGAAACGATGGCTATTACTAAAAAATCAGCAGCAAAACTTAGAGTGACTCAAAAAGCAATGGAACGTGCGATGCTGGGAATCACTCCAAGAGACAAAATGCGCGACACAGATATCAGGACAAAAACAAAAATAATGGATGTCATGAAGAGAACAGCGGATCTCAAATGGCAATGGGCAGGACACGTGGCCAGAAAGAATACAGAAGAATGGAGCCACAAGATTACCTTCTGGAGACCCCGGGAAACAAAAAGAAGCAACCAAACAAGATGGATAGATGACATAAAGACGATAGCAGGAAAACAGTGGATGAGAACAGCAAATGACAAAGAAGCATGGAAAAAATTGAAAGAGGCCTATATCCAAGAATGGAAGTATGAAGGCTAATAATAAGAAGAAGAAGAAGAATCCAAAGGTGTGTTGCACTTACAAGGGGGCCCTGTCAACTCGTCATCACCAATTTGGCCCAAATTTACAGTATATGTAGGGCTTGACTATAAATGAAAGTGACGCAAGCGGGAGGGCCAGTGGGCCAAGCGTTAAAAAACTCATAAGCAACGACAACTCATAAGCCCGCTATGTTAGCATAAATTTCAATGGCCGGTCAGCGCAGCGGTAAGAGCTCGGGTTCATAGTACGAGGATCGTACGAGAACGAGGATTCGATTCCCCGTGTGGACGTTTTTTTTATTTACAATTTTTAAAATGACTCTTTTATTATTATTTATTATTGTTTAACTTTTTAATTGTAATTATTAATTTGTCAACTGAATTATTTTATTAGTATTAAAATTGTAAATAAAAAAAAAACTTTTCTCGCATCATCAAAACTTGCATAAGACTGATTGACTCCCACCAGAATAAAGTATTTGGCGGGAGAGAGCCAGTCGCCTCTTTGTCGGCTCTTCCCTTTTGGCACTCCACAAGAGCGTATCTGTGATTATCGACATACACCGGTGAAGATCCCAATGTACAACAATGTAATGAAATATTCGATCTTTTACCGACGTATTTGGTATTTTGGTTGACATTCACCGGTGAAAGTCGACATTCTCCAATTTCGGTCTTTTATGGAAACATTGTTACAACATACCCGCCTGGCAAGCGGAAGACCCGGGTTCGTTTGCCGGTCGGGAAGGCAACAAAAAGGGAGGTTTTTACTAACCGTTCGGGCTGCCCATCCTGAATGAATGCGAAATATACGATAATTGATTTCATGTCAATAAATCTCTACCTGGAAGAGGATTATTCCAGACAATAACATTCAAATTGCAGATTAACCTACATATAACTATTCACTGTTCTGGAACAATTTTTGGCGACATTTTGCATAGCTAAGAATTTTCTAGAAGTCATTAGTTGATTGCAAACAATCGCCAAATAATTGCATTTTAATTCTAGTTTTGAAGATATATCTAGTTAATTGCAAAATTAATAATTATGCCTAGTTAATTACATTTTTAATTAATGTGTCTAGTTAATTGCTATATTGATAATTGTTCTAAGCGAGACAAAACTATACAGACAAGACTAGACAGACAAGAATAGACAGACAAGACAAGACATACAAGACTAGACAGACAAGACAAGACAGACAAGAATAGACAGACAAGACTAGACAGACAAGACTGTGCAAACAAGATTAGACAGAAAACACTAGAGAGACAAGAGTAGACAAATAAGACTCTACAGACAAGTCTAAACACACAAGACTAGACAGACAAGACTAGTCAGAAAAGACTAGACAGACAAAACTAGACAGGTGAGACTAGACAGACAAGAGTAGATAGACATGACTACACAGACAAGTCTACACAAACAAGACTAGACAGACAAAACTAGACAGACAACAATAGACAGACAAGACTAGACTGACAAGACTAGACAGACAAGACTAGACAGGCAAGACAGGTAGAACATTTCCAAATTATTATTCAAAAATTAATTGAACGTTTTAGTTAAAAAGCTAGTATTAACTCTTATCAGTAATTTCTTCCAAAACTCCTTTTTATCACTTACTAAATGCGCAAATATTCTTATCTAACTTTACACAACATTTTTTCTAGTTTGAATGACTAGCCTTATCAGGATTGCTTGTCAGTCTTGTCGGGATAGTCTTTTCTGTCTAGTCTTGTCTATTTAGTCTAGCTTGTCAAGTCTTGTCTGTATCAAAGTCGTATCTATCTAGTTTTCTCTGTCTAATCTTGTCTCTGTAGTCTTATCTATCTAGACTTGTCCGTTTAGTCTTGTTTGTCTAGTCTTTTCTCTTTAGTCTTGTTTGTAGTCTTTAGATAAGACTACAAACAGTCTTGTCTGTCTAATTTTATTTGTCTAATCTTGTCTGTCTAATCTCGTCCCTCTAGCCTTATCTATCTCGTCCTTGTCTATCTACTGCTATCTGTCTAGTCGTATAAGTTTAGTCTTATCTGTCTAGTCATGTTCATTCAGTATAGTCTATTTTATCCTGGTTTATCCTAGTATATTCAGTGCAGCATAAATTGTTTTTTGCATAATTGCTTATTTTATAATCTTGTATATTTAGTACTAATTCGTTGCTATCTAAACGAGCTTGTAATACTTATGTAATTTTAAGTCTTTAAGTTTTAAAAAAAGCTAGTTTTTAACAGATTAAACCTCGAGTGTAGAAAATGCAAATTGAGGACTAACTATCGCAAATTGATATTTGTTCAAGCAATACTAATTTCTAAATATTATATCAATTTGCAATAGCTAGTTAAAATCAAACGAATAATCTAATATCAATTCTGGACTAAAGATCTAGAGAGAAGTCTAGACTAAAGATTTTAAAACTTAATTATCTGGACAGAAGTCTAGACTAAAGATAACTTACTTATGTAAATAGAAGTCTAGACTATAGACTGTTATAACTTTCTTATCTAGATATAATTCTAAAGGATTTTATAACTTACTTATCTAGATGGCAGTGTAGACTAAAGGCTTTCATAGCTTTACTTATCTAGATAGAATTCTAGACTAAAGAGAGAATTATAACTTGAAAAAATAATTATATTTAGTTTACAAGAAAAAACACAAATCTTTTGAATTACCCAGCGTGCTTAAATGAGGACAGCCTAACGAGCTAGAGAAAAAATAACTTAAATGCAGTTTAATTAATTCGAAAGTGCTATAACCGAGGCTATAGTTTTTATAGATTATTATAGTGATTTAGTTATTATATTATAAAGATTTTTATATAAAAAATCATACAATAAATAAATTCGGCGCTTATGGGTTAAACTCCTATTGTAGATTATGCGTTTCAGCAGTTTAATCTCTTGACGCAGGCAATGTTATCACTCAAGATTTTGCAAAGAAAACGTTTTGCAAAACCGTTTTTTGTTAATTGACACAATTCGCTCTGTTTATAAATGTCGATTTCATACGGTTTATCACAACTCGAATGTATATAGGAAATTTAAGTGTATTTAATATATAGAGGCGAGGTCAAACTGATAACTGATAATGTGCGACCGACGGCAACAAATCTTAACCGACGTTCAGTCGCTTCTTGAAGATGCCCACAAACGCAGGAATGCCGAACGTGACAGATTTGTGACTTGTGCTCGTGCTCGATCCCTCTGCATACCCGAAACTCAAAAACATCTAAGTCGCCGTTAAGTGATATGAACTTGTAAATAGTAAGTTTGGTTCTCATCCTAAACGTCTCTTCACCATTTTCAGTGTTACATTTTTTGCTTGTCCTTTTAAAATTAAATATTTCATTTGCCATCATACCGTACTAGCAATAGCCAGCGGCTTCGCTCGCGCGGATTTTTATTTCAAATCAATTCAGGGCAGCATGTTTACCAAATATTGATTACCTTGTGACTAATATGAAGAGTAATATTAAAATATTACGTCTTGTCCAGTCTTGTCTGTCTAGTCTTGTCTGACTAGTCTTGTCTCTCTAGGCTTGCCTGTCTAGTCTTGTCTGCCAAGCTTGCCCGTCTAGTCTTGTCTGTCTAGTCTTTTCTGTGTAATTTTGTCTGTCTAGTCTTTTCTGTGTAATTTTGTCTGTCTAGTCTTGTCTGTCTAGTCTTGTCTGTCTAGTCTTGTCTGTCTAGTCTTGTCTGTCTAGTCTTGTCTGTCTAGTCTTGTCTGTCTAGTCTTGTCTGTCTAGTCTTGTCTGTCTAGTCTTGTCTGTCTAGTCTTGTCTGTCTAGTCTTGTCTGTCTAGTCTTGTCTGTCTAGTCTTGTCTGTCTAGTCTTGTCTGTCTAGTCTTGTCTGTCTAGTCTTGTCTGTCTAGTCTTGTCTGTCTAGTCTTGTCTGTCTAGTCTTGTCTGTCTAGTCTTGTCTGTCTAGTCTTGTCTGTCTAGTCTTGTCTGTCTAGTCTTGTCTGTCTAGTCTTGACTGTCTAGTCTTGACTGTCTAGTCTTGTCTGTCTAGTCTTGTCTGTGTCTAGTCTTGTCTGTCTAGTCTTGTCTGTCTAGTCTGGTCTGTCTAGTTTTGTCTGTCTAGTCTTGTCTGTCTAGTCTTGTCTGTCTAGTCTTGTCTGTCTAGTCTTGTCTGTCTAGTCTTGTCTGTCTAGTCTTGTCTGTCTAGTCTTGTCTGTCTAGTCTTGTCTGTCTAGTCTTGTCTGTCTAGTCTTGTCTGTCTAGTCTTGTCTGTCTAGTCTTGTCTGTCTAGTCTTGTCTGTCTAGTCTTGTCTGTCTAGTCTTGTCTGTCTAGTCTTGTCTGTCTAGTCTTGACTGTCTAGTCTTGACTGTCTAGTCTTGTCTGTCTAGTCTTGTCTGTGTCTAGTCTTGTCTGTCTAGTCTTGTCTGTCTAGTCTGGTCTGTCTAGTTTTGTCTGTCTAGTCTTGTCTGTCTAGTCTTGTCTGTCTAGTCTTGTCTGTCTAGTCTTGTCTGTCTAGTCTTGTCTGTCTAGTCTTGTCTGTCTAGTCTTGTCTGTCTAGTCTTGTCTGTCTAGTCTTGTCTGTCTAGTCTTGTCTGTCTAGTCTTGTCTCTCTAGTCTTGTCTGTCTAGTCTTCTCTGCCTAGTCTTGTCTGTCTAATCTTGTCTGTCTAGTCTTGTCTGCCTAGTTTTGTCTGTCTAGTCTTGTCTGTCTAGTCTTGTCTGTCTAGTCGTGTCTGTCTGGTCTTGTCTGCCTGGTCTTGTCTCTCTGGTAATGTCTGTCTAGTCTTGCCGGTCTAGTCTTGTCTGTCTAAACTTGTCTGTCTAGTTTTGTCTGTCTAGTCTTGTCTGTCTAGTCTTGTCAGTGTTGCCTTGTCTGTCTAGTCAAGTCTGTCTAGTCTTGTCTGTCTAGTCTTACCTGTCTAGTATTGTCTGTCTAGTCTTATTTGTCTAGTCTTGTCTGTCTAGTCTTGTCTGTCTATCTTGTTTGTCTAGTCTTGTCTGTCCAGCCTTGTCTGTCCAGACTTGTCGGTCTAGTCTCGTATGTCTAAACTTATGTATCAAGTCTTTTCTGTGTACTAAAAACTATCACAACATTCATATTTGTACTTATATGGCAGCAGAGTAATAAAATAATTATTACTAATAAACTAATATTTCCGCTCTCCAAACTCTCTCCTTAATGTCTTATCTCCGGTTTAGTCTGCTTACTTAATAACTATAAATCACAGAGAAGACTCCACAGACAGCAATCCGATAATCTTGTAAAGTTAGTTGATCCAATACAACTCTCAAAAACATATTCACTATTCAAATATTAGATTTAGATTGACAAGACTAGACAGACAAGACTAGTCAGACAAGACTAGACAAACAAGACTAGATACACAAGACTAGACAGATAAGACTAGACAGACAATACTAGACAGTTAAGAGTAGAGAGACAAGATTAGCGATAAGATTAGACAGCTAACTAATCAAATGAAGTCGAGCAAGTGCAATAATTTAATAATTTATATCACACTGGATATTGTTGTTGTGAATCGCTCCTTTTGTGAGTTAGTTTGCAGGCCGCGTATTTATGCAGTTAGTTCTATTAACATTTATTTATACGAGCGAAGCATTTAATAGGAACGAATCTACTTTGCGTTCACTGATAATGCACTGATACATGCACAAACACTCGAAATTAGTCCAGTTGAATTTTTGTTGAATTCAATTCCATTTATTTGCTGGAATTACAAATAAAACGGCTTTGTAACAATATTCACAAGAATAGACAGACAAGACTAGACAGACAAGACTAGACAGACAAGACTAGACAGACAAGACTAGACAGACAAGACTAGACAGACAAGACTAGACAGACAAGACTAGACAGACAAGACTAGACAGACTAGACAGACAAGACTAGACAGACAAGACTAGACAGACAAGACTAGACAGACAAGACTAGACAGACAAGACTAGACAGACAAGACTAGACAGACAAGACTAGACAGACAAGACTAGACAGACAAGACTAGACAGACAAGACTAGACAGACAAGACTAGACAGACAAGACTAGACAGACAAGACTAGACAGACAAGACTAGACAGACAAGACTAGACAGACAAGACTAGACAGACAAGACTAGACGGACAAGACTAGACAGACAAGACTAGATAGACAAGACTAGACAGACAAGACTAGACAGACAAGACTAGACAGACAAGACTAGACAGACAAGACTAGACAGACAAGACTAGACAGACAAGACTAGACAGACAAGACTAGACAGACTAGACTAGACAGACAAGACTAGACAGACAAGACTAGACAGACAAGACTAGACAGACAAGACTAGACAGACAAGACTAGACAGACAAGACTAGACAGACAAGACTAGACAGACAAGACTAGACAGACAAGACTAGACAGACAAGACTAGACAGACAAGACTAGACAGACAAGACTAGACAGACAAGACTAGACAGACAAGACTAGACAGACAAGACTAGACAGACAAGACTAGACAGACAAGACTAGACAGACAAGACTAGACAGACAAGACTAGACAGACAAGACTAGACAGACAAGACTAGACAGACAAGACTAGACAGACAAGACTAGACAGACAAGACTAGACAGACAAGACTAGACAGACAAGACTAGACAGACAAGACTAGACAGACAAGACTAGACAGACAAGACTAGACAGACAAGACTAGACAGACAAGACTAGACAGACAAGACTAGACAGACAAGACTAGACAGACAAGACTAGACAGACAAGACTAGACAGACAAGACTAGACAGACAAGACTAGACAGACAAGACTAGACAGACAAGAATAGACAGACAAGACTAGGCAGATAAGACTAGACAGGCAAGACTAGACAGACAAGACTAGACAGACAAGACTAGACAGACAAGACTAGACAGACAAGACTAGACAGACAAGACTAGACAGACAAGACTAGACAGACAAGACTAGACAGACAAGACTAGACAGACAAGAATAGACAGACAAGACTAGGCAGATAAGACTAGACAGGCAAGACTAGACAGACAAGACTAGGCAGATAAGACTAGACAGGCAAGACTAGACAGACAAGACTAGACAAGACAAGGACAACAATAAAATCAAGCACACAGTTAGACAATATTTTTGCAAAGTCTAGACAGTACTTATCCACCTCAGTAGAAGACACCCCGCTGTCCGACCATCGATTAATACGTCTATGCGCCAATACGAAGATGAATCAGAAAAAAGAACATAGCCTCACGAGAAACATGTCGATCTCTAACAAAATTCGATTTGCCCAATATTTGCAGAACGAAACCTGGGAGGAAATCTATAATAACCGGGATTGTAATGAGAAGACTTTATCAACATCCTACAATATTACTTTTTCTCATGCTTTCCTATGGTGAACATCAATCAGACTCGCAATTATTGGATTATAAATATATAAAACGGTCAGCCAGCAAACTAAAGGGTATGTTCACTCTCCAAAAACAATATCCAATACTTAAAAGCAAATACTTAAGACAAAAATATGAACACTCTATGCTTATTAAGTCAGCAAAAGAGCCTTTCTTTCGTCATAAAATAATCGAAGCACCAAATAGACAAAGAACCTTCTGGAAAGTAATAAAGGAGCAGACAAATAAATCTAGTGCACCAGAACCAATCCAAATAGAGGAAAATGACATGCTAGTTACTCAGCCAAATCAGATTGCAACAGTCTTCAACAACTTTTTTGAGCAAGCACCGAAAGTAATCCGCGAAAAGATCCAACACGCATCACACGCATCTCACAAACAATATTCCTGGAAACATTTACAACAACTGAAATCCTACAGATTATGGAGTCACTAAAAAATACAACTACTTGTGGCCCTGACTCACTGCCTACCATCATTCTCAAAGAATTCAGAC
Source organism: Phosphuga atrata (assembly GCA_944588485.1). Taxonomy (NCBI): domain Eukaryota; kingdom Metazoa; phylum Arthropoda; class Insecta; order Coleoptera; family Silphidae; genus Phosphuga; species Phosphuga atrata. The sequence goes on from OX155900.1 coordinate 60,557,567, forward strand.
ATGTCCTGGTACAACCAATAACAGACATTGTTAACGCCTCCCTCGATAATGAAATCTTTCCAGAAATTTTAAGAACCGCAATAATATTACCTGTATATAAACATGGAGATAAGTCGCAAGCAAATAACTAATAGCCCTAATATCGGTTATAGCAAAGATATTAGAATATTGCATGCGGATTAGAATGTTGCCCTTCATAGAAAAATTCCACCTAGTTCCAAATCAACAGCACGGTTTCTCCAAAGGTAAATCTACAACAGCGTTAACTGAATTCTATATCAAAAGTTTAGATGAAATAGATGAAGGAAATCACCCGATTGGTATTTTCTGTGACTTATCGAAAGCTTCCGACTGTGTGTCGCACAAGCAACTCCTTAACAAAATTTACAATTACGGCATAAGAGGTAAATCTGCTAGATGGCTTACATCTTTCCTCACAAATAGGAAACAATTTGTGAAAGTAAAATGCGGATCGATAACTGGACAATCCGACTTCAGTTGTATAAACATGGGTGTCCCGCAGGGCAGTGTCTTGGCTCCAACTTTATTCCTACTATACACCGCAGACCTGGTCAGCTACATCGGAGATCAACACTGCACCATATATGCTGACGACGCCAGTTTTATCGTCTCAGAAAAAGATGCTTCCAACAACCCACTGCGTGCCAACATGCTCTTGGATACACTCAGCAAATGGTTCGCGCACAACAGTCTCTTTCTCAACAGAAACAAAACAGAATACGTTATATTCCATAGAGCACGTAGCAACTACCCCACAGACATCCAGTTGAAAATAATTAACGACGAAATTACATGAACCTTGGTTCGTCATGAACCAAGGTGGCTAAATTCCTAGGAATTTATTTAGACGAGCACCTTCAATGGAACCCCACCATACAAAATATGTGCTCCAAACTGCATATGAAGCTCTTTCAAATAAGGTATCTACGACAATTTCTAAAAATTGAAGATCTTACATTCTACTATGCGGAGATCCAATCATTAATTTCATATGGTATTATGCTTTGGGGATGCTCGTCAGAAACTGAATCCCTCTTAATAGTGCAGAAGAAAATTATCAGAACCTTAATGGGTATCAAGATCACGTACACCTGTAGATCCCATTTCAAGAAGCTGGGTATTCTCACAGTCACAAGTTTATATATTCTAGAACTAACATGCTACATTCATAAACAGAAGCACACCTTCCAGAAGCATCTGCATAAACATCAACACGACACGAGAATTAAACACCAACTATACAGGCCCAAAACAAACCTAACACTATGTGGAAAAGGTCCAAACTACCAGGGAGTAATCATTAACAACACAGTACCAATCAGCCTAACAGAGGAAAAATCTTATAAAAAATTTAGGAAATCAACAAAGGACATCCTCCTCTCCAACACAATCTACAGCCTTGAAGAATTTGTACTATATATTAAACATGTAAACTCTAGCAGTATATTGTAAAGATCTAATGTTTGACACTTCCTATAGATTCTATATCTCGTGGGCAAAAAATTATTTGATTTGATTTGATTTGACTAGACAGACAAGACTAGACAAGACTAGGTAGATAAGACCAGAAAGACAAGACTAGACAAGACTACACAGACAAGACTAGATAGACAAGACTAGACAGATAAAACTAGACAGACAAATCTAGAGAGACAAGACTAGATAGACTGACAAAATATTCACTCGTTAAATACAATCAAAATTGCACAGCTAGAACAACTCACTAAAGAAACAAGACCTATCTTTATCTGCCTCGCGGAAATCTGTGCTAACTCCCTACACCTCCCGGAATTGGCTATTTGTATCATTTTTTTCTCATAAATCAAAAGCTCATATATCACTTTTATAATAAAACTCATCTTTGTTTTCTGTTTTTCGTTGTAATTAAAAAATTATAACAAATTGAAAATATATCGCGTTATATGGTCGCGTTGTGACGGAAAATGGGTAAATTCTACCCGCGCCTGACTTTGTTGATACAGTAGACATTCCAAATATGTGAAATATTAAAAGTTATTGTTCTTGTTTCGTACCATCGTGTAGTACTACAAAAAGAACTCTTTTAAGAAATTTTTAAATGTCCTACGTTGTTAAACGTCGAAACCAATGGTTTTAAACAGTGCGCCGAAAAAATCCTAAAACTACGATTTTAAAGAGAATGTTTTTGTTTGTTAGAATGAAGTTTCACCCTTTCGACGTCACAAACAAATTATGGCGCGTTTGGTTACGTGATTATTTTAAAAATTTGTATCACTTTTAAATTGTTTATAATTTTTGTTTATAATTGATTTTTTTTTAACTTTTTCGCATCGCACATCCGAATTATTTATAATAAGATTTTAAAATACAAAAAAAAAACGTTCTTTTTTTATTCAACAACCCAATTATGTATACGCAAGTACACCCTTACAACATATTTTAGCAGAAAAACAACAACTGGTTGCAATCTGGACGAGGACAGGGTCAGACGAAATAATGGCACTACCGATACCGGAACAATCAATAGAACAACATATTGAAATGTGTGGCCTGAAATGATCCTACAAGAACGAAATAACATATATAATAAACATTTATAGACCGCCTACAGGATGCCTAACAAGATTTACGGTCCAGCTAGAAAACATTCTAGCTCAAGTCTTCACGATCAATGACAACTTAACAGTAACAGGCGACTTCAATGTATTTTTGCAGTAAATGCAAAAGAAAGTAGTAACGTACAGAACATGTTAGCATCCTACCGACTAATACAAAACGTTCATGAATACCAGAGTGACATCGACATCTAAGACCCGAATAGACAATATTTTTATTAAATCCAAAGGGTCAAAAAATACAATACATAACACAACGCTATATATATATATATATATATATATATATATATATATATATAAATATATAAAAAGTAATTTTTTTTTAAATTACTACACAAACGGTAGAATTCGGGTAATACGATCAACAAAAACAACTTAAATTATTCTTAAGTCTACGTTTCGATTTATCGATTAAATCTTTTTCAAGACCTACAAAATTGTTGCAGAAAATTACAAAAAACAAAGTAAAAGATGTTTTTGATTACTTACAAAGAAGGTTATGAACAATTAATTAAGACGTATGTCTTTATGTCATATAACTTGACAAAAAGTTGTAGATTACATAATCGCTACTGTAAAGCGAGCCATGGTAAATTTAATTACGGTGTTTAAAAAATATTATTTGGTTTGCAAAATGTCGGACATCAAACCGGTCGGCACAGCACGAGGTAACCAACAAAAACTTTTCGTTCTATTGAAATAAATTAAAGTTGAAAAAAACGGCGAAAGTAGGGAAAGATAGTTCCTTCTAAATCCACCGCCACCACAGTCATGCGCATGCGCGATGACCTTTAACCCCTAACCTAACCTTGACCTTGACCCCTAACCTTGACCTTGGAACTTCCGGTTAGGATTTCCGGTTTCGACTTCCGGTTTCCGGTTTTGACTTCCGGTTTCGACTTACAGTTTCCGGTTTCGACTTCCTGTTTCCGGTTTTGACTTCCGGCAGCCATTTTCGGAACTTCCAGATGCGCGGGAAAATTCAAAATATAGACGCGAGGCGGGGAAATTCAAAATTAGATCCTGTTGAGACAAATGAGGTGTGAAGTTGGTTGCATACATCAACGGGCCTAATACATGAGACTAGACAGACGGGGCTAGATACATGAGGCTAGATACACGAGGCTAGATACATGAGACTAGGCAGACGGAGCTAAATACATGGGACTAGATACATGAGACTAGATAGACGGGGCTAGATACATGAGACTAGATAGACGGGACTAAATATACCGCCCAACCGCCTACCCCTCAGTTGATGACGTCATCCGCCGCGGCAGATATTGCTAAACTAATTATCTCGATGCTGATTAATGAATAAATAATTACAGTTAACCTTTTCCCTCAATTTATATGTAATGGACAAGACTGGACAGACAAGACTAGACAGACAGACTAGACAGACGAGACTAGTTAGATGAAGCTAGACAGATGGGGACTAAATACATGAGATTAGACAGACCAAGCTAAATACATGAAACTAGATTAGATTGAACTAAAATATATAAGGGATTGTTTAATGTAACTAAAATATATTTTCGATTGTTTTTCTTGTTGTTGCTCTAATTGTTAATAATGTTTATATTTTTACTTTCAATATGTTATCTACGTTTTATTTTGATTTACGGCTTGTTGATTAGACGCAACCGGATGTTTGTCAGTCATAACACCAGGTAAGAATAGAGGGACTAGACTAGACAGACAGATAAGTGGAGAAAATTCAAAATGAGTTGTGGGTGGGTAGCGGACAATCGTGAATGCATACATAATTGATTGCAAACATATTACGGATTGATTCAAATGAGATTATTGGTATTAGGCCGGACAAGATCGGACAATACCGAACAAGGTCGAACAAGAATGGACAAGCCTATACAGACCTTATATTTATCCGAATAATTTCCTATGAGTAAGCGAAATTTCTTAAACTTGTCTGTCAACCAGATCGTATTAATGTTTTTCATTTATATAAATACCAAAGAGTTCAATTTTCTGGCATCCACTTTTCATCTAATTGCATCCACTTTTCATTTACTTGCATCCACTTTTCATCTACTTGCATGCACTTTTCATCAACTTGCATCCACTTTTCATCACGCTAAATAGGGTGTGACCCCACGCTAAACAGGGTGTGAGGTCTATGTGACCCCACGCTAAACAGGGTGTGAGGTCTATGTGACCCCACGCTAAACAGGGTGTGAGGTCTATGTGACCCCACGCTAAATAGGGTGTGAGGTCTATGTAACCCCACGCTAAACTCCATCCACTTTCCGTCCACCCCGTCTACTTTCCGTCCACTTTTCATTCTTTCAGCTTTAATCTCATTGGGTTAGTTGGGTTAGCATTAGGTTAGGTTACGTCCTGTAACCTAACCTAAAGCTAACCCAACTAAGCTAACCCAGTATATACAGGGTGTGAGGTCTATGTGACCCCGCGCTAAACAGGGTGTGAGGTCTATGTGACCCCACGCTAAACAGGGTGTGAGGTCTATGTAACCCCACGCTAAACTTCGTCCACTTTCCGTCCACCCCGTCCACTTTCCGTCCACTTTTCATTCTTTCAGCTTTAATCTCATTGGGTTAGTTGGGTTAGCATTAGGTTAGGTTACGTCCTAATGAGATTAAAGCTGAAAGAATGAAAAGTGGACGGGGTGGACGGAAAGTGGACGGAGTTTAGCGTGGGGTTACATAGACCTCACACCCTGTTTATCGTGGGGTCACATAGACCTCACACCCTGTTTAGCGTGGGGTCACATAGACCTCACACCCTGTTTAGCGTGGGGTCACATAGACCTCACACCCTGTTTAGCGTGGGGTCACATAGACCTCACACCCTGTTTAGCGTGATGAAAAGTGGATGCAAGTTGATGAAAAGTGCATGCAAGTAGATGAAAAGTGGATGCAAGTAAATGAAAAGTGGATGCAAATAGATGAAAAGTGGATGCCAGAAAATTGAACTCTTTGGTATTTATATAAATGAAAAACATTAATACGATCTGGTTGACAGACAAGTATAAAAAATTTCGCTTACTCATAGGAAATTATTCGGATAAATATAAGGTCTGTATAGGCTTGTCCGTTCTTGTTCGACCTTGTTCGGTATTGTCCGATCTTGTCCGGCCTAATACCAATAATCTCATTTGAATCAATCCGTAATATGTTTGCAATCAATTATGTATGCATTCACGATTGTCCGCTACCCACCCACAACTCATTTTGAATTTTCTCCGCTTGTCTGTCTGTCTAGTCTAGTCTCTCTATTCTTACCTGGTGTTATGACTGACAAACATCCGGTTGCGTCTAATCAACAAGCCGTAAATCAAAATAAAACGTAGATAACATAATGAAAGTAATAATATAAACATTATTAACAATTATAAGAAAAACAATCGAAAATATATTTTAGTTAAATTAAACAATCCCTTATATATTTTAGTTCAGTCTAATCTAGTTTCATGTATTTAGCTTTGTCTGTCTAATCTCATGTATTTAGTCCCCATCTGTCTAGCTTCATCTAACTAGTCTCGTCTGTCTAGTCTGTCTGTCTAGTCTTGTCTGTCCAGTCTTGTCCATTACATATAAATTGAGGGAAAAGGTTAACTGTAATTATTTATTCATTAATCAGCCAATCAGCATCGAGATAATTAGTTTAGCAATATCTGCCGCGGCGGATGACGTCATCAACTGAGGGGTAGGCGGTCGGGCGGTATATTTAGTCCCGTCTATCTAGTCTCATGTATCTAGCCCCGTCTATCTAGTCTCATGTATCTAGTCCCATGTATTTGGCTCCGTCTGCCTAGTCTCATATATCTAGCCTCATGTATCTAGCCTCATGTATCTAGCCTCGTGTATCTAGCCTCATGTATCTAGCCCCGTCTGTCTAGTCTCATGTATTAGGCCCGTTGATGTATGCAACCAACTTCACACCTCATTTGTCTCAACAGGATCTAATTTTGAATTTCCCGCCCTCGCGTCTATATTTTGAATTTTCCCGCGCATCTGGAAGTTCCGGAAATGGCGGCCGGAAGTCGAAACCGGAAGTCGGAACCGGAAACAGGAAGTCGAAACCGGACGTTCCAAGGTCAATGTTAGGGGTCAAGGTCAGGTTAGGGGTTAAAGGTCATCGCGCATGCGCATGACTGTGGTGGCGGTGGGTCTAGAACGCATCATCTTTCCCTACTGGCGAAGGTGCGCATTGGGAACAATCGTGACGTCAGTGATATTAGAAGTCACAAGCACACAGGAAAAAGAATATTTAAATAATATTTAAAGACGTACAAGTCGAAAAATGAATCCTCCACTACGTAGTAGTTTCCCAGAAATCAAGGTAATATGGAAGATCCCCAGATCTTCCTAGAAACAAGGAGCTCAACGAAACCAATTTAAGAAAATTGTGTAACAGTAGAACTACTAGAGAACCCGAAACCACAGCAAAAATAGAAAATAAATAGCAAAACAGAAACCACCCATCCAGTTAACTGTGTCTAGTCCAAGTCATAAGCCAAGCATACATATTGTTCAACCCGTCCATGTCCTTCCTTGAGTTCATGGCTGCACCGGCGTTATGAATGAAACACATTTCCAAGAAGAGTCTCTTAGATAGGCGTGGCTCCCTTGCAAGAACTTTTAGGTCATCGTAATTGACCCTATGGTCCTAGTCATTACAATGTGTTGCTATGGCGCAAGAGTGGGGTTTTAGTCTGCAGTCACTTCTGTGATTGGCCTGTCTGAAGGACAATCTTTGGCCGGTCTGACCAACGTACACCAGCTCACACTCGGCACACGATATGCGATAGATTACATTTGATTGCATTAACGTGGGGGTTAAATCTTTAATCTTGTCTGTAATCAAATGTAATCTATCGCATACCGTGTGCCGAGTGTGAGCTGGTGTACGTTGGTCGGACCGGTAAAAGATTGTCCTCCAGACTGGCCAATCACAGAAGTGACTGCAGACTAAAATCCCACTCTTGCGCCTTAGCAACACATTGTAATTATAATTATAACGTATACAGAAGACAACTGAAATAAAAAGATGGAAGCCTTTATCCAAATACCCCAATATCACATTTCCGCAAGCTTCCTTCTAAAAAGGGCGTAAAACGTAGAAAGGACAAGGGCTGGTTAACAAATGCGGTCAGAAGATCAAGCACAAAGCTGCACGACTTGCTACAACTGAAAAAGAAACTCGCATGCCTAAAAGATTTATACACAAGAAAGGAAACAAGAAATACAGGAAAGAACACAATAAATTAATCTCCAAAGCGATACAAACATATTATAGCAAAAGACTTGAGCACTCCTCAAATAAGCAAAAAACACTGTGGTTAATCATCAAGGAGGTGACAAATAAGAAGACGACCAAAGAAATATACATAAAAGAAAATGACCAAAGGCTCATTCAAGACCCAAATTCTATAGCTACAATATTGAACAAACATTTCGAAATAAGCTCACACCAAATAACCAAAAATATTCCGCCTGTGGTAATGAGGAATGACCACATAAAGTTAAACATGCAATCAAACATCCAAGTTAGAAATGCTTAAAATTCTGTTAGCACTGAAAAACAAGCCCACGTCCGGAGCAGACGGGCTTCCATGTAAAATTGTAAGGATGGCCATAACGGAACTGGTCAAACCAATAACGCATTTAGTTAACCACTCTTTTAACAACGAAGAATTCCCAGAGGTTCTCAAAGTGGCGATGCTTATTCCAGTAATGAAAAAAGGATATAGCAAAAATGTTGCAAACTACCGCCCTATTGCGCTTGTGTCAGAACTATCAAAAATACTGGAATTGAGCATGTTAAATGTACTAACACCATTTCTAGATAAACATTACCTAATTCCGAAGCAACAACACGGATTCAGAAAAAAACAGGTCAACACAAACAGCAATAACAGAATTAGTGACAAAAATACTTGAGGGAAAGTCACCCGTTGGCATTTTCTGCGATCTGTCAAAGGCGTTTGACTGCGTGGACCATCGTCTCCTACTCAACAAAATTGAAACACACGGAATTAGGGATAGAACTGCTGCATGGTTAGAAACATATTTAACCAGCAGGAAAATATCTGTAAAAATTGTAAACCAGAGAGGGATTGGACAATCGAAACCTCTGAGGACCAATACAGAACTAACTCAAGGCAGTATTCTGACACCAACATTATTTTCCTATACATAGCAGACATAAGTATATCGACTGCTGTCATTATACCCTATATGCTGATGATTGCAGCTTCCTAATTTCAGAAAACACAACACAGAAAAATGAGACTAAAGCAAATGCCTTGTTAGAAATGCTATACAAGTGGTTTATGGGAAAAAATATAGGCAGTCAGGCACTGTCGACTGAAGTGAAAACTTTTGAAAAAAAACCAACCTTAAAACTGGTTTTGTGGATTTATCAGTATGTAAATAAATCAAATTTGAAACATAATTTGTTAGTATTGGTTTATGTAATTCTGGAACATAACTCACTTGTGAAGGAGAATGACTGTTAATGTCACCATCATAATATGAATTTGAATCTGGAATGTTTGGTTGATTCTGTGTTGATAGGTCAGCAAAATTAATTGGTAGGATATATGGCACATTTCTTGTTGATGGGCCTGCAATTTGTGAGTTTTGGAAATTTTGACTTGTAGAAGCATGCCACCATATAACTGCTTTTGCAGATTTATCTGTATGTAAATTAATCTAATTAGTAGTAGCTCTTTTATTTCTCTGTACCGCAGACTGTTTTGTTTGGAATATTCTTTACGACGTTTAATTTTTTCCTCCTCCTCAGCTGTGATTGTTCGATGTTTAGCAATTTCTGAACTAACTATTGCAACAGCTTCTTTTCTTATTTTTATATACTCTATATTGCTGACTATTAATTTTATTTTGGAGTTTCCTTTCTTTGGAGAGCACAAGGTGTACATTAGGGTGGAGCGAAATATTTTTTTTGGGTTGTGAGTGATCTAATAGAGAAAAATTAATGCCTTTTAGACTCAAATTAATACATGCAAAATATTATTTGATTTAATTTATAGTAATAGCCTCCGCAACGTCATTGAATTTTTGAAAAAATATAGTTTTTAGACTAATTGAAATTTTAATGAACTGATCTATTTTATTCCAAGAAATTATTATAACTACAGTTTATTTTCTATACAAAACAAAAAAAATGCATGATCTTAAGTTTATAATATAAAATAAGGGGACTGAGGGAGCGCAGGATGGGACAATTAGAACACTTGTCGTGTCGTCAGTGGACTATTGGTTTTGGCTCGAATTGAACTTGCGCTAGTTATTTGACAAGTAACCTAATGTCAATTGTGTTTCGAAAAAAACATGCAAAGAACACGAAGTGTCTTTAAATGTCCTATTTTTGCTGATATTTCTGAGATAAAAGACAATATTCTACCTACTTACGAAGATGTAATAAAATACTATGAATGGACAAAATATCAACTAAAGACGCAATTGGAAAATGCAAGAGTGTCCATATTTTCAGAAATTGCAGATATAGTGACATCCAGACTTGAAAATATTTGGCAAACTGCATCTATTCCGATAGTAACAACAAGAAGGGTCGTACAGATGTTAAAAGCATACCATTTAAAATACAAAAACCTACTCCAGTCTGTCAGAAAGCTCTCTCCGGAAAAGTCGACAAAGTAGTAAGGTACTTTTTGATATTGCAGCGTGCAAGTGTAAAGATTTATCTCAATGTATCTATCGCAAGGATAAAAAGGTTCCCAAACAAGAACATACTTTTTTAATTGATCAAAGAACCTCTCGAAGTATGATAATAGATGGAATCGACGTAAGTGTTAGGGAGAAGTTGCAAAAGACCCTAAAGAGGAAACAGGAATGAGAAAACCACCCAACTACAGCCTTAAATACTTCATTATCTGTTATAGAAGTTAGTACTTCTCCGGTATCGTCAGCGTCTGAAAGTCGTAGTAGTTCACGATATATATATAATAATTCCACTAACACCATAAACAAAAGCATTCAAAAAAAATGCGTCGATTTTCCTATTTTATCGAGGACCTGCGACAGATATGGTGTATCAGATAGAGCAGCTGCAGTGATTGCGTCGTCTATATTGCCGCCTATAAATTTCAATGCTTCAACATATATTGATTTGATAAATTGGCAAGAAATATTAAGTGAACCACCGATTATGAAAAACTTGCCTGACCAAGAAATTCAGTGTTGTTTTTAAAGCTTCCATGTCACCATGCAAACTCAAGCTGTTGGCCGGGTTGTAAAATTGACGACAATAGCTGCCACTTATCATTGCATAAAAAAGTCACGATTAGGTGCAATAAGAGCCAAATTGGAATCACGAAACGTAATGCCTAAATTTGAGACAAAAAGAGATTTTCGCGCAAATTAATTGTTTTTTTTTAATAATATTTTCATAAAAAAATTGTTGAATTTTTGATTAAAGGTGATAATATATATCTGAATTATATATTGCGTACCATTTATCATTAAATTAAGCTTAATATTTGGCTATAACTGTACTAGACTTTTATCATTAAATTTAAATTTTTGAGGTCAGTGCGGAAGCAGAAGGTATTCATCAAATTAATTCCAAAATTATATTTATTTTAACTTTAATATAATGCACCAATTCCCCCCTATTACAACTTTAAATCTCGAAAAAAATATTTATGCATACATCCGTGCTCCACCCTAGTGTACATTTGGTTGCCTATAACTTTAATGGGTCTTATTCGTGATTTACCATGAATTCTTCGAGACAATCCAGTAATCTGAACATTTCAATAATCCGGCACTAGTACATCCGGCAAAAGTACTTACTCTTCTACTGCATACTGATTCGAGGGGTTGATATTACCTTAGAAGTGCTGCGTTTTGTCAACGCCACTGAAATATATACTACCCGGATGGATCGCTGGCCTCCTGTCTTGTGCGGGCCGAGAGAGAGAGCGACAAGGTGTCTCTGGTATTGCTCTATCTTCGTCTAGTACAGTCCAAAAGGAAAACTATATGTGTGTCCGACGTCCATTTTTCCTTGAAAATACAACAGTATTTTACCATTGCTTTTGAAAACAACTTTCATTTCTTTTCTTCTTTCATGTGCCTTGTCCGGTCTCCCTGACGTTGGCGATCAACATGGCAAAAGCTGTACGGTCCTCCGCCAAGCGAAAAAGTTCACCAGCCCTTCTTTTGCCGGTCCAGTCCCGTATATTGCTGAGCCACGACTGTTGCTTTCTTCCAACTCCACGGCGCCCCTCAATCTTGCCCTTTAGTATGAGCTGTAATAGACGATATTTATCACCTCTCAAAATATGTCCAAGATATGATGTCTTTCGGCATTTTACGGTCATCAGAAGTTGCTTATCGATGTTTGCTCTTCGTAGTACATTCTCGTTTGAAACATGTTGTGTCCACGGAATACGAAGCATTCTTCTGTGAAGCCACATTTCGAATGCCTCCAGTTGGTTCATCGTCCTGACCTTCAGAGTCCACGTCTCTATTCCGTACAGCAATACCGACCATACATAGCATTCAACCATGCGTTGTCTTAGCTTCAGATTCAGGTTGTCATTGCAAAGAAAGGATCTCATATTATTAAAAGTTGCCCGAGCAATCTCTATTCGGCACTTTATCTGTAATAAAACTACCAAAGTATTTGAACTTAGAGACACGTTCAATTTGGCTTCCATTAAGTTCTAGGGTAATGCCATTGTGTGGTTGCCTGCTGAATATCATAAATTTGGTCTTTCCTATATTGCTTTTTAGACCTTGTGTCTCTCCCACGTCACCGATTTTGTTTATAAGCAACTGTAGTCCCTAGATTGTGTTTGCTAAAATTACTGTATCGTCAGCATCCCTGATTGTTGTTATTGGCTGTCCATTTATTTTGATGCCGAGGTGTGATATTCCTTCCAATGCTTCCTTAAATATTCTATCAGAGTATAGGTTGAAGAGTAAGGGCGACAGTATGCAACCCTGCCTTACTCCACGTTGTATCTCAATACGGTCTGTTTTAATATTGCCTATTTTTACCTGTGCCGTTTGATTTCAGTATAGATTTTTAATTATGCGGATATCTCTATCATCTATTCCAACCCCCTGTAGTATATCTATAAGTTTATCGTGCAGTATGCGGTCAAAGGCTTTTTCGTAATCGATAAAGCATTCAAAAACATCTTTTCGCTGATCGTGACAGTTTTGGAGGAAGGTTCATTCCGAAAAGTGCTTCACGCGTTCCGAAAGCGTTTCCGAAGCCAAATTGAGAATCATCAAGATCTTCCCCGCATCTACGTCGAATGCGTGCGTGAATGATCCGTAGGAATGCTTTGAGCATGTGGGACATGAGGCTGATTAAGCGATAATTACCACATTTTTTGGCTGATGTTTTTTAGGTAGAGCAATAAAGGTTGATGATAACCAGTCAGATGGAATTTCACCTGTCTCATAGATACTATTAAACAGTTTAACTACCAAGCCAATATTTTCCTCTGTAATGAGCTTTAGAGCTTCGGTCGGAATGTCGTCAGGACCAGATGCTTTCCTAATTTTTGCTATAGAGAATGCATGTATCACCTCAGATTTAAGAATAGTTGGTCCCATACCCTCATGCTATACGTGCATGAGGGTATGGGACCAACTATCCATCCAACTATCCACTATAACGTATCAGCTCTATGATATTTGAAGTTGGCTCTTTATATCTTGTGTTTTTTAATTCTTGTTCCTCCAAAATTAGTTGGTTACTATCATTTGTAAGTGACATAGTCGTTCTCTTCCTGTGGATTCTAGCTACTTCCTTTACTTTTCTGTACATATTAAAAGTATCATGTTTGGAGCAGAGGTTTTTGCTATTCTGCGTTTCTTTTATTTATTTTTGTTTTTTGTTTTTTATATTTATTTCTGCACATTCCCGTTCCATCCATTTCTGCTTGGCATCTTTGATCTCCCATCTTATGACCTTTTGTATTTTGGAATGTCACAACTTTCATTAAAATATAAAAACTTCAGTTTATAATATGCTCACCGATTGAACCGATAATCCGGCACTAGTATATCTTCTAGTACATCCGGTAAAAGTACTTACTTTTGTACTTCACACTGTTTCTACGGGTTGATATTTCCTTAGAAACGCCGCCTTCTGTCAACACTGCCAAAAACTTTGACAATGAAATTTGACGTTCAGAGCCAACTTTAAATATATGCGTATAGATGTGTTCTTTTGAACACAACTTTGAGTAATAGAAATTTTGAATAATAGAACACAGCTATGGCTGACGACGGAAATCTATGAGTTTACCCTCTACCAAAAACTCGTTCAGCGCGGCTAAAGAAGTTTTCACTTAATAATTTATTTCTAAACTCGGAGAAGACTAATTACATTCCAAATATATTATTCCAAACGCATAGACGAGTACGTAAGTGCACCTACCACCTTGAAAATAAATAATGTAGAGTTAGTCGGAACCAAGAAGCTAAAATTTCTAGGTATATACCTACAAGAAAACCTAAAATGGAATTCCACTATCGATGCAAAGATAAAGAAACTACATTCCAAAACATACCTCTTAAGAAGTATTAGAAATATGGTTACAAGACCAATCCTTTTAAATATATACTATAGTGAGGTGCAAGCCACGCTCAGATATGGACTAACGGTATGGGGTTTAGCGCCTAAATTCGAGATGCTATTTTAATCTCAAAAACGAGTAATAAGAGCCATAGCTGGGATCTCTGTCACTACTTCCTGCAAAGCCTATTTTCAGGAATTGGGGATATTTAATCTACAATGTTCATACATACTTGAGATTGTGTGTCTCATATTTAAAGAAAGTCACAAACTTATACAACATAAATCGCTGCATGACTATGCCACAAGAAGAAACTAGCTACTCTATCCGCCAAGGAAGAACCTCGTGATGTGTGAAGGGCCATACACTAGTGGTATAAATATATTTAACAAACTTCCAAAGAAATTCAAAGAAGAACAAAGTCTGAAAACTTTTAGAAGGACATTACGAACATATTTGATAGGGAAATTGTTTTACAATATAAATGAGATACCAAACCATATGTGACGTAACCCGAACAATTGCTCAATTTTCCATTGATAAAATTCATTGATCAAAAATTGAACAAATTATTTTTGATTTGATTTGATTTGATTTGACAAGCCTAGACAGAAAAGACTAGAAAGAAAAGACTAGACAGAGAATACTAGAAAGACAAGACTAGACAGACAAGACTAGACAGACAATAATAGACAGACAAGACTAGACAGATAAGACTAGACTGATAACACTAGACAAACAAGACTAGAAAGACAAGACTAGACAGACAAGACTAGACAAACAAGACTAGAAAGACAAAACTAGACAGACAAGACTAGACAAACAAGACTAGACAGACAAGACTAGATAGACAAGATGTGTCATCTAATTAAGTCTTAGTGTTTAGTCTGAGTTATCTTGTTTTGTCTGATTTCATTTGACTTTGTTGTCTTTTGTTTCAGATTTATTTAAATATGAAACGTGGTAGGATAATAGGAAAATATTGCAACGCATTTTTCTTCACACTAGGAACAGTATTATCATCAATTGGCCTGTTACTGATATTCAAGTTCCCGCCCATCCATGATTACATAATCCACAGTGCGCTAGACCTGCGGCCGGAGACGGAGGCGTACAAGGCGTGGAGCACCAACGACCCGCCGCTTATCCTGGACATATACTTCTTCAACTGGACGAACGCCAAGGAGGTGAACAACCCGGGAGTGAGGCCCAACTTCCAGCAGGTTGGGCCGTACCGCTTCCTGGAGGTGAAGGAGAAGTACAATATCGTGTTCCATGAGAACGACACGGTTTCGTATCAGTTTGTCAAGAAGTATTTTTTTATGGGGGAGGAGAGTCCGAGGCCGCTGGGTGATGTAGTTAACACTGTTAACGCTGTGGCTGTTGTAAGTAAAAAAATTGAAGATTTTGTTGAGTTGATGGTCTTCAAGAATTTATTTGAGGATCTCGCAGAATATTTAAAGCCTTTGTACAGGGTGAGCGAAACTCGTGGGCGAAACAAAATTCGAAGACATCGTTATTTCATTTTCCGAATATGGAAAAATATGCCAATTCGTCTTTAAATGCGTCTATTCAATCGAAATCTCTCCTCATATTTTTCCTTTCCTTATAAAGGCCGATTCTCATATACGCGACACTCAGCTACGCGACGTCAGGCGACATCGCATATCAAATAATGATTACATTGTTTTAAATGTTCACGTTCTCACTATGGCTACGCGACAGCTACGCGACGTGCCCATTAAAAACAATTTAATCATTGTTTGATAGGCGATGTCGCACGACGTCGCGTAGCTGAGTGTCGCGCAAATAGAAATCGACCTTAATAGAGCAAAGAAGTCGAGTTTCTCTCGCCCTGTATGTTCAAACTCTCAGTCTGAGTTATTGATCCCTCTCATGTTAGACTCTCAGTCTGAGTTCTTGATCCCTTTCGTGATAGACTGTCAGTCTGAGATCTTGATCCCTCTCGTGACAGACTCTATGTCTGAGTTCTTGGTCTCTCTAGTGAGGTCTACTATTTACATTTCTGTTAGTCCACAGCTTACAAGATGAGATTCATGAATCCTTTCACAAAACTAATGCTCGACCTGAGCATGTCGACTACCGCCGACGTCTATGTGACCAAGACAATAGGCGAGTTGTTGTTCGACGGCTACAACGACAAACTGCTAAATCTAGCTAGAGTGTTCGCCCCGTTCCTTGACGCCGGAGAGATCCAAGACAAATTTGGATGGTTTTACAAGGTATAAACAGACTAATAAAACAAAACTAGACTAATTAATAAGCTTTACTTTGTAAATTCTAGAGGAATAATACGTACGGAATTAGCGGGGATTTTAGTATGTATACAGGGCACGACGAGAACTTTGGGAAGATGCTGTCCTGGGATTACAAGAACCGGACGGATTTTTACGAAGGGAAATGCGGCGAGATCCACGGCTCCGCCGGGGAGTTCCACCCCATCAACAGGGCCAGGGACTCCATCGAGGTCTACTCCTCGGAAATGTGCACTTACGCACCCCTCGAATACGACGAAGACGTCCTCGTCAAGGGTGTAAAGGGATACAAATTCGCAGCTGATACCCTGTTCGATAATGGTTAGTTTATCACGAAATCTAGAGAAGTCTGAACTAGTCCAGTCCTGTACAGTCTAGTCCAGTCCAGTGCAGTGAAGTCTGTTCCGTCCCGTTCAGTTCAGTTCAGTTCATTTCAGTTCAGTGCAGTCCAGTCCAGTCCAGTCCAGTCCAATCCAATCCAATCCAATCAAATCAAATCAAATCAAATCAAATCAAATCCAATCCAGTCCAGTCCAATCCAATCCATTCCATTCCAATCCATTCCATTCCATTCCAATCCAATCCAATCCAATCCAATCCAATCCAATCCAATCCAATCCAGTCCAGTCCAGTCCAGACAAGAATTATCTTAATTACTAATGAAATGTTGTTGTTATATTTAGGAACAAGGGTTGCCGATAACGCTTGCTATTGCAACGGCGAGTGTATTCCAAGCGGAGTATTAAATATATCGTCCTGCAGGATGAACGCTCCGATTTTCTTGTCCTTGCCCCACTTTTACAACGCCGATCCTTATTACACCAGAGATATCGACGGGGTTTATCCCAGCAAAGAAGATCACGATTTCTATATTACCCTAGAGCCGGTAAGTTTAAGCCTTATAGATGTCTTGTAATAAAGATAAAACATGCCAGTCTAGTCTCGTCTCTCTAAACGTATAAGACCAATATCATATAAGACCAGACAAGACCAGGCCAGACAAGAGTAGACAAGGTCATACAATATCAGACAAGATCAGACAAAATCAGACACGACACTAGGCAAGAGCAGATAAGACCAGACAAGGGCAGACAAAAGCAGACAAGATCAGACAAGACCAGACCAGACAAGATCAGACAATACCAAACGAAGCCAGACAAGACCAGATAACGCTAGACTAAATCAGACAAGATCAGACAAGAGCAGACAAGTGCAGACAATATCAGACAAGACTAAACAAAACCAGACAAGACCAGACAGGACCAGTCAAGACCAGATCAGACCAAACGAAGCCAGACAAGACCAGATAAGACTAGAGAAGATCACACAAGATCAAATAACACCAGATAAGACCAGACAAGATGTTATTGTTTTAAAGCTATTGGACTGGTGAAACCTTCCTCCGTTTTTGTATAAGCCACCAATATATTACTCCTACGCATCGTTCAGAATCAACAAAAAATAAATTCTAGACAGGGAAGAATATAGCTTTGTATAGAAAATAGGACTAAACAGATAAGAAGATATAATAGTGCCGGACAATATTAACCTTTTCTTTTGGCTCGGTCACATTGAGCGAGTTTACTAGCAAGCTATTAGTTAGATAGTTTAGAAGCTAGCGCGATAGTAATTATGACACACAAATCTTTCTACTCGCTTGTTAGCTAACTAGCTAGCTAGAGTTGAAACCACGTAATGTGAATACATTGAAGTTTTTGTTACTGCATTCATTATTGATGACAGTCCGCTAGTTTACTGACTCACAAGCCCACATATCAGCAAGTAGCGAGTTAAGTAGCTTTCATGTTTCTCGGCAAGTTGTGTACACATTACATAGTTAGTTAATAAACATGATTATTGGGGGTCACTAATATTTGGAGAAAAAAAGATTCGTTTATACGGGCACAATGAATCACAATTAATCTTCTGCCTCCGGAGTCATGTGCAAATTGTAAAAATTGTCAAATTTGATTAAAAGAGGCCTAACAGCATGACATACAAAGTTACACTAATGAACACTATTTATAAATAGTAGTATACATGGTAAGTTAGAAAAGTATCCGACCTTTAGTCGGTAAAAAAAAACTGGCATACCTGGAGCGCTAGAGACCTAATCACACTCAAAGTAGTCTCCTTGGGACTCCACACACTTCTCCTAGTGGTGCCGCCATTGTTGGAAGCATTCCGAAAAAGCCTCTTTCGGAATTGACTTTACCTCGCCTGTCTTTGCAGTCTTAATGTCCGCTCTTGTCTGAAATCGCGTTCCTTTCAATCTTGCTCTTGCCTTTGACTTTGGGGAATAGCCAGAAGTCGCAGGTGGGCATATCAGGAGAGTAAGGAATCTTGTTTTTCGCCAAAAAATTGTGAACCAAGTGCGAAGATTGTGCTGGAGCATTGTCGTGATGGAGTCCCCAATTTCCTGATGACTACAACTCCAGTCGCTTGCGCCGCACAGCATCACGTAGGCGACGTAGGACATCCCTCATTTCACTTGTCGTCATTTTACTTGCATGGAAAAACCGACGAGAGCACTACATACTACATCACTCGAACACTGCTCGACAGCAACTGACGCCATCTACAGGCGGGAAAAAATTCACGCATGCGCACGAAGGTTCAAGGTCGGCTCACGCAAGCGCGCTTGATTCAAATACATCAGGTTTTCAAAATAAAAAATAAAGTCGGATACTTTTATTACGTAACGAGAGTTGTATGAAGCATATTACCTACGAGCGGAACAGTTATTTCGCGTTTTTTTATCAAAGAATAGGCTCTTCAAGTATGCGTCGCCTTTACTTTTTACGATCTTTTTTAAAATTTGATCTTTCCTCCCACCGAAGTAAAATGTCGGTATTTGTGAAACAGTTTGTTGTTAAATTATATTTCCTCTATTAACCCGTAACTGTTGACCCGTCGTCTAGCAGCGCAAATTTATCGACTGCGCCTGTGGGTTCCGTTATTTGCACGGGAATTATCTTCAGATAGGACTGTTTCCTTGTTGTAGTCCAAGCGGAGTAAAAGGGTTCTGTTGGTGACACCTCGTCGCCGCTGTTTTCTATCTTCGACGTGTTCGATCTCCTAAGTTCTCCATAAACTTGTCGAATCGAAGCAATCAAAGACGAATTTGAAATCTTATTTGAATGTTTACCACATCGAATTTTTTCTTCCGTTAGCTAGTGGAGAGCGAATATCCCATCGATGCATCCTGGGAATGGTATAAATTCAGCTTGTTCTTCCAGGCTCATTTGTTGTCGAGGTTTCTGTAGATCTTTGCCGACAATCGAAAGGAGGATAATACCGCGATAATGCTTGTCTTATATACCTTTTAAAACACCTTTCTTCAAAATGGACACAACGATCGGTTTCTTCCACGGTGCGGATGCCATGTATGCGTTTCGAGGACATGGAGTTGTTGTAATAAGACGTCTCCTCCAATTTTGATCACCTTTGCGGTTGCTTGATCTCTTCCCAGCGCTTTACCATTCTTCAAGGAGTTGACGGTAGTTTCAGTATCAGGGAAATGATTCCTCGGCAGCTCAATAATCGCTGGTTTCGGCGTTGGATCTTGTAGTTGTACAGCTGATAAAAGAATTCTCTTCACAGCTGCAGGCACTTTAAAGATATTGTCACTGGTTGATGCTGTTTTTCCGCTAAAGCGTCGAAGCGTCTGGTATAGCTTCCGGTACTCGTGTTTCTTCCATGTCAGCTGCAACGTTATTCCAGAACGTTTCCCATTCTTTCTGTCGAAGTTCTTTCATCAATTGTCGATTCGTCATCAATCGTCGCTCCAATCGGGTTTACTACTATACATTGCTGTGTAGTTTTTCTAGTAGTTGCATACCATTTCGTCGTTCTACTTCCCCACGCGACTGCGCCCCCTCCACGACAAGGAGGAACGGTGTCAAATCCAGCAGCAGTTCCCTTGATGCCATGGCCCTGTGATACAGACGCACGCCAGTATTTAAATCTACTCAAGCTGCTTCTTCATAGAGACCAGTTTGTTTCTACTTCCCCACGCGACTGCGCCCCCTCCACGACAAAGAGGAACGGAGTCAAATCCAGCAGCAGTTCCATTGATGTCATCGCTCCGTGATACAGACGCACGCCAGTCTTTGAACGTTCGCAAGCTGCTTCTTCAAAGAAACAAGTTTGGTTCTACTTCCCCACGCGACTGCGCCCCCTCCACGACAAGGAGGAACGGAAAATCCAGCAGCAGTTCCATTGATGCCATCGCCCCGTGATACAGATGCACGCTAGTCTTTGAATCTTCTCAAGCTGCTTCTTCATAGAGACCAGTTTGATTCTACTTCCCTACGCGACTCCGCCCCCTCCAAGACAAGCAAGAACTGAGTCAAATCCAGCAGCAGTTCCATTGATACCATCGCCCCGTGATACAGACGCACGCCAGTCTTTGAATCTTCTCAAGCTGCTTCTTCATAGAGACCAGCTTGGTTCTACTTCCCCACGCGAATGCGCCCCCTCCACGGCAAGGAGTAACGGAGTCAAATCCAGCAGCAGTTCCATTGATGCCATCGCCCCGTGATACAGACGCACGCCAGTCTTTGAATCTTCTCAAGCTGCTTCTTCATAGAGACCAGTTTGGTTCTACTTCCCCACGCGACTGCGCCCCCTCCACGACAAAGAGGAACGGAGTCAAATCCAGCAGCAGTTCCATTGATACTTTCGCTCTGTGATACAGACGCACGCCAGTCTTTGAATCTTCTCAAGCTGCTTCTTCAGAGAGACCAGTTTCGTTCTACTTCCCCACGCGACTGCGCCTCCTCCACGATAAGGAGGAACGGAGTCAAATCCAGCAGCAGTTCCATTGATGCCATCGCCCTGTGATACAGACGCACGCCAGTATTTAAATCTACTCAAGCTGCTTCTTCATAGAGACCAGTTTGTTTCTACTTCCCCACGCGACTGCGCCCCCTACACGACAAAGAGGAACTGAGTCAAATCCAGCAGCAGTTCCATTGATGTCATCGCCCCGTGATACAGACGCACGCCAGTCTTTGAACGTTCGCAAGCTGCTTCTTCAAAGAAACCAGTTTGGTTCTTCTTCCCCACGCGACTGCGCCCCCTCCACGACAAGGAGGAACGGAGTCAAATCCAGCAGCAGTTCCATTGATTCCATCGCCCCGTGATACAGACGCACGCCAGTCTTTGAATCTTCTCAAACTGCTTCTTCATAGAGACCAGTTTGTTTCTACTTCCCCACGCGACTGCGCCCCCTCTACGATAAGGAGGAACGGAGTCAAATCCAGCAGCAGAGGCAAATCCAGCAGCCAGTATTTAAATCTACTCAAGCTGCTTCTTCATAGAAACCAGTTTGTTTCTACTTCCCAACGCGACTGCGCTCCCTCCACGACAAGGAGGAACGGATTCAAATCCAGCAGCAGCTCCCTTGATGCCATCGCCCTGTGATACAGACGCACGCCAGTATTTAAATCTACTCAAGCTGCTTCTTCATAGAGACCAGTTTGTTTCTACTTCCACACGCGACTGCGCCCCCTCCACGACAAAGAGGGACGGAGTCAAATCCAGCAGCAGTTCCATTAGTACCATCGCCCCGTGATACAGACGCACGCCAGTCTTTGAACGTCCTCAAGCTACTTCTTCATAGAAACCAGTTTGGTTCTACCTCCCCACGCGACTGCACCCTCTCCACGACAAGGAGGAACAGAGTCAAATCCAGCAGCAGTTCCATTGATACCATCGCTCCGCGATACAGACGCACGCCAGTCTTTGAATCTTCTCAAGCTGCTTCTTCATAGAGACCAGCTTGGTTCTACTTCCCCACGCGAATGCGCCCCCTCCACGACAAGGAGCAACGGAGTCAAATCCAGCAGCAGTTCCATTGATGCCATCGCCCCGTGATACAGACGCACGCCAGTCTTTGAATCGTCTCAAGCTGCTTCTTCATAGAGACCAGTTTGGTTCTACTTCCCCACGCGACTGCGCTCTCTCCACGACAAGAAGGAACGGAGTCAAACCCAGCAGCAGCTCCATTGATACCATCGCCCCGTGATTCAGACGCACGCCAATCTTTGAACGTTCTCAAACTGCTTCTTTAAAGAGACCAGCTTGCTTCTACTTCCCCGGGCGACTGCCCGAAAGTGATCGCAGGTTCCACTATCATGGTGTACATCTATCGCAGGATTGTGGGGTAACAACCCCACGTTTTTCCTGCCAGGTTTCTGCACACCATCAGAGCGCATTTGGCTTTTCTTTCCGCTTCTTCAGCGTGCCTATTCTTTCTTCCCCACCTTCGGTATGAATACCACCTTAGCCCTTCTCCATAGCTCCGGTAAACGCTAAGCTTAGCCGAGAAGCATAGCAGTTTTGCTATCTAGTGCTATAACCAGATACCTTATTTCTTGTTCATATTCTACTGCCCTCCCATCTAACAGTAAGGGACGTAGGCAGTTTAACCTTCTCTTTCTAGTAAATGGTATCACCGTGATTTTGCTCGGGTTGAGTTTCAGTCTAACTGTTTGACACCATCTACTAGTTACTTTGAGACACTCTGTACTATTTCGCAGAGCGTTCCCTCAAACTTCCCTCTGGTTATGATGACTATGTCGGCCACATCGCCGACATCGGCGGTTGATCATCGGCGGTCTAGGTCTAGGTCGTTCAGCCTAGCCACGTTGACATCGGCGTAACCTAAGGTCTAGGTCGTTTAGCCTAGCCAGTAATTCATCAACTACCAGGCTCCACATCAGTAGTGAGGTGTGTTACCTGTGAGGTGTGTGGAGGTGTGTCACCTCCCTGTGGGCACCCTCGAGTTGTGGAGATCTTATTGGTGTCTTTTCCCACTTGTATCTCCACCGTTCTAGTTCTCGGCATTTCTCTCATCCACTTTGACATAATGCTGTCGATATTCCTTCTTTCAAGAGCCGCTTTGAGAGCCTCATGCGAAGTGTTGTCAAAGGCTCCCTCTATGTCCAAGAAGGCGCATATCGTTACTTCCTTTGTGTTTGTGCTGCTTCTATTTCATTTGTCAGCTGATACAGGACGGTCTCTGTGGATTTCCCTGCTCTCTATGCATGCTGACACTTGTGTAGTGGTGCACCTACCAGCACTGTTGTCCTAAGATAGTTGTCAATAGACCTATTTATAGTAAGAACATTTTTTGTGCGTTTGTGTCAATTTCCGCCATGTTATACGTCAAAAAATGCCTATTTGCTTAATGCGGGTATATAAATCCCAGAATTTATTGACAGTTATATGTCAATAAGTTCGGGCACTTTTTGACTATAACATGGCGGAAATTGACCCATGCGCTCAAAAAATGTTCAACTATAATAAGGTCTATCGACAACTACCTTTGTCACAAATACGTGCCTGAAACTTTCATATTCCCACCTTTCAAACTTGGCGGATGTGCATTCGCTTAAATAACCGTAAAAAGGTCTATTACCTTCTCCATTGTCTTTAACGTAAAAGATGTTAGACTAATGGGTTTCGTACGTCGATATCGTTTGTTGGATAATGCGATTAGGAATTCTGTGTCTCGCAGCCAGGTCCAATTCCTCCTGGTTGGTGGCGGCGCCTTTTCCTTTGCTCTTTGTAATTGCATTTTTAATTTCACTCGGACAAGATAGTGATCCGATCCACAGTCGGGTCCACGTGTCGCACGTACGTCTTTGAGCGTCGATCGGAATTTGGTGTTAACCAAAAAATGGCCGAATCGTTGCCGGATGGTGTTGAACTGCGGTAAGAGTGCACATACGTTCAGCGCCCCCCGTGCCACAATTCAAACTAACGGAAGTTGACATAAAACCTCCAGTGGCGCGTAAAAAACGCCACCGTAGCTACAGATTTAAACAAAATGGATGGTTAGATTAAGGTTATATTAGGAGCAGATCAATGAAGACCACATATCTCGCGGCAGCGCGACCTCTCGATCCGAAAAGAAATTCAATAGTTTATACAATTTTCAACAATCCTTTTCAAATTTATTTTCCGCGCTCCTAAGTGTCTTGCATGCGCACATTGGGTTGCCTATATCTATGAGCACCCTTACCACATTTTTACCCCGGATGGATCTAAATTAACTTTCAAAACATAATCACAAACAAATGAATGAATATATATATATATATATATATATATATATATATACATATATATATATATATATATATATATATATATATATATATATATATATATATATGAATATATCTTATGGGAATATTATGTTGGTATTACTAGGAATAAGTGGACTGCAATAACGGAGAGAATCTTGAAGATGGAATTAGAAATTGATAAAAATACGTTATTAACAGTTATAGTAGTATATGGTCCAAGTGAAGACGAAAGGGTTAGAATAAAAGATGAATTTTGGAATCAACTGACGGAAGTAATAGAAGTTAGTAGGGGAAGGATGTTGATAATAGGTGATATAAATGGGCGAGTAGGGAAAAAAGACTATGAATCTGGAGAGACAATAGGTATACATGGAGAAATCACTAGAAACAATAATGGAAGGAGATTGATAGAGTTGTGCATGCTAAATAATCTTATAATTACAAATACTTTCTTCAAACATAAAGAGGTACATAAATATACGAGAGAATGTTTAAGTAGGGGAGAAAGATCAATAATCGACTATATAATAATTAACAGAGAATTTAGAAAAGAAGTAAAGGACACAAGAGTAAGACGAGGACCTGAAATATATTCGGACCACTATCTAGTTTTGACAAAATTAAAAATAAGCAACACAAAACAGCAAGAAAATACCAGTGCAAATATAAACAAAAAGTGTGAAAATAAGCAAGTAATTAAAACATACAAATTAAGGGAAGATGAGACAGCAAAATTATATAAAAAGAAAATAGAAACGGAGATTATTAAAATCAAAGAAAGTATGAGCAGCATGTCAGTAGAAGATGCATGGAGAAATATCAAGGAAATAATAACGAAAACAGCGAGAGAGACATGTGGATATATTAAAATCAACAAAAACAAAAAACAAACTAGATGGTGGAACGACGAAGTAAAAATGGAAGTAAAAATGAAAAAACAACAATGGAAAAAGTACCTTACGAACAGAACTACAGAGAACTATAATAATTATAAAGAGCAGAGAATGAAAGTCAAAGAATTAGTGAAAACATTGAAGCAACAATCCTGGGAAGAATTCGGACGCAAGACGGAAGAAGATAGCAAAGGAAATCAAAAGTTATTTTACAGAGTCTTAAAAACACTTCGAAAAGGAAAACCGAATAACAGCATAGCCATCAAATCTAAAGAGGGAAACTTAATAGAAAACGAGAAAGATATAATGGCACGATGGAAGGAGTACTTTGAAGATATGTTAAATACAAAGCAAAATAATACAGGAAATAAAACCGAAGGAAAAAATGAATACATAGGAAACAAGGTGAATATGATAGATAAAGACATAAACACAGAAGAAGTAATTGAAGCTATAAAAAGGTTAAAACGGGGAAAGGCTGCTGGACATGATGGAATAACAATAGAGATGGTAAAGAACATGGGCAACAATGGAATAGAAGTGTTAGTAAATTTTTTTAACAAAATCTGGGAAGAAGAAATGATACCTGCAGACTGGGAAATAGAAGTACTATTACCACTCCATAAAAAGGGAGACAACAAAGATTGCATTAATTATAGGGGTATAACATTGATGAGTACGATGGTCAAGATATATGAGCGAATCCTGGAGAAAAGATTAAAAACTGTGACTGAAGCCCAGATGGAAGAAGCCCAGAGCGGTTTTAGAAAAGGTAGAGGAGTACAAGATCATATATTTACCATGAAGAAACTAATAGAAAAGAACGTAAGCCGCACCATATATGTAGTCTTTGTCGACGTTGAAAAAGCATTTGATAGCATCCCAAGAATTGAAGTATGGAACAGCCTTAGACAAAGAGGAATCAGTGACAGGCTAGGAAAAGCTATTTTCAGTCTTTATAAAAACACAAGAAACTATGTTAGAAAAGGAAACTTACAGTCAGAGGAGTTCGTAACCAAAGAGGGATTAAGACAAGGGGGAGTACTGAGCCCGTCTCTATTCAATGTAGTCCTGGATGACATAATAAAAGAAACAAAGAGAAAAACAAAGAAACTAGAAGTGGGATATAGAAACATGCAGAGGGTGGAAATAGTGGAATGTGCTTTTGCCGACGATCTAATGATTTATGCAAAGAAAGAAAAGGATTTACAAACGAACCTAGACATTTGGAAGACAGCGTTAGAAAACAAAAATATGAAAATAAACGTCGCCAAAACCAAAGTAATGACCATCGGGAAAGGAAAACCAAGCATAACGATAAAAATAGATGGAAAAGATATAGAACAAACAGAAACATTTAAATACTTAGGAGTAAATATACACAATGACGGAAAGGAAGAGGCTGAAATCAACACCAGAATTGAAAATACAACAAAACTATTCTATGCACTTAATAACACGTTTATAAGAAACAAAGATATATCGAAGAAAACGAAAATGACAGTGTACAATACTATATACAAACCAATTCTGACATACGGTGGTGAAAGCTGGGTGCTAAGCAATCAAATGAAAAGTAGAATACAGGCGCTAGAAATGAAATACCTAAGAAGCACTAAAGGAATTACTAAAAGAGACAGAGTAAGAAATGAAACAATTAGAGCAGAACTTAATGTCGAACCAGTCCTGGAAAGCATAGAAAAAAGGCGATTAAAATGGTTTGGGCATCTAGTAAGGATGGAAGAAGGAAGACAAACGAAATGAGTATGGCTAGCCAAATCTACACAGAAAAATCAAAGAGGAAGACCAAGGAAAACATGGAACCAAGCAGTGGCAAATTCTTTGAAGGAACGAGGAATATCCTGGAATGAGGGGTTGAAGATGGAAAAAACAAGAAAGAATGGGCAAAATTTATTTATGCATGAAATGGGTTGATTAATTTTATTCTATTTTATAGTGTAAATTTGATTTATTGTTATGGTAAATTAGTATATTGTAATAACTACCTTATGGTAAATTAGTATATTGTAATAAGTACCTTTACACCTTAGGGTAATAAAGGTTTTTACTGATTAAAAAAAAAAAAAAATACTAGGAATGTCTTAACTCACTTGCTTTGACAAACAACTTATGCTAGATTAAATTACCGGGTAAAGGCAATTTTAATTAAAAAAATAAATAAACCAAAGCTTCACCGAGAACAAAAAAAACTGTTTGCTACAAAAATGTCGAGTTTGACCAAATTATTCCCATTAAAACGACCATCTGTAATTGGCATTACGTGCACGTAATGCCAATTACAGATGGTCGTTTTAATGGGAATAATTTGGTCAAACGCGACATTTTTTTAGCAAACAGTTTTTTTCGTTCTCGGTGAAGCTTTGGTACTTTTGTCTATTTCTTGAATACTCGATGCATATAGAACTGCTGATGCACAATTGTTGTTCCTGCCCTGTCCGACACTCTTCGATAGAAGAGCATAATTAACTGCAATTTTAGTATAACGCACCGATTCAGTACTGGAAGTCCGCAACTTCCCCTGCAACACATCCATCCTTTGTCGTTGAAATCAACCAAATAATTTCGTATTTATCGTTACTAAAAACTATTATGCATGGAATCTGATATCAATAGGGAATTTTCATAAAATTTAAATTCGGTTCAAATATTTTTTTTCCGAATTTTTATTGAGCGGACATTTGAACTAAACCGTTATTTTTTAAATTAATATCTCTTTAAATACTTAAAATTAATAAATAATTGCAAATAAAAAATATATTATAATAAATAATAAAAATAATGCAAATTAAGCGAAGGAATTAAGGAAGGAACACCATTGGTTAAAACGAAAGTGACGTAACATACTATGTAAACAAGTCCGAATTTTTTACATTTGTATGTCATTGCAGTCTTTTGGTTAGAAAACAAACGTCAAAAACGTCAAGATAAAAATAAAAACAGCTGTAGTAAACAATGGACTGAACTGTCAGTGCTAATTGATGTTATCAACAGACCGCGCGAAAATGGCGTTTAACCCTTTAACTACCGCGTTCGTCAATAAGCGATCTGACTCAAAATCTTTCAAATGCCGCAGTCGTCAATGAGCGATCCACGCTATTTCGCGCTATTTAAACACCGCAGTCGTTTTTAAGCGATATATTACAATATTCGTCGTAATTATTATTATTAAACAAAATAAATAATATACGTTACTTTTTATAGGTCTAGAAGAATAATCTAACATTTTGAGTGACAAAATATTTATGTCATAATACTCTTTGTTAAAACTTATCGATCAATAAATATAAGAAATTATTTTGTACAGTTAGGAATATCTTTCAGCTGGAATTTACGCATTCTTATCATCTAAAATATCTTCGTGGCTGTTGGATATAATTATATGTATGTAAAATATGCGTACATAAAAACTTCGAAACTTTTGATATAAGTGATAACAGTGATGCAAGTGAAGAAAGTGATGATGAAGCTGTTGCGGAAGATTTAGTATGGAGAAATTGTGATTTATTTCGGTCCAAAATATATAATTTTGATGCAAGAAATTCTGGAATTACTAACGCATTTTCAATAGATGAAAACTTTGAAGAGTATGATTTTTTCACAAGATACTTTGAACAAGAGTTTATGTCTGAAGTTGTAAGTGAAACAAATAAATACTTTCAGTTTTCTGCAGAAAATTTCAACATACAACCACAATCCAAAAGTAAAAGATGGGTCGATACTACAGTCGATGAAATGTATACATTTTTTGCACTTGTATTATTGATTTTGCCACATGTGAAAAAGCATGCCATAGGAGACTACTGGTCAAAAGATCCGATGATTGTTACAGAGTTTTTTTCAAAATATATGACCAGAAATAGATTTCTCCAATTATTGCGATATGTTCATTTTGCAGACAATAATTATCCATCTGAAAATGACCACTTGTGGAAAATTAGAAATGTTCTAAACAATTTAACTGAAAAGTTTTCTGCTTTTTTTATTCCCTTCCAAAAATTGGTTATTGATGAATCTCTTATTTTGTTCAAAGGGAGATTAAGATTCAAACAATACATACCCTCCAAAAGGCATAAGTTTGGAATAAAATTGTTTGTTCTCTGTGATTGCGAGACCGGAATGATCCTAAATGTATTATTTTACACCGGTACATTACCAGAAACAAGAAATGATTCTTTGGGTGTATCTGGAGCAATTATAAAGAAACTATTAGAAGCTTATGAAAATAGAGTAAACTTACTTTATACGGATAATTGGTATACAAGTCCAAAATTAGCCATATATTTGGACGACTATGACACTGGTTTATGTGGTACAGTAAAGAAAAACATTTTCCCAAGTTGACGAGAATATTGCAAAGAGGGGAAATTGAATTCAAAAACTGCAACTCAGTATTAGCCATAAAATGGAAAGATAAAAGAGATGTATACATGATAACTACTTTTCATGATGGACGTCTAGAAGATAGTGGTAAATTTAGTGTCGCTAATGAACCTATTCAAAAGCCAAACTGTGTTTTAGATTACACACTAAATATGAAGTTAGTGGATAAGGCAGATATGCAATTATCTACCGTGGAATGTATCAAATGGTACAAAAAAGCATTTTTTCACATGATGGACGTTTTGAACAGTTATAACATGTATCTTGTGAAGACTGGAAATAATCTATTGAAATTAAAAGATTTCATTAGAAAATTAGTCCAACAAATTTTGGAAAAGCACGGTATTTTGGGTAGTGTAAGACCTGGAAGAAAAAGTTCCCTAGCTAAAGATCGACTTGCAGCAGTTAACTTTATGGCGCGACATTTTCCTGATCACATACCGGCGACAGGTGCAAGAAGAAAAGGTCAACGGATTTGCCATGTGTGTAGTAATACTACACTAAATAAACAAAAAAGACAATATGTGACAACTTGGTGTCCAGAGTGCAAAGTTGGACCATGTTTGGGAAATTGTTTTAGAATTTTTCATACTAGAAAATCATTTTAGATTTGAACAGTAGTTTTTCTTAATATTTTTGCGTAATCTGCTAAATTTTAAATGTGTTATAATTACATTACTTATGTATTATTTTTTATTACTACTACTATATATATTATAATCTTTACTTTAGGTTTAATTTATAATTCCGGGTTTTTGGAATCTACTTTATTTTTGTTTTGTTTGATATTTCTTATTTGTGTAATCAATAAATAATGTTTTAGTCAAAGAAGTGGTCTTTTCACAAACTATACCAACTACAATATTCAGTATAATTTTTTGCTTTTTTACTCTAAAAATTTAGTAAATTTTTATTATTTATGTATTATAATTTTTGTTATAAGACTATAAGACTAGATAAATATATATTTTTATATGTACTGAAATATGGTTGCTTCCGGCCTGATTTTTTGCTCCTGGCGGTGCGGTAAACAGTGCGAGATACCGGTAGTTAAAGGGTTAAACAGCTCAAAATTTGTCTCAATTTTAAATATTTTTTTAAACTTAATTATAGCTTTTTTGGTAACCCGATTGGTAACCACCAAACAAGTTAGACGTAAAAAAAAATTGCTCGTTGAAATTATGTATTTTTGAATGTTATAAAGTTTATATAGAGAGAAATTTATAGTGAAAAACCAAAAAGTTAACTTTAGATTGGTGTTAGTGTTAAAATTTATGTTAAAAATAAAGTGAATTTGGTTTCAAGAAAATTTTCGTTCGAAATGCCAAATTATTTTAGTGTCAAATTTTCTTTTTTTTATGGGACATTATAAAAAAAAATACGGTTGCAAAGTAAGGGGCTAACGAATGCAGGAACCGAGTATTCCCCGGGATAAGGGGACCCCCTTTACCAAAAGCCAACGACCTCCTACGAGGGCGAAAGAGCGGGTATAGGACAGGGCACTTTATTGCCCTATGGGCGCGAAATCGCTCCTAAAGGCGGAAGAACCAACAACAAGGTCAACGGCATAGAATGGAGAAGGCAAGAGGGAAACCACTCCATTAAAGATATCCCTTGTCAAACAGCAATAATGGTGGCATTTGTTTCTGAACAATCCGAAGGAAAAATAGTCCAAAATTCGGATCTCCGGCTGGGAAGAGTTTCAAAGCGTGTAGTTGAAGATACAACACAACATGGAACATAAGATCCCTTAAAATCTGTGGGAAACTAGAGAATGTAAAAAAGGAGATGGAAGAATATGTTATAGACATACTAGGAATAAGTGAAATAAGATGGCCTGAGAAAGGAGATTTTAGGAGTGGTAATTTTAGAATTATATACTCCGGAGAGAAAGGAAGTTACGCAGGCGTAGGGATAACACTAAGGAAAAACTTAGGCACACGAGTTAAGAACTATGTGAGTAGAGAAAGATGATGCGTTCTAGGCCACTCCACCTTATGGGGATTTACACGTAAACCTCCACATTTGGGAAATTACATGTAATCCTTCCGTCTTATGGGAATTACATGTAAAATTTAACAACCCCCCTCCCCCGCCCTCCGCATGGGGAATCCTATAGAAAATAGTTCTGAACGTAACCGAGCGTGTATCTGCAGATGGCGCCAGCGTTAGGGAGAGGGGGCACCGGAGGGAAAGAGGGATTTAGACCGGACAAGAGCGGACAATACCGATCGCGAATAGACTAGGCGGGAAAATTCAAAATGGATTGCGGGGTGGCGAGTGTAGAAACACTGTCATCTTCTTGGAATTAATCTGTGTGTTTATCTTAGAGTTTGACCCAGTTTTTGGTCATTGAACTCATGCAAAGAATCGTAGGAAAGTTAAAACCGTAGAGTCAGTATTTGCCTGTTTCAACTTATCTGTAAACGTGACTGTCAGTTTCTTGTAATTGTTCTATGTTTATTCTAGAAACGTGATCGTAGAAATAAACACTGTCAGTTTCCTAGAATGATTGTGTTTATCCTATTAAAAGTTTGACCTAGTTTTTGCCCCGTGCAAAGAATCGTGAGAAAGTTAAAACCGCCGAGTCAGCATTTTCCTATTCCAACTTGTCTGGGTGATTCGGAGAAATTTATAAGTTATTTAAACTCATCTGTATCCTCTATCGTATTAATTATTTAAATATTTAATATAACTAAAAATATATTTCTGTTATTAGGGTTTAATTTTGAGTGATAAATTGTATTCTTTCTTTCAAGTTTACGTAATCAGTTTAGTATTTGAACTTGAAGATTTTAAATGTGTATCAAGAAAATAACATTATTTTAACAACTACGACATTGAATGTTTATGTAACCGCACGCTTAGGACTGGGCGCTTGATAAAAAAACAATCGCGTCCAGTTTAAAAATTACAACCGCTGCATTACAAACTACCGCAATAAGAAATGCGGTCTAATTAATTTAGTATTTGATCTTGTAAATGCATGCGAGTATGACATATCTAAATCGTGAGATAGGAAACGCTATCAGTTTCATGTTTCAACTTATCTGGATGTGAGTTTGAACTTATTCAATATATTCTGAGAAAATTGGATGAGTCATACATGCATAGAATCGTGGGAAGGTTAAAACCGTTGTTGAAAACCACCGAGTCAGCATTTTCCTATTTCAACCTGTCTGGATGAGTCATTGAACACGTGATACATCCGGCGCATTTTGATTGGCTTATTGACTCTACATACTGAATATTCACCCTAAACCTCCAAGAAAATAAAGTTGGAGCCGTAGAAAGTCAACAATACCCAACAAGGTTAAAGCTTGCGGGAGATCCTTCGATTACAGAAACACCTTCAAGGAACAGTGAAGCTGGTCCAGCAGAACATCATCCAAGCTTGTGTCAGCTATAGAATTTATGGTTCAAGGATTGATGTAGATAGCTTTATTAGTATATTGAACAGCCGTTGTACGAGAAGTCCCATTCTATCCATCCACTTTCCGTCCACTTTCCATCCACTTTCCGTCCACCGTCCACTTTTTCCGTCCACCGTCCACTTTTCGTCCTTTTTAATCAGCTATTAAACAGATTTTAAACAGAATTTTAATCAGCTTTTAAACAGCTTTTTAATCAGCTTTTAAACAGCTTTTTATTCAGCTTTTAAACAGCTTTTTAATCGGCTTTTTAAACAGATTTTAATCAGATTTTAAACAGCGTTTTAATCATCTTTTTAATCAGCTTTTAAACAGCTTTCCATCAGCTTTAAACAGCTTCTTCTCTTCAGCTTTAATCTCATTGGATTAGGTTAGGTTAGCATTTGGTTATGTTACGGGAGGTTGAGAAAGAAGCGCGCATCATTCCTAACACCCCGTAACCTAACCTAATGCTAACCTAACCTAATCCAATGAGATTAAAGCTGAAGAGAAGAAGCTGTTTAAAGCTGATGGAAAGCTGTTTAAAAGCTGATTAAAAAGATGATTAAAAAACTGTTTAAAATCTGTTTAAAAAGCCGATTAAAAAGCTGTTTAAAAGCTGTTTAAAAAGCTGATTAAAAAGCTGTTTAAAAGCTGATTAAAAAGGTGTTTAAAAGTTGAATAAAAAGATGTTTAAAAAGCTGTTTAAAAGCTGATTAAAAAGCTGTTTAAAATCTGTTTAATAGCTGATTAAAAGGGCGAAAAGTGGACGGTGGATGGAAAAAGTGGACGGTAGACGGAAAGTGGATGGAAAGTGGACGGAAAGTGGATGGATAGAATGGGACTTCTCGTACAACGGCTGTTCAATATACTAATAAAGCTATCTACATCAATCCTTGAACCATTAATTCTATAGCTGACACAAGCTTGGATGATGTTCTGCTGGACCAGCTTCACTGTTGCTTGAAGGTGTTTCTGTAATCGATGGATCTCCCGCAAACTTTAACCTTGTTGGGTATTGTTGACTTTCTACGGCTCCAACTTTATTTTCTTGGAGGTTTAGGGTGAATATTCAGTATGTAGACTCAAGCCAATCAAAATGCGCCGGATGTATCACGTGTTCAATGACTCATCCAGACAGGTTGAAATAGGAAAATGCTGACTCGGTGGTTTTCAACAACGGTTTTAACCTTCCCACGATTCTATGCATGTATGACTCATCCAATTTTCTCAGAATATATCGAATAAGTTCAAACTCACATCCAGATAAGTTGAAACATGAAACTGATAGTGTTTCCTATCTCACGATTTAGATATGTCATACTCGCATGCATTTTCAAGATCAAATACTTAATTAATTAGACCGCATTTCTTATTGCGGTAGTTTGTAATGCAGCGGTTGTAATTTTTAAACTGGACACGATTGCTTATTTATCAAGTGCCCGGTCCTAAGCGTGCAGTTACATAAACATTCACTGTCGTAGTTGTTAAAATAATGTTATTTTCTTGATACACATTTAAAATCTTCAAGTTCAAATACTAAACTGATTACGTAAACTTAAAAGAAAGAATACAATTTCTCACTCAAAATTAAACCCTAATAACAGAAATATTTTTTTATTTATATTAAATATTTAAATAATTAATACGATAGAGGATACAGATGGGTTTAAATAACTTATAAATTTCTCCGAATCACCCAGACAAGTTGGAATAGGAAAATGCTGACTCGGCGGTTTTAACTTTCTCACGATTCTTTGCACAGGGCAAAAACTAGGTCAAACTCTTAATAGGATAAACACAATAATTCTAGGAAACTGACAGTGTTTATTTCTACGGTCACGTTTCTAGAATAAACATAGAACAAGAAACTGACAGTCACGTTTACAGATAAGTTGAAACAGGCAAATGCTGATTATACGGTTTTAACTTTCATACGATTCTTTGCATGGGTTCAATGACCAAAAACTAGGTCAAACTCTAAGATAAACACACAGATTAATTCCAAGAAGATGACAGTGTTTCTACACTCGCCACCCCGCAATCCATTTTGAATTTTCCCGCTTAGTCTATTCGCGATCGGTATTGTCCGCTCTTATCCGGTCTAAATCCCTCCTTCCCTCCGGTGCCCCCTTTCCCTAGCGCTGGCGCCATCTGCAGATACACGCTCGGCTACGTTCAGAACTATTTTCTATAGGATTCCCCATGCGGAGGGGAGGGGGAGGGTGGTGGTTAAATTTTACATGTAATTCCCATAAGACGGAGGGATTACATATAATTTCCCATAAGGTGGAGGTTTACGTGTAAATCCCCATAAGGTGGAGTGGCCTAGAACGCATCATCTTTCCCTACTTATGTGCAATACAATGATAGAATAGTAATGGTAAAAATAGAAATGAACCAACTGATACAGTAATAATACAAGTATACATGCCAACATCCAGTCATGTTGATGAAAAAGTGGACCAAGTATATGAACAACTAGTGCAAGTAATGGAAACGGTTAAAGATAAAGACCTCAACATACTTGGAGACTGGAATGCTTCCCTAGGTGAAGAGGAAGATGGAAATACTGTGGGCAAATACGGACTTGGTAAGAGAAATGACAGAGGGCAACAACTAGTTGACTTTTGTAAAGAGAAAGGACTAATAATTGCAAACACATTATTGCAGTAGCCTAAGAGAAGCAAATACGTGGAATGCACCCGGAGACAGAGCACGATACCGCACCACGACGCAGCACGATTACTTAATGGTAAGACGAAGATACCGCAACCAAGTTAAACAATGTAGTAACCACAATCTAGTATTGCTAAAATCTGAGCAAAGATTAAGAATAAAGAAGAATAGTGCTAAAGAATACCGCAAATACGATGTCAAAAAGTTAAGACAAGACAGTGTTAAGGAAAGATATCAAGAACTGGCACAGCAGAAAGTTAAAGAAATACCAAATGGTACAGTAAATGAGAAATGGATTGGTCTGAAACAGTCCTAGAAGTAGCTGGTTAAGAAATAGGAAGGACAAAGAAACAAGTAAAACAACCATATGTATTAGAACTGTATTAGAACTTGAGTCATCCTCGTCGTCTCGTTCCTTGGGGATTCCAGTCTAGTGCTGCCCTTGCAATGTCGTCTGGTTTTCTTCTTAGAATGTGGCCGATCCATCCCCATATTCTTTTCTTAATGTCGTGCTCTATTGTTTCTTCTCCGCATCGTTTAAGAAGTTGCTCATTAGTAATTTTCTGTGGCCAGAAGATTCTGAGGATGATTCGTAGACATTTGTTGGCGAAAACCTGAAGTTTATGTTTTGTGGCATTAGTGTTTTTCCAGGTCTCACATCCATATAAGAGGATTGCTTTGACGTTTGTTCTATATAAACGCAGCTTGCTCTTTGTTTTTATGATGTTGGACCTCCATATTGTGTTTAGTTGCCTGAATGCCATCTGTGCTTTTTGAATTCTGTTTAGAATGTCTAGGTCAGTTCCACCCGTCTCGTTGAGAATGCTTCCTAGATACTGAAACTTTTCTACATTCTCAATTGGTTGGTCGTTTATTTGAAACGGTGCGTCGTTATTTGTGTGCATTCGCATCGCTTTTGTTTTTGAGACATTTATTTTCAACCCTATCTTCTGTGCCATGTCTGATAGTAGGGTGAGTTGCCTTTGCATACTTTCATAGGTATGCGAAAAAAGGCAAATGTCGTCTGCGTATTCGAGATCTTTGAGATTAGAGTAAAGAGACCATCGAATACCATCGTTTGGTCTGCAAGACTTTTCCAGGATATAGTCAAGAGCAATGTTAAAAAGCAAGGGAGAGAGCACACATCCTTGCTTCACTCCTGATCTCACCGGAAAAAGGTTGCTATGTGCTCCGCTATGCAGGATACTACATGATACGTCATGGTACAGTTCTCTAATCGTGTCGATGATTTTTGTTGGCACGCCTCTTGTCCGAAGTATCTTCCATATAGCAGAGTGGGATAGGCTGTCAAAAGCACGTTCAAAGTCGGTGAAAACAAGATATAGTGGCGATCGCCATTCAACGGATTGTTCTATAATTATTCTTGTTGAATTTATGTGGTCTATGCATGAGCGGTTTGGGGGGAAGCCTGCTTGGTTTGGACGCAGTATGGGTTCGAATGCTTCTGCCAGCCTATGTTGGATTACACTTGCAATAATTTTGTTTATGGTGTTTAACAGCGTTATTCCTCTCCAATTTTTGCACTGCGTTAGGTCTCCTTTCTTTGGCAGTTTGATAATGAGACCATGTTTCATTTCTGCTGGAATTTCTTGGTTTGTCCAGATCCCTTTTATTATTTTTGCAAGTAGAGGTGCAATCCATTTAGGGTCTACCTTGATTAGTTCGGCAGGTATGTTGTCTACCCCTGCCGCTTTGTTGTTTTTCAGCTGCTTGGTGGTATTTAGTATTTCTGTTTTTGAAGGCGCGTCTATTTTTATATTCAGCTGTTCATTTGCATTGTCTTCTGGAGCTATCTCACGTTCGTCTTCCGTGGGTGAGCTAAGCATATCAGCAAAGTATTCCTTCCACCTATCGAGCTGAGTTTCTGGGGTGGTCAGTGGGCGGTTGTCTTTGCTTCTAACTATATTTTTGGTCTTTGTGTGCTTTTTGGAGAGCTTGTTTGTCAGTGTGTAAAGAGTCCTCGAGTTGT
Source organism: Phosphuga atrata (assembly GCA_944588485.1). NCBI lineage: Eukaryota > Metazoa > Arthropoda > Insecta > Coleoptera > Silphidae > Phosphuga > Phosphuga atrata. Next base: position 60,595,505 of record OX155900.1, read on the forward strand.
TATTTTTGGCTGCTTCTTCTGCTTGCTCACATATCAGGTCAATCCATATTCGCTTGTCTTTTTTGGCAGATGCTTTAATTTGTTTGCATAGTTGTGTATATCTCCAGATTGCATCATTTTTTGTCATCGAAGTTTTGCACTGGAGTACCAGTTTCTTCGCATCCTTTCTGCCTTGTATAAGTTGCCATGTTTGGTCTGAGATCCAGTCTTTTCGATTTCTTTCCTTTGTGCCAAGGGTTGTTTTGGCCGATTCGAGTAGTGTCTTGGCTAAGCCATCCCAAGATGTTATGGGATTTTGGTCTGCATTTTCATGCAGATTTGTTAGGAAAACTTTTTTGCAGTTTGGTTGGCGCAGTTTGTGTAGGTTGAACTTTACTCTCTTTGATTGTTCAGGTTTCTTTGGTACGGCCAGTTTGATTCTGAACGTGCCGAGCAGAAGGTGGTGGTCGCTGGCAATGTCTGCACCCCTTTTGTTTCTGACATCAAGTAGGGATCTCCGCATGTTTTCGATATGGCAATATGGCCAATTTGGTTTTGGGTTTTCTTGCCAGGGGATATCCATGTGACTTTGTGGATTTGCTTGTGTGGGAACACTGTTCCACCTATAACTAGGTCTGATGCTGAACAGAGTTTCGTGAATAGTTCACCGTTTTCGTTTCTTTCCCCACATCCTTCTTTACCCATGATGTCTTCTAGGTTTTTGTTATTTGTCCCGACCTTAGCGTTGAGATCACCCATGAGTATGGTGATATCACCTCTGTTTATCTTCCTTAACGTACTTTCAAGGATATCGTAGAAATTTTCTTTTTCCTCAGCACTCGCACTGTTTGTGGGTGCATAGCATTGTACAAAGGTGATATTTCTGAATTTAGTGTGGAACCTTGCTGTAATTATTCTGTCATCAATGGGGTTCCATGAAATTAGGCTCTTTCTGGCTTTTTTACTAATTATGAAACCAACGCCTCTTTCATGAGAACCAGTTTCTTTGCCACTGTACAGGAAAAGCTCCCCAGATTGTAAGTTTAGCTCCCCCTTGCCAAGCCAGCGAACTTCTGATAAGCCTAAAATTGAGATGTTGTAGTTATTTAATTCTCTCACCGCTTGAAGCAGTTTTGATGCTTCGTATAGAGTTTTTACGTTCCAGCATCCAAAACGTAACTTTTCCTTAAGTGTAGCCAGTGTTGTCTTCGTTTTGTCCGTCCGGATTTGTGTTGTAGAGGTTTCATTAATAGCATAGTTTAGGCCAAGCAGATTATTAGCCCACTGTGGCCGAATTAGAACTTATGGAAGTAAGGAAAAAAATTAAAAATTCAAAGACTCAAAAAGGGAAGCAAAGAAGGCTAAAGAAGAATATATAATGAAACAATGCAAGGAAGTAGAAGAAACGCTAAAGAAGGGAAATATAGAAAAAGCCTATGAACTGATTAGGAAGCAGTTCAAGAAAGACAATGGCCGTAGTAATAACACATTAGATGAAAATGGAAAACTGGTAACTGAGAACAAGGAAGTGGGAGGGAGATGGAAACGTTACATAGAAAAATTATATGAAGATCCAAGAGAGATGAGTAATCTGGAAAACGAAGAAAATGTAACAAATGATCAGTTAGGACCCTCACTAACAAAAGAGGAATATTCAAACTCTGTGAAAGAACTGAAGAACAATAAAACACCAGGATGCGATAAAATAACTGGAGAAATGATTAAAGGATTGGATGATGAAACACATAGTTATATATTTAAACTAATCAAAGAAATATATGAAACTGGAGAAATACCGGAAGACTTTAAAAAGTGCATCATAATCCCAATACCAAACAAAGCAGGTACTCTGAACAAATTTGAAGAACAACGTACCTTGAGTCTATTATCGCACATGTGTAAAATATTAACAAGAATAGTATACAACCGAATAAACAATAAAATTGATCAGAATTTAGATGAAGATCAGTTTGGATTTAGACGGAATAGAGGAACAAGGGAGGCTATTTTAATGTTAAGACAAATTGTAGATAAAATGCTGGACCTAAAAAGAATGCTGTTTGTTGGATTTGTGGACTTGAAGAAAGCTTTCGATAATGTGAATTGGAATGTGGTGATGGAAATTATGACTAACGCTGGTCTAGATTTCAGAGACAGACGGATAGTACATGAAATTTACAAAAATCAAAGAGGCGTTATAAATATAAAGGGTGAACTACAAGAGGCATACATACAAAAAGGAGTACGCCAAGGATGCAATTTATCATCAGTACTATTCAACTTGTATATTGTGGAAGCAATTAAGGAATGTAAACAGGCTATGGGAGAAATTAAGATCAAGGGAGCAGAAATTAAAAGACAAGGTTTGCTGACGACATTGCTATCATTGAAGAGAATGAAGAAAATCTGCAAAAAGCGTTAACAAGGATGAATAAGATCCTACGAGAAAAGTACAACATGAAAATCAACACACAGAAGACAGAGATCATGGTATGCAACCGCCAGCAAAATACAGCCGACATTAGGGTTAACGATGTACCACTGAAACAAATTAATACATTCACCTAATTAGGAAGCAAAATCACATCAGATGGCAAAAGTTCAGCAGACATAAAAAGCAGCATTGCGCAAGCAAAAATAGCCTTCAACAACAAACGGGTGCTTCTTACATCAAGAAACTTCAATGCAGAGACCAAAAAAGCAATTATAAAATGCTATGTCTGAAGTGTGGCATTGTACGGCTTAGAAACTTGGACACTTGGTACAAGCGATAAGAGAAGACTAGAAGCTTTTGAAATTGAGGTGTTGGAGGAGAATTCAGAAAATCTCGTGGACGGCAAGGCTGACAAATGAAGAAGTTCTTATAAGAGTTGGTAAAAAAAGAGCCCTATTGAAAACAATAAGCAGGAGAAGAGACCAGTTAATAGGACATCTGTATAGGTATAATGATTTTATAAGCAATGTTATAGAAGGAATGGTACAAGGCAAATGAGGCAGAGGAAGACCCAGATTACAATACATAAAACAAATTCAAGGAGACATAGGAGTAAAGAAGTAAAGGAGTAAAGGAGTAAATTGAGGGACCCAATAATAAAATCTGAGATGTGTAATGAGATAAACACACAAATTCAAACAATAACATTGAATATTGGAGATGAGCCGACGCAATCTTGGACAAAGATAATGGACATTGCAACAAACTCAATGCAAAACAGATTATGATATAGGACAAAGAACAAAAAGCAAAAATGGATGACGGATGAGATTTTGTTGTTAATGGACGAACGTCGAAAACACAAGAACAAGGCGGACAGCAGCAGGTACAAAGAAATTCAAAGACTAATAAGATCAAAGATTAGAATAGCAAAAAACGAATGGCTTAAACGTGAATGCTCAGAAATAGAACAGCTGCAAAATCAACAGGACGATTTTAATCTGCACAAAAAGCTAAAGGAGACTGCTGGCATATATCAAAAAAATGAGATCAACTATAACAGTAAATATTAGCAACCAGATAGTCCTCGACAACAAAGAAAAGAACAATGTCTGGGAAAGGTATATTGAAGAACTTTTTGACGACGAAAGACCCCCAGCTGGCACCAATAACTCTCTAACCAATAACTCTCTGACCGGCCCATCGATCACTAAGGGCGAGATTAAAAACGCTATACGTAATTCAAAAAATAACAAAGCGGCTGGCCCAGATGAAATTCCGTCAGAAATACTTAAACTCCTAGATGAAAGAGGCATCACAGCACTACATAAAGTATTTAACACCATATATGAGACAGGTCACTACCCCAAACAGTGGTTGTGCTCTACCTTTATCCCCCTGCCTAAGAAGACCAATGCAATAAAATGTGAAGATCATAGACTTATTAGCCCGATGAGCCACACTTTAAAAATATTCCTCAAAATCATACACCAGAGAATTTACAAGAAATGTGAAAGAGACATAGGCGACTCGCAGTTTGGGTTTAGACAGGGTTTAGGTACACGAGAAGCGATAGTTGCAACACAAGTGCTTGTCCAAAACTGCTATGATCAGAGAAAGGATGTGTGTCTATGTTTCATAGACTATGAAAAGGCATTTGATCGCGTACAACACCACAAATTAATGCAGCTCCTCAATAGGCTTGATATAGACCAAAAGGTCATTAGATGCATTGAAAACCTATATTGGAACCAAACAGCGCAAATCAAATTAGGCAATAATATGTCCAAAGCCATACAGATTAGAAGGGGGGCACGACAGGGATGTGTGCTGTCTCCACTCCTATTCAACTTATATTCGGAAACAATATTCCAAGAGGCTTTGGAAGACGTGGAAATGGGAGTCAAAGTTAATGGAGTGTGGATTAACAATATCCGCTATGCGGACGATACGGTCTTAATCGCGGATAACATACACGACCTACAACAACTGGTCAACAAGGTAGGAGAACAGAGCAAATCAATGGGCTTAAATATCAACATCAAAAAGTTTATGATTATCTCTAGAAACCTAAATATGTTTGAAAACTCCACCATAACATTTAACGCAGGGCCCATAGAAAGAGTAGAAAAATTTAAATACTTGGGCATCTGGCTTTTCGAAGACTGGACATCAGACAAGGAAATAAAATGTCGCATTGAACAAGCTCGACAGGCATTCCTGAGGTTTCGAAGAGTGCTGACCTGTTCCGATTTTGACCTCAACCTAAGACTCAGATTCATTAAATGCTACGTCTGGTCGGTGCTTCTTTACGGTATGGAAGGTTGGACATTAAAGACGGCTGCAATTAACAAATTAGAGGCTTTCGATATGTGGCTGTATCGCAGAATCCTGAAGATACCTTGGACGGCTAGATTAACAAACAAAGAAGTTCTAGGACGTGTCAACAGACAACGTGAACTGTTTGAATTGATTAAGAAAAGAAAAACCGGCATATCTAGGGCATATAATGCGGAACACGAAATATCAATTCTTGCATCTATTGATCGAAGGCAAGATTGAAGGCCGGAGAGGGATCGGAAGGAAAAAAAAATCCTGGCTGCGAAATATCAGACAGTGGACAGGGCTACGCCATATACAGTCGTTGATACACACCGCAAGGAATAAGGAAGCAATGGAAAATGTTATCGCAAACATCCATTAATGGATACGCATTGGAAGAAGAAGATAGGAGTAAAATCATATGAAAAATTGAAAAGACTATCAGAGAACAGAGAGGAGTGGAGGAGAAGAATTGCTGCCAACCAACCTTCGGATTGAGAAAGAGAGAGAGACAACATTTTTAAGTAGTATATATACTTTTTATTATGTTATAACGGTGTAAATAGTGAATTAAAAATATTTAAAAAAACTTGCATTCCCTATTACTTGAGTGAAGTATTAGTTTAGTGACGTCAAGAAATTACTTTACTTAAATCGTTGTATGATAGTCCGGAGGCAATAAAAGTAAAAAACATGTAATAAAATTTTACATATCAATTAACGGCACCATTTGGCACCTTTTTAATGCTGAGCATTTTTAAAAAACGAAAAAAATAAAAGCGTGTTTACTAGCAGGTAGTGAATTAGCCTATTAGTATCTCAATGTAATCGACTTTATAGTAATGCAAAATTCATGTTTTATCATGTTGTATTAATATAGGAAATGTATATAAATTGTTATGCAAATTAAATTTGCCTTATAAATATTTTGCATAAATAAAGTGCCAGAAAAGAAACATTGAATAATTGCTAATTCGTTGAATTTCCATTATCTAGTAAACCTTTTTAATTTTTTAAATCTTGTTTCAGAAATCTGCGATTGTGATTGACCTCGGTGCCCGAATGCAACTGAACGTGCTGCTTCAGCCCATCGACGGATTTAGGTGGGTTGTTTTTGAATCCTAATACAAATTCTTTTTTAATCAAATGACATCGGAATATTGTAATTCGAATCGAATTTGCGTTTAATCTCTTTATCTTCAATTTGTATTCATGGACTACGCAGATGTTTTCGCGTGCGTCCCGGCTCATCCACCAAATTATCCGTTGGGTAAATATTTTAAAAAAATGGGGGAGGATTAATATATTCATTAGAGAATTAAAGGGATCTGAGGAGAAAATTAAAAGTTGATTGATATTTTGATTTCAACGCTTTTGTCCATTTAATTTTCTCATTCAAGGCTAGCACACCAATTCAATCTTGTCCTATTGATTCTGTCTATTAATGCTTGCATAACACAATTTTGTTCATTTAATTTTCTCAATCAAAGTTTACCTAACCCAATTTTGCCCATTCAAGTTTATCTATCAAGGTCTATGCATCTCTATTTAGTTCTGTTTATCAAGGTCTCCCAAAATTCTACAAACACTCAATTCTTCTTATTTATAAGATACTAAATTTATTCAATATTTAAGACGATTTTAACACCTTTTCAAAATTTATGTGACAAGTAATAACAAATTAGTCATATAAACATATTGGTCCGATATCAAGGTTTAAGCCATTTACATAATTTATTCAAAGATGTAAATATGCTCTCCGCGTGTCGCTTTTTGCTTAAACACGACAATAATTTATTGTAATGACGCGTTTACAATATAGGTACATTAACATAATTTAAAATAATTTATTAGATTATAAACTTAAATAATAACAAATTAAATTTGTTACATTGAGTTATAACTATTAAATGTGTTTTCTACCGACTTCAACTTTGCATTTAATAAACTATGCGGATGGCTAAATAGACGGATAATACTGGTCAGAATGGCTGATTTTACTAGACTAGACTCAATAGACAAACTAAATTCTAGATGGAAGAAATAAAATAACTCCCCTAACTTGGCTGCTGGTCTAGAAAAACTTAGTTTTATGTGTTGGTATAATATATTCAATGCAATTAATACAACGGGATAAATGTCGAGTTGATTAATTATACAAGACGTAACAGAGAATTTCATTTTCTGATCTGTATAAAGAAGCAGTTAGTTTAGGCTATAATAAAGTCCTTATCCATAAGATCCGAATTTGCATCCGATTTTCAAAGTTGTCTGGGTTCTAGTAATATTTGGGACTTGGTAAAGAATACGGAATTTTTTAAAACTTAGTGTTCCGGACTTTTTACGTGATGTAACTGTAGTTAATCGTCTTTGGATCTCTTTAACTAAGATCAGGAAGCAAAGCTTCTACTTTCTCTACGTTGGTTTAATAAATATATTTGTGTTTTTGTTGAAAATAATTGTTGACATTTTCAAGATGACAGGTAGTAAATGCAAACGCAGCTAACTCGACGTTGCCACGTTTATTTTATTTTTTAAGCAAAATGCTATCCCATATGCATATCAAAATATCAATACTTTTTTGGGATACCTAATCTAATCGATGATAAACCAACGGTCCTTGCCACATTGTCTTATATTGGATCGAGAGTTCGCGCTGCCGCGCGTATGTTTCTTGATTTATCTGCCCACTTTGCGGCGGGCACCCTAATCTAACCGGGAAAAAACCAACGATCCTTGCCACATTGTCCTATATAGGTGCATGCGTCAACAGCGTCATGTTCTCGATCAGGTAGGACAATGTGGCAAGGACCGTTGGATTAACCAACTCGGCTAGTATATATTTCCATTCAAGTAATTTTTGAATTGTTTAGTCGGGATGTCTTAAAATATTCTGAATATTCATAATAGACAAAAAAATTCTGGAAGCCAATTTTGTATATACTTTACACAAACATGTGACGCAGAAAAATTTAAATAATTTATATGTTGTCAAAATTAAATTTGGCAACGCTGAGAATTGTATCTACATTCTCAGTTATGTGACCAGTCCGTTATTTGGTTGAAAATGCAATTTTTTTATTACAAAAACCCAAATATTTCTCCGCAATAAGAAAAATATATTTTTTACAAGGCCCATGTCTTTCCACTATAATGTGCATGCAATTTCTGAGGTGGTAGCGTTAATAAATAGGTACCAAAAAAGCAACCAAGCTTGAAGTATCCCGACACAGTTTCTAGAGGCCGTTTTTGCACTAGGAGCATTTATCCGACCCCTCGACCGGGATCAATCTCCACTCAACCAAATTCTTGACTTTTTCGTCTGGATCCTGCAGAATCTGGTTAATATCCAGGACACTTAAATAATTAACCCGAGACATTGTGGCTGTTCATTGCAATATGAATGCAACTTCAATACGACGCTTAAGATTGTACTTTGTTGCCAAAATTATAGTTTTTCATATAAACGGGCATATAAACAAAAAGAATCGTGGCAACGTCGAGTTAGTTGCGTTCGCATCTACTATCCGTCATCTTGAAAATGTCAACAATTATTTTCAACAAAACACGAATATTTATTGAACCAACGGAGACAACGTAGAAGCTTAATTTTTGCTTCAGGATCTTAGTTAAAGAGTGCCAAAGATGATTAACTACAGTTACACCAGGTAAAAAGTCCACAACACTAAGTTTCAAAACAATCTCGTATTCTTTATCTAAGCCAATATTGTTGATAATAATAATTTCGCCGTAGAAGGGTGGTAACACAGTTAGAGCTTGTTTTAGTGTAGGATGTTAGTCTTCGATGTGCCGTTGATTCCGACAAACAAACAATACGCGATATTAAGCGTTAGATTAGAAGGAACAAACAAGATCTGGAAAGAAAAAAATATATAGAAGCTAGTAAATATAGTAGTCTATATGTAGCAACTAATATAGTCTAGACCAGTGGTTCCCAACCTTTTGAATAATTGTACCTCCTAAAATGAACTACTAAAAGTTCTGTAGTTTTAATATGTTTAGGCTAAAAAAAAAACAAAATAAAATAATCTCATGATAAAACATAGTTTTATTATAATTATAATTTATAATACATATACATTATAATTATAAAATAAAACTATAAATCCCTCTAAAGGCAACGGGAAACCACTGAAACAATATCCCACGAAAAGTCACATGGAAGTTACAACTAACACACGGCCCTCAGTTTCCGGCTCATCGAGGGTGCTAAGAATACCCGGAGGTAAAACATAAAAACACATTCAAATCGGGACATGGAATGTCTGCAGCCTTTACGAAGTAGGTAAACTCGCAAACACCAACAGAGGAATGAAAACATTGAACATGGATATTCTTGAAATAAGCGAAACACTCTGGCCAGGTTCAGGTAAATTTCAATCAGAAAACAAAACTATATATTACTCAGGAAATAATACTCATAGACATAGAAGAGGTGTTGGTATAATTGTATCAAACTACATAGCTGATTCTATAACTGCTTTTATACCAAACACAGATAGAACAATGCTCTTAAAAATAAAGGCAAAACCCCTCTCTATGAACATGATATAGGTGTATGCTCTTACTACAGAATCAAGTGAGAATGAAATCGAAGAATTTTATTCCCAAATCTCCGAATTATTACAACACACAAAATCGATGATGAAACTGACCATGATTATAAGGGATTTTAATGCAAAAGTTGGATCTGATAAAATAGATGGAATAGTTGATACGTTTAGACTAGAAGATAGAAACGAAAGAGGAGACAAATTAATACAATTCTGCCAGGAAAGAACTTCAAAATAAGCAATACTTGGTTCCGGCTCCCGCCCAGAAGACTATACACCTGAAAATCTCCACAAGACAACCAACAACATCCAAATATTCAACAAAATATTTCAATGAAACAACAAGTTGAACGAGTTTGATTTTCAGAACGTAAGCCATCTGGAATTGTGGAGTCAAACAGTCGAAATATTAAAAAGCGCATTAAAGAACTCCCTACTAGAAGATATCAGCCTAAAACTAAATGGATAACTGACGAAATCCTTGAATTAATGTATGAAATACGAGTCTACAAGAACACAGATGGTGCAAAGTACAACAGTTGGCAAAAAATCATAAGATCCAAAATTCGACAAGCAAAAAGCACCTGACTTGAACAAGAATGCTCGGAGATAGAAAGGCTCCAAAACTTACACGATGATTTTAACTTATGCTATTCGATAACTACAACAAATTGATAACTGGTGCTGAAGAGAAGTCTGATGTTTGGGTGCACTACATTAACAAGCTATTTGAAATTACGCAAAAAATACGCTGTTCATAAGAAATTTCTTGAAATTTCTATTGTACCCCTTGCAACAACGCAATGTACCACCTGGGGTACAAGTACCCCAGGTTGGGAACCTATTGTCTAGACTAATATATTCTGGTCCAACATTTTTCAAACTACGGGGCGTGTCCCAAAATTGGGTCAATTTTTACTGGGTGTTAAACAGATACAAAAAAAGTGTAAGGTTTATATTTTTTATAGCTATTTAAACACTCAGTAAAATTTGAACCAATTTAGGGTCACGACCCATAGGCAGATTACTAAGCCACAAGTCCCGGACACAAATCCTGGGTTTGGAAAAATAAGCTGCCGTCCTCCTATGCACAGCTGTGTCAAAGTCATCACAGGAAAAATCTCACATGAAACCTCCCCTAATACTAGCTCGCCAAAATCATCACGTCAAAAATCACATTAAAAACTGTAAGGGTCCCTATACTTCTGTCTAAGATCAAGACACCAAGCAGAAATGTAGGCAGTGGGAGGAAGAATAGGACCTGTTACTTAGGACTCTAGCACCCTTAGAGAGAGACACCTAGACTATATTAGTTGCTACATATAAACTACTATATTCGCTGATTTCTTATTGTTTTTTTAAATATGTCCTGTTCTCCAAACGTATGGGTCGATTCCTCATTTCTAGAAAATTACTTAAGTAGCGAGTTTAGAGGTTTGAGAACCTAGACGGCGGTTCTTAAACTTTTAAAGTCGCGACCTAAGTAATTTTCTAGAAATGAGGAATCGACCCATACGTTTGGAAAACAGGACATATTTTAAAAAACAATAAGAACTCTATTTTATTTTATTTTTATTTTACAAAAGACAAGACGTTCTGACTAGTCAATTTTATTTTATTTTTGTTTTAGTTTATTTAAAAAAGTGCCAAAGATATTTGTGCCGATTTTCTTCTTTGACCAAGTGGTGACGATGAACGACGACCTGGCGGTCAAGATGAAGCTGCTGCAGGACCTGCCGGAAATCAGCGAAACTGCCTCCTACATATTAGTAGTCGTGGGCGTCCTGTTCATGGCGTCCACCCTCATCCTCTCCCTGCGTTCCCCAAAAGACAAACTCAAGAAGAACGAGTACAAAATCGCGACGACGACGACGACGCAGACCCAAGACGACATCCCGTTACAAACCAAAACCGAGAGTTCGTAAAGGAATATGGACAGTTTTAAATATCCTTTGGACGGATTAATTTTCATTTTTGGGGTGAAAAATTGGTGCTAGTTTTTAATGTTACTTAAGTTGCAATACTTTCTTCCGCGAAAACTCTTTCCTTGTAATATATTGTATTTTATAAATAAAACTTTTATATTTAATTATTATTATAACAAACGAGATTGTACAAATAAATGTTTATTCTATTATTGGGGAGCACGGAAGGAGCCGCCACGCGTGCATTTCCTCCTGTATGTGCAGAACATGCCGGCGCTCCTTAGTAACACTTTCCCACCAGACAGTGGCCAATCCTTCCACCACCGGAAATCACCGGACACGAAAAAGTAAGTATACTATTGTTATTCAACAAGAAAGTCTACACAGAGGAAACAAGATTAGACAGACAAGACTAGCTAGACAGACAATACTAGACAGACAATACTAGACAGACAATACTAGACAGACAATACTAGACAGACAAAAATAGATAAACAAGACTAGACAGACAAGACTAGACAGACAAGATTAGACAGACAAGACTAGACAGACAAGACTAGACAGACAAGACTAGACAGACGAGACTAGACAGACAAGACTAGACAGACAAGACTAGACAGACAAGACTAGACAGACAAGACTAGACAGACAAGACTAGACAGACAAAACTAGACAGACAAGACTAGACAGACAAGACTAGACAGACAAGACTAGACAGACAAGACTAGACAGACAAGACTAGACAGACAAGACTAGACAGACAAGACTAGACAGACAAGACTAGACAGACAAGACTAGACAGACAAGACTAGACAGACAAGACTAGACAGACAAGACTAGACAGACAAGACTAGACAGACAAGACTAGACAGACAAGACTAGACAGACAAGACTAGACAGACAAGACTAGACAGACAAGACTAGACAGACAAGACTAGACAGACAAGACTAGACAGACAAGACTAGACAGACAAGACTAGACAGACAAGACTAGACAGACAAGACTAGACAGACAAGACTAGACAGACAAGACTAGACAGACAAGACTAGACAGACAAGACTAGACAGACAAGACTAGACAGACAAGACTAGACAGACAAGACTAGACAGACAAGACTAGACAGACAAGACTAGACAGACAAGACTAGACAGACAACACTAGACAGACAACACTAGACAGACAAGACTAGACAGACAAGACTAGACAGACAAGACTAGACAGACAAGACTAGACAGACAAGACTAGACAGACAAGACTAGACAGACAAGACTAGACAGACAAGACTAGACAGACAAGACTAGACAGACAAGACTAGACAGACAAGACTAGACAGACAAGACTAGACAGACAAGACTAGACAGACAAGACTAGACAGACAAGACTAGACAGACAAGACTAGACAGACAAGAACAAACAGACAAGACTAGACAGACAAGACTAGACAGACAAGACTAGACAGACAAGACTAGACAGACAAGACTAGACAGACAAGACTAGACAGACAAGACTAGACAGACAAGACTAGACAGACAAGACTAGACAGACAAGACTAGACAGACAAGACTAGACAGACAAGACTAGACAGACAAGACTAGACAGACAAGACTAGACAGACAAGACTAGACAGACAAGACTAGACAGACAAGACTAGACAGACAAGACTAGACAGACAAGACTAGACAGACAAGACTAGACAGACAAGACTAGACAGACAAGACTAGACAGACAAGACTAGACAGACAAGACTAGACAGACAAGACTAGACAGACAAGACTAGACAGACAAGACTAGACAGACAAGACTAGACAGACAAGACTAGACAGACAAGACTAGACAGACAAGACTAGACAGACAAGACTAGACAGACAAGACTAGACAGACAAGACTAGACAGACAAGACTAGACAGACAAGACTAGACAGACAAGACTAGACAGACAAGACTAGACAGACAAGACTAGACAGACAAGACTAGACAGACAAGACTAGACAGACAAGACTAGACAGACAAGACTAGACAGACAAGACTAGACAGACAAGACTAGACAGACAAGACTAGACAGACAAGACTAGACAGACAAGACTAGACAGACAAGACTAGACAGACAAGACTAGACAGACAAGACTAGACAGACAAGACTAGACAGACAAGACTAGACAGACAAGACTAGACAGACAAGACTAGACAGACAAGACTAGACAGACAAGACTAGACAGACAAGACTAGACAGACAAGACTAGACAGACAAGACTAGACAGACAAGACTAGACAGACAAGACTAGACAGACAAGACTAGACAGACAAGACTAGACAGACAAGACTAGACAGACAAGACTAGACAGACAAGACTAGACAGACAAGACTAGACAGACAAGACTAGACAGACAAGACTAGACAGACAAGACTAGACAGACAAGACTAGACAGACAAGACTAGACAGACAAGACTAGACAGACAAGACTAGACAGACAAGACTAGACAGACAAGACTAGACAGACAAGACTAGACAGACAAGACTAGACAGACAAGACTAGACAGACAAGACTAGACAGACAAGACTAGACAGACAAGACTAGACAGACAAGACTAGACAGACAAGACTAGACAGACAAGACTAGACAGACAAGACTAGACAGACAAGACTAGACAGACAAGACTAGACAGACAAGACTAGACAGACAAGACTAGACAGACAAGACTAGACAGACAAGACTAGACAGACAAGACTAGACAGACAAGACTAGACAGACAAGACTAGACAGACAAGACTAGACAGACAAGACTAGACAGACAAGACTAGACAGACAAGACTAGACAGACAAGACTAGACAGACAAGACTAGACAGACAAGACTAGACAGACAAGACTAGACAGACAAGACTAGACAGACAAGACTAGACAGACAAGACTAGACAGACAAACTAGACAGACAAGACTAGACAGACAAGACTAGACAGACAAGACTAGACAGACAAGACTAGACAGACAAGACTAGACAGACAAGACTAGACAGACAAGACTAGACAGACAAGACTAGACAGACAAGACTAGACAGACAAGACTAGACAGACAAGACTAGACAGACAAGACTAGACAGACAAGACTAGACAGACAAGACTAGACAGACAAGACTAGACAGACAAGACTAGACAGACAAGACTAGACAGACAAGACTAGACAGACAAGACTAGACAGACAAGACTAGACAGACAAGACTAGACAGACAAGACTAGACAGACAAGACTAGACAGACAAGACTAGACAGACAAGACTAGACAGACAAGACTAGACAGACAAGACTAGACAGACAAGACTAGACAGACAAGACTAGACAGACAAGACTAGACAGACAAGACTAGACAGACAAGACTAGACAGATAATACTAGACAGACAAGACTAGACTGACAAGACTAGACAGACAAGACTAGACAGACAAGACTAGACAGACAAGACTAGACAGACAAGACTAGACAGACAAGACTAGACAGACAAGACTAGACAGACAAGACTAGACAGACAAGACTAGACAGACAAGACTAGACAGACAAGACTAGACAGACAAGACTAGACAGACAAGACTAGACAGACAAGACTAGACAGACAAGACTAGACAGACAAGACTAGACAGACAAGACTAGACAGAAAAGACTAGACAGACAAGACTAGACAGACAAGACTAGACAGACAAGACTAGACAGACAAGACTAGACAGAAAAGACTAGACAGACAAGACTAGACAGACAAGACTAGACAGACAAGACTAGACAGACAAGACTAGACAGACACGACTAGACAGACAAGACTAGACAGACAAGACTAAACAGACAAGACTAGACAGACAAGACTAGACAGACACGACTAGACGGACAAGACTAGAGAGACAAGACTAGACAGACAAGACTAGACAGACAAGACTAGACAGACAAGACTAGACGGACAAGACTAGACAGACAAGACTAGACAGACAAGACTAGACAGACAAGACTAGACAGACAAGACTAGACAGACAAGACTAGACAGACAAGACTAGACAGACAAGACTAGACAGACAAGACTATACAGACAAGACTAGACAGACAAGACTAGACAGACAAGACTAGACATACAAGACTAGACAGACAAGACTAGACAGACAAGACTAGACAGACAAGACTAGACAGACAAGACTAGACAGACAAGACTAGACCGACAAGACTAGACAGACAAGACTAGACAGACAAGACTAGACAGGCAAGACTAGACAGACAAGACTAGACAGACAAGACTAGACAGACAAGACTAGACAGACAAGACTAGACAGACAAGACTAGACAGACAAGACTAGACAGACAAGACTAGACAGACAAGACTAGACAGACAAGACTAGACAGACAAGACTAGACAGACAAGACTAGACAGACAAGACTAGACAGACAAGACTAGACAGACAAGACTAGACAGACAAGACTAGACAGACAAGACTAGACAGACAAGACTAGACAGACAAGACTAGACAGACAAGACTAGACAGACAAGACTAGACAGACAAGACTAGACAGACAAGACTAGACAGACAAGACTAGACAGAGAAGACTAGACAGAGAAGACTAGACAGACAAGACTAGACAGACAAGACTAGACAGACAAGACTAGACAGACAAGACTAGACAGACAAGACTAGACAGACAAGACTAGACAGACAAGACTAGACAGACAAGACTAGACAGACAAGACTAGACAGACAAGACTAGACAGACAAGACTAGACAGACAAGACTAGACAGACAAGACTAGACAGACAAGACTAGACAGACAAGACTAGACAGACCAGACTAGACAGACAAGACTAGACAGACAAGACTAGACAGACAAGACTAGACAGACAAGACTAGACAGACAAGACTAGACACACAAGACTAGACAGACAAGACTAGACAGACAAGACTAGACAGACAAGACTAGACAGACAAGACTAGACAGACAAGACTAGATAGACAAGACTAGACAGACAAGACTAGACAGACAAGACTAGACAGACAAGACTAGACAGACAAGACTAGACAGACAAGACTAGACAGACAAGACTAGACAGACAAGACTAGACAGACAAGACTAGACAGACAAGACTAGACAGACAAGACTAGACAGACAAGACTAGACAGACAAGACTAGACAGACAAGACTAGACAGACAAGACTAGACAGACAAGACTAGACAGACAAGGCTAGACAGACAAGACTAGACAGACAAGACTAGACAGACAAGACTATACAGACAGGACTAGACAGACAAGACTAGACAGACAAGACGAGACAGACAAGACTAGACGGACAACACTAGACAGACAAGACTAGACAGACAAGACTAGACAGACAAGACTAGACAGACAAGACTAGACAGACAAGACTAGACAGACAAGACTAGACAGACAAGACTAGACAGACAAGACTGGACAGACAAGACTAGACAGACAAGACTAGACAGACAAGACTTGACAGACAAGACTAGACAGACAAGACTAGACAGACAAGACTAGACAGACAAGACTTGACAGACAAGAGTAGACAGACAAGACTAGACAGATAAGACTAGGCAGATAAGACGAGATTATTATCACTGAAAATAGATTGATTCTAAATAGCTAGAACACAAAACTGATCATTTTTAAAATGAAAAGGTGCTTAGCCACCTACCCAGAGAATACTATAATTTTAGATGAAATAATTAAATTAAATAATTTGATTAATTGAAAATGCAACAGTCAGCCAGGTTTCAAGGAATTCGCATCGACGAAACTTTGGACTGGTCCTGTCATATTAATGATATGTTAATAAAACTCAATAGATCAGCCATTTGCAATAAGAGTCCTCAGTAGATGTATTGATATAAATGTCTTGTCAATGGTGTATTTTGCTAGTTTTTCCTTGCAAATTAGATTTGGTATCATCTCTGGGGAATTGGAATCCATGTACTTACGTATTAACGCCACCGCAGCAGAAGTTTCATGCGTATTTTATTGGAAAGACATAGGCGTTGTAAAAAATAATTTGAATATATTTTGGGAAGGGTCTGTTATATAACTAGAAAGTGTAATATTTTTTCTTATTTCGGATGGAATTGTCGCGCAACAGCGCGAGATGTGGTCTGGATTTATCTGCTCCCTATATATAACCCTATATATAACCCTATCTAACCCTTATTTTGAAAGGAGTAATTCGTTTGATGCCAAACTGTCTTAAGTTAATTCAATTTTAAGTTAATTCAATTTAAGGTAAGCAGAATTCCATTTTGTTCAAATCTGTAGCTGCGGTGGCGTTAATACGTAAGTTCCGGAATCCATACAAAGAAAGTATTCAGAGTACAAAAACACGTTTTACTCATTTTATTTAATTTATCCTTTCGTGCGTCATACAGGGGGAATTTTAAGAGATCTAATATACTAACCTGTACGGGTCTAGAAATATATGAAAGCACAATTTTTCTATTTAAACATAAACATTTGCTTAATATATTTTAATAATTTTAAATATAGTTTAATAATTTATCTACGGCCACTATTGTAAATGCCCATTATTGTACACTTCGTGGACTACGTAAATGCATCATAACACACACGTATGTAACAGTCCGCGATTAATATGTTATGATTGATAACAATCTAGTGCGTTTGGTTTACGATTCGTTGATTGGTTCAGAGCTGCTACTACGTGCTCATACGTTCAGCGCCCCCCGTGTCACAATTCAAACTAACGGAAATTGACATTGCGTACATTGGGGTGCCTATATCTATGACCACTCTTATTGCAGTTTAACCAAAGTATGTAATAAATAATAAGGTATCTAATCATTAAGAATATATTTCTTTTCATTTGCTTCAAGTTAAATAATGTCGACTAATAGATACATATAATTATACAACAGTTTATTATAATGTTAAATAATGATAATCAAATAAACATTCCCTAATAAGACATAAATTTGTTACATCAAACATATTTTTCTTTTTAAACAAAAACAAATTAGTGTAGTCGCAGATAAAGTATAGTACATAACTCGAGTTGTAAAGCAATTACTTACTCGCGGAATTACGCACTCCCCGCTGCGCGGGTCGTCCGCAACTGTTCCGTAATATTATTCTTACAACTCTCGTTACGTAATATACTATTATAAAACCTACGGCACAGAATACTAGATATCGACGTTGCCACAACAATACCTGTAATAAATGCCGAATTTAATATTTATTTTAGGAATAATTATTATGAATGTATATATGGATATGGATGCTGTATAGTATGCTTTATCGAATGATAAAACGCTCCTATATTTACGGATAAAATCAAAATGATTAAAAATATATTATTAAACCTTCTATGCCACGACAAAATCTCCTACGTACATTTGTGACAAATATGAGGTATTTTAGAAGCCTGCTTTAACACAGATTACTTACTACCTACTGAGCACAAGAGAGATAGTTATTATTAGTTATATTATAGGTTATAATTTAACCACTAAAAAGATATAGTGATTACAGTCCAAATCAATTAAGTTTAAGGTATATAAAATTATTGTATTGATTTGTAAAATATTGTAATATCTTTTCGTCGTTGCCAAAACAATACCGAATATGTATTGTCCTAATGTAATCCTAAATTGATTAACAGCCGAATTTAGGTTATAGTGGTTATGGTGGAAATGGACGAGAATTAAAATGAAGAACGTGACAATCTAGAAGAAAATGAGACACAAGATAAAGAAAGTGGGACACATGAAAAAAGGTAGAATGATGATGAAGAAAATGAAAATCAAGATTTCGTTAACAATGACAACCCAGATGCTGAATTTGCAACTGTTAAGACCAAACAAAAGCTTCTAACAAAGTCGAGAAGAGTTAAAGGTCACTCTTACAAAGGGTTACAAAGTTGTAGGCAATAAAGTGTGGCAAACTGTTTCTAAGGAAAATGTAAGGCGCTGTAACCATATCATACTCCAGAAAAAGAGTAACCGAAGTATTTGTTGTGGTGTGATTAAAGACCTAGAAAGAATCTTTACCAAATTTTGGGCAATCTAAACGTGGTCGGAGAAAAATGGTTATGTTCAGGGTTTGGTTAATACTAGATGTGTAAAAAGAAGGCGAAAAAGGCATGAAGATTGTGATAATACGAAAAAAAATTAGGACATGATATATTTTTAGATAGTAAAAATGGACAACGGTGCCCTATAGGGTCTGTCGTACATTTTTCATAAAAACTTTAGGAAGGTGGGGTGAGGAGGGTTAGGAAGGTGGTGAGGACAGTTTTAAAAGATGGACGAAACCTGTACAAAGTGTTCCAGTGACCAGGATGGTGAGGATGGCAGTAGGGAAAGATGATATGTTCTAAAACCTCCACCTCCACAGTCATGCGCATGCGCGATGACCTTTAACCCCTAACCTAACCTTGACCCCTAACCTTGACTTTAGAACTTCCGGTTTCGACTTCCGGTTTCGACTTCCGGCCGCCATTTTCGGAACTTCCAGATGCGCGGGAAAATTCAAATAATAGACGCGAGGCGGGGAAATTCAAAATTAGATCCTGTTGAGACAAATGAGGTGTGAAGTTGGTTGCATACATCAACGGGGCTAAAATACATGAGACTAGACAGACGAGGCTAGATCCATGGGACTAAATACATGAGACTAGATAGACGGGGCTAAATACATGAGACTAGATAGACGGGACTAGATACATGAGACTAGATACATGGCGCTAGGTACATGGGGCTAGATAGACGGAGCTAAATACATGAGACTAGATAAGACTGAACTAAAATATATAAGGGGTTGTTTAATTTAACTTAATAATCTACGTTTTAATTTTGATTACTGCTCTGACTTGTTGATTAGGTTCGACTGGATGTTTGCTAGCAATGACAACTTCCTGTTATCTTATCAGCGGTGAGCGAGTGTTAGTTTCCAAGAGAATGAAAGGTTGTAAAATAAAGGAAACTCCACATAAAATTTATATTTTTATTAAATTCTAATAATAATACATTTAAATTTACATCAAAACATTTAAATACTTATATAAACATTTCTTGCGATACATATAGAATAGTCGCTAATATGATTTATACATACAATGGTTCATTTTAAATAAATTTATAAATTAATTTTCGAACTATTCCCGACAATGGGGTGTATTCAGCGGCAGCTTCACACAAAATAAGGCTCGAGTGTTTGGCTTGAATGCTTGCGTACCTTCAAATTCAATTTTTAAATCAACAGCTGATGATTTAATACTCTCATTTTGTTTAGATACATCAAACACAAAAAGAACATGATCCTTGAATTGAATCATATCTAATATCGGCTCATTTCTGCGTTCATAGTAACTACTTTGGAAAGTGGCATACATGTAATAAAGTTGTGCATAATCACCACTATCCATATTAAGATTTAAGCTTTCATATGGATATGAATCCGAGTTTAGGTCAATTTTCATATTTCGCAGCGATGCATTATCAAATTCGGACGCGTTTTTTACATGAGCATCTCTTCGCCCCTCTTGCAGTGCAATTATAACATATCGAGGCTTCACCAGAGTTGTAGATGTTTTTACAGACCAGATATCTCTGTCGGTATTTTTTAAAGCAGGTTTTTCATGCAACTCCCACCTACGAAACGGTATTAATATCGGCTTATCTTCTTCGAGTGTATCCAATACATTCAATCGAGCTTCGTCGTTGAGTTGGATATGGGGAATTCGCCAGTAAATTTGATCAATATTGAATCTTATATTTGCATCTCCTTTGTAGCAGTTCACGTCAGTTCTAGCTCGTAGTAGAATTAATTCCTGCTTTACATTAATTAACATTTTTGTATAATCCTCAGCAAAACCCAATAAACATTTCAATGGAATTAGAGCACAGAACTTTCTGTTATTATCAAAGTATGTAACATTTGTAGCATTTTCAGCCCAGCCGCAAAGGTCGAGTATATGCTGATTCCGCTTGGTATTGGAGAGTAATCCTTTTATCGTGCTTGTAATTCCTACATCTCGATTCTTATCTACTTCAACTCCATTCAATTCATAGCGAATTTCATCAAACAAAAACGCATATGCGTTTTTCACAAGTTCAAAGTTATGTGTAGTTGCAGGTGGAATGAGTTTCGGAAAATTAACGGTTCCGCTTACATAAATATAACTTTCGCAAGGATAAGTGTAAATATCCTGGTGTTGGATCCTAATACGAATCTCATCATTGTTTCCATAATTTTGAGCTATAGGATAATACGTATGAAATTCACTCTTTGTAATAGTATCCTCATAGTCAACTTTGGAGAATATATCTATTTTATCCATACTACCGCTTCAACTTATATCCTAGAGATAATAGTTTATTTTTTAATATAGGTGTTAACTCTTTGAGATGTAAATGTCGAGTGGTAGAATTGTCCGAAACAGCCGCTTTTATACGATTTCCGTGAAAATTAATTCCCATCTCTTTCCCCTCTCTCTCCCTCCCACTCTCTCTCTCTCTCACTTAATACTCAGCTCTAATCGGTTATGTGTAGCGTGGGGTCACATAGACCTCACACCCTGTTTAGCGTGGGGTCACATAGACCTCACACCCTGTTTAGCGTGGGGTCACATAGACCTCACACCCTGTTTAGTGTGGGGTCACATAGACCTCACACCCTGTTTAGCGTGGGGTCACATAGACCTCACACCCTGTTTAGCGTGGGGTCACATAGACCTCACACCCTGTTTAGCGTGGGGTCACATAGACCTCACACCCTGTTTAGCGTGGGGTCACATAGACCTCACACCCTGTTTAACGTGGGGTCATATAGACCTCACACCCTCATTGATGCAAAGAACTCTGCACGATATAAATAGGGTTGGATAGCATTTATAATTTAGTGTTAACGCTGATGTTTTACTATCAAGATGGGGATTGTATTTGGTGAGAAGCGTGCCCGTAATAAAACCATCTATTGGACTCCACTTAGAATATCTACTAGTTTATCACCATCATATAAGACGCTTCCTAGACGTCAAAAGAATAAAGTTGAGAGTTTTAATGGTGACTATGATAATAATAGAGAAAAATATGCACATATTCCTGATGCAATAAACCAATCAGCTGTTTGTTCATCCAACGCTAAAGATAGTGAACATTTCCTCGAGAAAACGGATGTTAAATGTCAAAAGAATAAAGTTGAGAGTTTGAATTCACATGTTCCTAATTCAATAAACCAATCAGCTGTTTGTTCATCCAATGCTACAGATAGCGGACATTCCCTCGAGAAAGCGGACGTTAAAAGACGGTGTGCGGAGACGGGTGTGTTGGTTGTTATAAAGAAAACCGAATGATATTTGGAAAACAAAAGGCCTCAAGTAAAACTAGTTGTGTAAAGTTTCGCTGTAATATGTGTGCAAGTCATTATTGCTTAAGTTGCTTCTTCCGAACGCATAACATATACAAAGCATGACCACTATTTGTATTTAAATGTATTGATGTAAATTTAATTGTATTATTATTAGAATTTAATAAAACCATAAATTTTATGTGGAGTTTTCTTTATGTTACAACCTTATCCATCTAGCTCCGTCTATCTAGCCCCATGTACCTAGCTTCATGTATCTAACCCCGTCTATCTAGTCTCATGTATCTAGCCTCGTCTATCTAGTCTCATGTATTTAGCTTCGTCTATCTAGTCTCATGTATTTAGTCCCATGGATCTAGCCTCGTCTGTCTAGTCTCATGTATTTTAGCCCCGTTGATGTATGCAACCAACTTCACACCTCATTTGTCTCAACAGGATCTAATTTTGAATTTCCCCGCCTGCCGTCTATTTTTTTAATTTTCCCGTGCATCTGGAAGTTCTGAAAATGGCGGCCGAAAGTCGAAACCGGAAACCGGAAGTCGAAACTGGAAACCGGAAGTCGAAACCGGAAGTCGAAACCGGAAGCCGAAACCGGAAGTCGAAACCGGAAGTCGAAACCGGGAGTTCCAAGGCCAAGGTCAAGGTTAGGTTAGGGGTCAAGGTCAGAGGAGGTTTGAGGAGGAGGAGGATCTAGAACGTGACATCTTTCCCTACTACCCGGAAACCGGAAGTCGAAACCGGAAGTCTAAACCGGAAGTTCCAAGGTCAAGGTTAGGGGTCAAGGTCAAGGTTAGGTTAGGGGTTAAAAGTCATCGCGCATGACTGTGGAGGTGGAGGTTTTAGAACATATCATCTTTCCCTACTGATGGCATATCAGATAATAACACTGTTCCTACTCCGTCAAAAATGGTTAGTCAAAAGAAAAAGGAATGGATATAAACAGTATAACAACTTGGTTGGATTTGTTACCTAAACTTCCTAGCCATTATTGTCGGCCGTCCTCGCCAAAACTTTACGTTGAATCCATTTTTCGTTCGAAGCGTCAGATGCATTCAGCTTATGCAGAATGGTGCAAAGAAAATACTATACGTGGTCTGATAGAAAAGTATTCGACCTTCAGCCGGTAAAAAACAAACTGGCATACCTGGAGCGTTGGAAACCTAATCACCCTCAAAGTAGTCTCCTTGGGAGTCCACACACTTCTCCCAAATCGCCTTTAGCTCGGCTGCCGTTGCAGCCATAATGTCCTCTCTTGTCTAAAATCGCGTTCCTTTTAATAGCCTCTTGACTTTGGGGAATAGACAGAAGTCGCAGGGGGGCATATCAGGAGAGTAAGGAGCCTGTCGAACCTGAGGAGTCTGGTTTTTCGTCAAAAAATTGTGAATCATGTGCAAAGAATGTGCTGGAGCATTATCGTGTTGGAGTCGCCAATTTCCTAATGACCACAACTCCAGTCGCTTGCGCCGCACAGCATCACGTAGGCGACGTAGGACATCCCTATAGTAGTCTTTGGTGATTTTTACTTGCATTGAAAAACCGACGAGAGTCTACACACTACGTCACTCGAACACTGCTCGACAGCAACGGACGGGAAAAAATTCATGCATGCACACGAAGGTTCAAGGTCGGCTCATGCAAGCGCGTTTGATTCAAATCCATCAGGTTTTCAAAATAAAAAATAAGGTCGGATACTTGTCTAACAGACCACGTAGAACCAGCTATTCGAACAATTTTTTGTAGCAAAATTGCTATTCATAAACCAAGGAAAGGCCAATGCGATATTTGCATTAGCCACAAAAAGGACACTTATCACAAGAGGTCTATGATAATCACCTACTAAGAAAAAATCAAGCCAGAGATGAGAAAAATCAAGAAAAACTGAGTGCATCTGACACAAAGAAAGTTTTAATTAAGGACTTGCAGAGCAAATTATTATTTCCAATCAGTTTAGCTTCTTCACTGTATTACATAAACATAAACAAACAGAAAATATTTTTACATTAAGAGAACTAAATGATAGTCACGTTCGTTTGTAATCTGGCATGAAGTTGATGGAGGCGTAGGTGCGAATGAGTCTTCATCCTGCCTTGTGGATTATATTTCAGAATTACCCAATACAATCAAAGAGGTAGTTTTAATTTCCGATGGCTGCTGTAGCCAAAACAGGAACAAAATTTTATCGACGGCTTTGTCTGATAATGTACGACAGAAAAATATTGAATCACAATTCTACAGCTTTAT
This sequence comes from Phosphuga atrata, assembly GCA_944588485.1. Lineage (NCBI taxonomy): Eukaryota > Metazoa > Arthropoda > Insecta > Coleoptera > Silphidae > Phosphuga > Phosphuga atrata. Next base: position 60,620,333 of record OX155900.1, read on the forward strand.
CTTCAATGAGGACAAACAATGTTGGAAGCTTATAATGTTCATGCCACTCTGGAAAATTATGTTAAGCCTCCTCTACTCACCTACGGATTATATTTCTCGTGCGCATTTCGCACATCCTGAGAAGTCTTATGATTCGTCTGAAACGGCAACCGAAAGTCGACTACACCTCGGAATCCGACGAGTCTTTCGATTCGAAACCCGTAACAAAATTTAATTTGAACTGTTTGCAATCGCTCGACTGCTCGGATGTCACTTACGAAACTATAAACCAACCGAACACTCAGTTTTTCGATGGCTGTGAGGAACCAGTCTACGCGGAGCCCTATGTTTTCCCATGAGAGAAAATGACGAGAAAGGGAAAAACTGGAAGAAATTTAATAGGAACAGTTTGTACTTACTATGTGGTGAGTTGAAATCACAATCACATTGGGTCAAACTCGTAACTTGTAATGGTTGTAGAATTATTATTAATGCCAAAGACTACAAAGACAAGACTAGACAGACAAGAATAGACAGACAAGACGAGGCAGACAAGACTCGACAGACAAGACTGGACAGACAAACAAGTTTCTCTAGCTTTGTTTGCCTTTTTTTGTATGTCTAGATTTGTCTATCTAGTCTTGAATGTCTGGTTTTGGGTGTCTAGTCTGTCTAGTTTTATCTATCTAGACTTGTCCGTCTTGTCTGGTCCGTATAGTTTAGTCCGTCTAGTCTAGTTTGGTCCTATTACACTGTTTTCATTTCAGTTTGCAGATTTTAATCTGCAGCTATTACTACTTTGGACAGAATAAGCTAATTATATGTACAGTACATAGAATTAAAGCTTTATTCTAGAATTTGACCATCTTCTATTTGATGTACACTACATAGTATCAGCTTAAGAATTAAGTTTGTTAATTGATATCTGCTCATGCTCTTAAAAAGAAGCCAGAAAGACATCCTTTATGGTTTCTTCTTTAAGAGCATGTCCTCAAAGAATGATAGCGACTAGAATTTCCAAACTTATCTTATTTACGTCAGTGCGAATGAATGCATGAGTACTGAGACAATAGCACTTTCATAATTTCTCCGAGGTCTTCCGTACATAACTCCGAGGTCTTCAGTCTGCCTTGATCTTTTAAACTACATGATATTAAAACAATTTGGCAGATGTTTACATCTAGTAAGAATTTTTTTTAAATTACAATAAATCATCGATTAGTAATATGTAGTATTAGTTCATCAATTAAGTCTGTAAATTGGGTCGAGAAATGTCTTCGTATATAGCACCACAAATTTCAAGTATGAACAATTTCAACTAATTTGGATCATTTTCAATTTTAGATCGAAATTTCATACACTACATGTAATTATCGTCAATTCGACGCACCCTATATGGTATTAGCTTAAGATTTTAGTGTGCATATTGAAGTGTAATATGTACTGATCCAACAGTTTATGACAAATTTCGGTAATTTCAGGTAATTTCAAATAACTGCCAGATTTGCGAATATCGAAACTTAGTCCCAGTTTGCCTAAACTAGATGAAATTATCTTTAATTTGATGCACTCCACATGTTATTATCTTTAGAACTAAGTCTGCAAATTAAGATAAACAAATCTAGGTAGTTTCAGATATCTCTTAAAAAATCGCAAATTTAGCAAATCTTTAAATTTAGTTTTGATTTCGGTCAAACTAGACGAAATTATCTTCATTTTATCATGCACTAAATACTAATAGCTTAAGAATTAAGTCTGTAAGTAAAGATGAAACTATGTCTTCCGAGGTAAAATATTGCAACCAATCGTAAGTTTAAGTAACTTCAAAGAACATCGACAATTATCAAAACTTAAATTTAAAATCAATTTCCTTAAAGACGATGAAACTATCTTTAATATGTTCTGCCCTACATAGTATTACCTTAAGAATTAAATTACAAACTGCGACAAAATATTTTTACTTATCTAACAGTTTAACACAAAAGGCTAGACACTTGGATGCCGAGTCTAATCTAACAAGTCTTGTCTGTCTAATCTTGTCTAGTACTGTCTGTCTAGTCTTGTCTCTTTAGTCTTGTCTGTCTAGTCTGGTCTGCCTAGACTTGTCTCTCTAGCTTTGTCTGTCTAGTCTTGTCTGTCTAATCTTGCCAGTCTAGTCTTGCCAGTCTAGTCTTGTCTGTCTAGTCTTGTCTGTCTGTCTTGTCTGTCTAGTCTTGTCTGTCTAGTTTTGTCTGTCCAGTCTTGTCTGTAGAGTCTTGTCTGTCTAATCTTGTCTGTCTAGTCTTGTCTATCTAGTCTTGTCTGTCTAGTCTTGTCTATCTAGTCTTGTCTGTCTAGCCTTGTCTGTCTAGTCTTGTCTGTCTAGTCTTGTCTCTCTAATCTTGTCTGTCTAGTCTTGTCTATCTAGTCTTGTCTGACTAGTCTTGTCTGTCTAGTCTTGTCTGTCTAGTCTTGTCTGTCTAGTGTTGTCTGTCTAGTCTTGTCTGTCTAGTCTTGTCTGTCTAGTCTTGTCTGTCTAGTCTTGTCTGTCTAGTCTTGTCTGTCTAGTCTTGTCTGTCTAGTCTTGTCTGTCTAGTCTTGTCTGTCTAGTCTTGTCTGTCTAGTCTTGTCTGTCTAGTCTTGTCTGTCTAGTCTTGTCTGTCTAGTCTTGTCTGTCTAGTCTTGTCTGTCTAGTCTTGTCTGTCTAGTATTGTCTGTCTAGTCTTGTCTGTCTAGTCTTGTCTGTCTAGTCTTGTCTGTCTAGTCTTGTCTGTCTAGTCTTGTCTGTCTAGTCTTGCCTGTCTAGTCTTGTCTGTCTAGTCTTGTCTGTCTAGTCTTGTCTGTCTAGTCTTGTCTGTCTAGTCTTGTCTGTCTAGTCTTGTCTGTCTAGTCTTGTCTGTCTAGTCTTGTCTGTCTAGTCTTGTCTGTCTAGTCTTGTCTGTCTAGTCTTGTCTGTCTAGTCTTGTCTGCCTAGTCTTGTCTGTCTAGTCTTGTCTGTCTAGTCTTGTCTGTCTAGTCTTGTCTGTCTAGTCTTGTCTGTCTAGTCTTGTCTGTCTAGTCTTGTCTGTCTAGTCTTGTCTGTCTAGTCTTGTCTGTCTAGTCTTGTCTGTCTAGTCTTGTCTGTCTAGTCTTGTCTGTCTAGTCTTGTCTGTCTAGTCTTGTCTGTCTAGTCTTGTCTGTCTACTCTTTCTGTCTAGTCTTATATGTCTAGTCTTGTCTATCTAGTCTTGTATGTCTAGTCTTGTCTAATCTTACCGGCTTAATCTATTTGTCTTTCTCTGAAACAATTTACATTTAATTGAAAATATATATACTACGCATAAATCTGTAATTGAACCCTTGTTTACTGAAAACCGATTGTTTATTGACAATTGATAGGCTTGTGATTTACAGTAGGAAAATGCGCCAGAAAGACAACACAACAATTCGCAGCGATTTGTTGAGCGCAATCGTCGGCTCTAATTAGCGATATTTCTGGAAACGAGTTTGCTCCTTCGCGATGATCCAGTAAACGGCGACGGAAATGCTCTCGCACCTCCTGTTCCCCACCTCGGCGGACACAAACAAGTCTGTTTTAAACATTCCAATAAGTGCGTGTAATATTATTTGGTTCGTCCAGCAGTGAGCACCAAAAGCGGCACAAACAAGTTTCTGTTTTGCAAAATTCCAGCGAAAGCTATTATTGGACTCGTCCTGCAGTGAGCAGAGCAATTCACACCGAAAGCGGTTCTCCTCGAGTACTTCTAAAACGCGGATTCAACATGGTGGAAATCGATAAAGGTACAGCAATTTACTTTCAATAATGTCAGCAATAACGTACCTTCATGGAAAAAGAGCCAAAGTCCATTTTTTAAGATTTCGAGTTAAGTCTACCATTGAAATCAGAATTTGGTTGGGTAATTGTGCCAACGCTATCGCAGGACATTGGCCATTTCTATACGTATACAATTGTTAACTCGAAGTTAACTCGAAAACATAAAAATGGACTTTGGCCATTTTTCTACCAAAGTAAAGAAATATTACAGGTAGTAGAAACTAGAATAGAAAGAAAAACCTTACTTTTGTTGCAGAAACTCTTCTGCGATCATTTAACAAATTTTGGCTAATAGGCACATTCTTACTAATATTCGGCGTGGCTTTGAAGCTCTCGTTCCCCGCGATTCTAACGGCCGTTCTCCAGAAAGCTCTGGAGTTCTCGCCCGGATCGACCAGTTACAACCGCTGGGTCGTTAACGACGAACCCTACGTCTTCGACTGCTACTTCTTCAATTGGACCAACGCGGAAGCCGTTTACGACCACGAGGTTAAGCCGAAGTTCGAAGAGCTGGGGCCTTACCGCTTCCAACTGGTCATTGAGAAGGGCAATATCCGTTGCAACAATAATGGCACTGCCACTTTCACCCTCACCAAAAGATACAACTTTGTTAAGAAAGACGAAACCAGGGATTTATCGGATCTAGTCACTATTATTAATCCTGTTCCACTTGTAAGTATAAACAGTTTAATCATAACTAGTCTTGTCTGTCTAGTATTGTCTGTCTAGACTTGTCTGTGTAGTCTAGTCTGTCTAGTCCTGTCGGTCTAGTCTTGTCTGTTGAGACACAAGACTAGACTAGACTAGGCCAGACAGACAAGACTGGATAGACAAGGCTAGATAGACAAGACTAGACAGACAAGACTAGACAGACAAGACTAGACAGACAAGACTAGACAGATAAAACTAGACAGACAAGACTAGAGAGACAAGACTAGACAGACAAGACCAGACAGACAAGACTAGACAGACAAGCCTAGACAGACAAGACTAGAGAGACAAGACTAGACAGACAAGACTAGACAGACAAGACTAGACAGACAAGACTAGACAGACAAGACTAGACAGACAAGACTAGACAGACAAGACTAGACAGACAAGACTAGACAGACAAGACTAGACAGACAAGACTAGACAGACAAGACTAGACAGACAAGACTAGACAGACAAGACTAGACAGACAAGACTAGACAGACAAGACTAGACAGACAAGACTAGACAGACAAGACTAGACAGACAAGACTAGACAGACAAGACTAGACAGACAAGACTAGACAGACAAGACTAGACAGACAAGACTAGACAGACAAGACTAGACAGACAAGACTAGACAGACAAGACTAGACAGACAAGACTAGACAGACAAGACTAGACAGACAAGACTAGACAGACAAGACTAGACAGACAAGACTAGACAGACAAGACTAGACAGACAAGACTAGACAGACAAGACTAGACAGACAAGACTAGACAGACAAGACTAGACAGACAAGACTAGACAGACAAGACTAGACAGACAAGACTAGACAGACAAGACTAGACAGACAAGACTAGACAGACAAGACTAGACAGACAAGACTAGACAGACAAGACTAGACAGACAAGACTAGACAGACAAGACTAGACAGACAAGACTAGACAGACAAGACTAGACAGACAAGACTAGACAGACAAGACTAGACAGACAAGACTAGACAGACAAGACTAGACAGACAAGACTAGACAGACAAGACTAGACAGACAAGACTAGACAGACAAGACTAGACAGACAAGACTAGACAGACAAGACTAGACAGACAAGACTAGACAGACAAGACTAGACAGACAAGACTAGACAGACAAGACTAGACAGACAAGACTAGACAGACAAGACTAGACAGACAAGACTAGACAGACAAGACTAGACAGACAAGACTAGACAGACAAGACTAGACAGACAAGACTAGACAGACAAGACTAGACAGACAAGACTAGACAGACAAGACTAGACAGACAAGACTAGACAGACAAGACTAGACAGACAAGACTAGACAGACAAGACTAGACAGACAAGACTAGACAGACAAGACTAGACAGACAAGACTAGACAGACAAGACTAGACAGACAAGACTAGACAGACAAGACTAGACAGACAAGACTAGACAGACAAGACTAGACAGACAAGACTAGACAGACAAGACTAGACAGACAAGACTAGACAGACAAGACTAGACAGACAAGACTAGACAGACAAGACTAGACAGACAAGACTAGACAGACAAGACTAGACAGACAAGACTAGACAGACAAGACTAGACAGACAAGACTAGACAGACAAGACTAGACAGACAAGACTAGACAGACAAGACTAGACAGACAAGACTAGACAGACAAGACTAGACAGACAAGACTAGACAGACAAGACTAGACAGACAAGACTAGACAGACAAGACTAGACAGACAAGACTAGACAGACAAGACTAGACAGACAAGACTAGACAGACAAGACTAGACAGACAAGACTAGACAGACAAGACTAGACAGACAAGACTAGACAGACAAGACTAGACAGACAAGACTAGACAGACAAGACTAGACAGACAAGACTAGACAGACAAGACTAGACAGACAAGACTAGACAGACAAGACTAGACAGACAAGACTAGACAGACAAGACTAGACAGACAAGACTAGACAGACAAGACTAGACAGACAAGACTAGACAGACAAGACTAGACAGACAAGACTAGACAGACAAGACTAGACAGACAAGACTAGACAGACAAGACTAGACAGACAAGACTAGACAGACAAGACTAGACAGACAAGACTAGACAGACAAGACTAGACAGACAAGACTAGACAGACAAGACTAGACAGACAAGACTAGACAGACAAGACTAGACAGACAAGACTAGACAGACAAGACTAGACAGACAAGACTAGACAGACAAGACTAGACAGACAAGACTAGACAGACAAGACTAGACAGACAAGACTAGACAGACAAGACTAGACAGACAAGACTAGACAGACAAGACTAGACAGACAAGACTAGACAGACAAGACTAGACAGACAAGACTAGACAGACAAGACTAGACAGACAAGACTAGACAGACAAGACTAGACAGACAAGACTAGACAGACAAGACTAGACAGACAAGACTAGACAGACAAGACTAGACAGACAAGACTAGACAGACAAGACTAGACAGACAAGACTAGACAGACAAGACTAGACAGACAAGACTAGACAGACAAGACTAGACAGACAAGACTAGACAGACAAGACTAGACAGACAAGACTAGACAGACAAGACTAGACAGACAAGACTAGACAGACAAGACTAGACAGACAAGACTAGACAGACAAGACTAGACAGACAAGACTAGACAGACAAGACTAGACAGACAAGACTAGACAGACAAGACTAGACAGACAAGACTAGACAGACAAGACTAGACAGACAAGACTAGACAGACAAGACTAGACAGACAAGACTAGACAGACAAGACTAGACAGACAAGACTAGACAGACAAGACTAGACAGACAAGACTAGACAGACAAGACTAGACAGACAAGACTAGACAGACAAGACTAGACAGACAAGACTAGACAGACAAGACTAGACAGACAAGACTAGACAGACAAGACTAGACAGACAAGACTAGACAGACAAGACTAGACAGACAAGACTAGACAGACAAGACTAGACAGACAAGACTAGACAGACAAGACTAGACAGACAAGACTAGACAGACAAGACTAGACAGACAAGACTAGACAGACAAGACTAGACAGACAAGACTAGACAGACAAGACTAGACAGACAAGACTAGACAGACAAGACTAGACAGACAAGACTAGACAGACAAGACTAGACAGACAAGACTAGACAGACAAGACTAGACAGACAAGACTAGACAGACAAGACTAGACAGACAAGACTAGACAGACAAGACTAGACAGACAAGACTAGACAGACAAGACTAGACAGACAAGACTAGACAGACAAGACTAGACAGACAAGACTAGACAGACAAGACTAGACAGACAAGACTAGACAGACAAGACTAGACAGACAAGACTAGACAGACAAGACTAGACAGACAAGACTAGACAGACAAGACTAGACAGACAAGACTAGACAGACAAGACTAGACAGACAAGACTAGACAGACAAGACTAGACAGACAAGACTAGACAGACAAGACTAGACAGACAAGACTAGACAGACAAGACTAGACAGACAAGACTAGACAGACAAGACTAGACAGACAAGACTAGACAGACAAGACTAGACAGACAAGACTAGACAGACAAGACTAGACAGACAAGACTAGACAGACAAGACTAGACAGACAAGACTAGACAGACAAGACTAGACAGACAAGTCTAGACAGACAAGACTAGACAGACAAGACTAGAAGGACAAGACTAGACAGACAAGACTAGACAGACAAGACTAGACAGACAAGACTAGACAGATAAGACTAGACAGACAAGACTAGACAGACAAGACTAGACAGACAAGACTAGACAAACAAGACTAGACAGACAAGACTAGACAGACAAGACTAGACAGACAAGACTAGACAGACAAGACGAGACTAGTCTAGTCTAGTCTTGTCTGTCTAGTCTTGTCTGTCTTGTCTGTCTGTCTGCCTTATCTGTCTAAAAGGATAATAAACACAAGATAATAAAATCCGTTTGTTATTCTACTATTGAACTATTTACAATGTGTTTGTGATGATAAAAGTCTTTCTTGACACACTTTGTTCGCCTTGACCCATGCTCCGATAAGATGAGATTTAAGCGAAACTTTCCGCCGATAACGGAAAATTCTTGTTTTTTTTAGAAATCAAATTCAATTAAATTACAAATTGATTGATCAATAAATAATTGTAAAGTTATCATTTAGTTTGTTTGCTACAATTAAACTTGAAATTTAAATCACCATGTAAACAGTGTTGTCGCAAAGTCGACAACCTTTCACGGTTATCTTGCAATAATATTTACTGCTTGTACCGTTTAGTCGATTGCTTATCAAGTGCGCAACTGGAACGTGTTTGCGAAATTCGGCATCTCGATGGCTCTACGCACGTCCCGAAGTGAACTGGTCATCTCACGCACCGTCGGCGAATTGCTCTTCGATGGCATCGACGATCCGATACTGGAGGCCGTCTCCAAATTGCCGTTTTCACCCATTCAAATGGACAAATTTGGATTCTTCTACAAGGTAATTTAGACAATATTTATGTAATCGAAATAAACGTTGGATTTAACAAAATTGGAATTAATAATTATAATAAACGACTAGAGATCCTCTAGACAAGGTCTGGCATTCTTCAAAATCCTTGTTTGAGATTGGTTCATTATCTTTTTATTATTGGTTTCAAAATAGCTGAAATGTGGCTGAAGCAATCAGAAAGTGAATCCAGAATGCCTAACTCGTATTAGAGGGTCTCTGGGGAAGTAAAAAAAGCGGTTTTGCAAAGGCCAAAGAATGTGCCATTATTTGCGATTCCATTTATAATTCAATTCATTGATGCAAATTAATAAATGGCAACATTTGATATCCAAAACCTTATTACAAACAAACAAATCCCGAAAGATCCAAAGCTGTTTGTAAATGTGCCCCCGATATGCTCGTAATATTTTGATTTGTTCTTCAAAATATCTTAAAGCAATCGAAATTGTCCTTGGTCTGCTGTATTATAAATACTGCTGCTGTCCTTTTTAAGCCTTTAGTCTTTTGCTGCTCTGCTTCTTCATAAGTCTTTTATCTGCTGTTGTACAGATGCTTCTGCTACTGTACCTTCCTAATGCCCGCCATACACGCTACGGTCTACTGGAGGGGTTACCTGTGCAGGTTTGCCTGCGCAGGTCAACCGTACGCAAAAAACTGCACCGGTCTATTCCCACACACGTGGGAATCACCGGTGGACCGTTGTGTGTATGGCGGGCATAAGTCTTTGGCCTTCTGTTCCACAGACGCTCCAGCTACTGTACCTTCGTAAGTCATTGGCCTTCGGTATTACAAACACTTTTTTTGATCTGTATTCCTAAGCCTTTAGCCCTTAAACACTATTGTTGCGTTGCCTTCCTAAGCCTTTTCTCTCCCTCCCTCTCTTAGTTCCTGTTTTCCCCAGTGGGGCATAGGTCTTTTACCAATTGTCGCCATCTGACTCTATTTCGAGCCGCGACCTTCAACTCATTCCACGATTTGCCGGTGGAGGTGATTTCGGCTTATATTGTGCGTCGCCATGTTGTTTTTGGCCTTCCTCTCTTTCGCTTACTGCCTTGGGGATGCCAGTCCAATGCTTGTTTTGCAATGTTTTGTGGATTGCGCCGTAGGGTGTGTCCAATCCAGTTCCACTTTCTTCTCTTTATTTCAACGTCTACTGGAAGTTGGTTTGTAGAACGAAGCAGATCGTGGTTCGATATCACTTCAGGCCATCGGATTCTAAGGATCCGTCTCAAACACTAGTTTGCGAAAACTTGCAGTTTGTTTGTGCTGCTTTTAGTTACTTTCCACATCTCACTGCCGTAGAACAGGATGGATTTGACGTTACTATTATATAGTTTATGTTTCGTTTTACGAGAAAGTATTGAAGAGCTCCAAACGTTATTCAGTTGGGCGAACACTCTCTTCGCTTTGTTGATTCTTCTGGCGATGTCTAGGTCGGCCAATCCATCCACTGCTATGATGCTGCCCAAGTAGCAGAACTGTTCGCATCTTTTTACTGTTACGCCGTTTACTTGTATGTCCCTGCTAGTGGTAGCGCCAATCCGCATATCCTCTGTTTTCTGGTGTTTATGTGCAGGCCTATCTCTTCAGCTTCTTGTTGTAGCTTAGCTGTTTTGTCCATCATGTCGGTGAGTGTATGGGACATGAGGCAGATATCATCGGCGTAGTCGAGATCTTCTAGCCTGCTTGATAGTCCCCAGCGTATTCCTCGAGACTGTATTGTAACGCTCGTCATGACCTCGTCTAGTACTATTAGGAATAAAAGCGGGGACAACAAGCAACCCTGTCGGACACCAGCAGACACTTTGACCGCTTCTGAGAGAATTCCTTCGTGTACCACGTTGCGAGAGTAGTCCGCATACGATGCTTTTATGATGTTTACTATTTTAGGCGGGACGCCTCTCTGGTCTAAAGCCGCCCAAATGCTTTCCCATTTAATAGTATCAAAAGCTTTTTGAAAGTCTACGAATAATAGAAATACCGTGGTTTGCCATTCTACTGCTTGCTCTGTTATAATCCGCAACGTATTTATTTGGTCTACCCAGGATCTTCCCGGCCTGCAACCAGCCTGTTCTTCTCTCAACGTAGGTTCAATTGCTTTGATCATTCGGGTGAGTATTATTTTGCAGAGTATTTTCGATGCAGTTGTTAATAGTGTTATGCCTCTCCAGTTGTTGCAATCGCTCAGGTCTCCTTTTTGGGGAGCTTTATCAGAAGGCCATTGTTGCATTCTTTCGGTAGTGTTTCGGATTCCCAGATTTTATTTATTAGAGGTGCCAGCATTTCGGTCTTGGTCATGCAGTTAGCTTTCATCATTTCAGATGTGATGTTGTCGATGCCTGGACTTTTCCCGTCCTTTAGTTCCTTAATGGCCTTGCTTATCTCTGCTCTGGTTGGAGTTTTTGTGTCTCTTCCTAAGCCTTGGGCGTTCTATATTACAAATATTCCTGCTGCTCTACTTTTCTAAATCTTTGGCCTTCCAATTTGCTCTTAATATTTTGATTTGTTCTTCAAACTATCTTAAAGCAATCGAAATTGTCCTTGGGCTGCTGTATTAGAAATGCTGCCGCTGCTGTCCTTTTTAAGCCTTTAGTCTTCTGCTGCTCTGCCTTTATAAATCTTTGATCTTCTGCTGTACAGATGCTTCTGCTACTGTACCTTCCTAAGTCATTGGCCTTCGGTATTACAAATACTGTGATTTGCTTTCCCAAGTATTTGGTTTTCAGAAATATAAACACAATTGTTGCACTGCCTTCACATGCCTTTGGCGTTCTATAATAGAAATACTCCTGCTGCTCTGGTTTTTTAAATCCAAAGTGCTCGTAATATTTAGATTTGCTTTTCAAAATTTCTTAAAGCAATCAAAATTGTCCTTCGCCTGCTGTATTAGAAATGCTCTTGCTGCTGTTTTTCTTAAGACTTTATTCTTCTGATGCTCTGCCTTCATAAATCTTTGACCTTTTGTTGTATATGTGCTTCTGCTACTGTGCCTTCCTAAGTCTTTGGCCTTCAGTTCTACAGATGACTGTACCTTCCTAAGCCATTGGCCTTCGGAATTAAAAATACTCTTCGTAATGTGCTACCCTTCGCCTTTGGCCTTCTGTATTATAAACAACAAACTGTTGCGCTGCCTTCATATGGCTTTTGCGTTCTATATTACAAGTACATCCATTGCTCTGCTTTTCTAAATCTCTTGTCTTCAGTGTTAGAAACTTAATACTCGTGCTGCTGTGCCTTTCTAAGTCTTCGACCTTTTGAGATCAATCTTGTCCCTTGAACCTTGTCTGTCCGTAATTATCCGTAGCCCTTGAGGTAAATACGGACGGGTGTTGGGTTAATAATGGAGAACATGGGATATCTACTGACGAGGTCCCACTTCATTCACAGGAATCACACGCCTCTGGAAAAAGTCTCAGCAGTGCAGTTCTCATGAGCCCAATTTCTTCTTACATTTTTAACACATAATGCAGTTAGGTGAATTACGATACTTTTCCTGACAATGAAATGCAGACAGATTCAATATTTTCTTGTTCTGTTTCAATTTTTTTTCAAATTGCATCTTTAAATTTATCCTGATCCAAGGGTAAACTCCAACACACTTGCATCCATTTATAGCTTTATCTTTACTTGTTGTTGGGTTAATAGCTTTTGTATAAAGACCTACAACATCATATACGGTAATTTTGGATTGTTGACCACGAAGGATTCACATTCTCTGTTGTATGTCGTTTTTCGTAGACCATGGAAGGTTATTTCCAAATGTTGCATTCTATGCGATGTATGAGGAAGCATTGCCAAAACTTCTTCTTCTTCACTTCAGGTTTTAGGCACATTGCCTGTTACGATACCCATCTTTTTCTGGCTCTTCCAATGCCAAAACATGGATGAAATTCTTGCGACAAAACTCTGATTGTCCAGAACTAGCAAAACGGGATTATCAGCCGATGGTTTTGCAAATTCTTTGGAATGCTAGAGCCATTCAACGAATATTGGTTCAAAAAACACAAGGCACCATATGGCTACTGTCTTTCATAAGCAGTGCATTCATTCTCTTTCATTCGAATATGAAAAATGGTGGAATGTAAGTGCCTCCGGCGTTAAAACGATTTACAACTATAGTTAAGGAACCAGGAACCACGCTCTGCACTGGTACATTTACCAACTTGTTTTAATCCCTTTGATGCAAGAATCCTGGAATTCCGTTGTAATGTACTGATCGGTCGCGAATGTTTGGTCATCATTATAGATGACGCAAAGTATCGCTGCGGTCGGGCGTGGGGGAAAAGGATCCAGTAGATATCTGTTAGTCTGTATTTACCATTAGTCCGCAATTTCCCTATCCTCCCATACTCTTGCTACTCTGGCTTCATAACTCTTTGGCCATCTGTACTATAAGTACTCTTGTTGCTCTGGCTTCCTAAGCCTTTCGCCTTCTGCATTACAAATATTCTTGCTGCTGTGCCTTCCCAACCCTTTAGCCTTCTGTATTAAAAATCCTCTTGCTGAACTGCCATCGTGAGCCTTTGAATTTCTGTATTACCAGTACTCCTCCTGCTATGCTTTTCTAAATCTTTGGACATCTCTATTACAAATTTGATACTCCTGCTTCTGTGCCATCCTACGCCTTTGGGCTTGTGTATTACAAATACTCTTGCTGCTAGACTTGACTAGGCTGGACAAAACTGCACAAGACTGGATAAGTTGCTACAAGACTGGGTAAGGTGGGACAAAACTGGACGAGATTAGATAATACCAGAAAAAAACAGACAAAAGTAGATGTGATCTGACATGCCCAGAAAAGATCAAAGAAGACCAAACAAGACTAGACAACACCAGACAACACTAAATAAGACCAGACAGACCATACACTACCAGAGAAGAGCAGACAATATTTGAGAAGCTACTCTTCCTATTCTGCCAACATAAATCTTTAGCCTTCTGCACTATAAAGACTCTGGTTGCTGTGCCTCTTTTGGTCTGCTGCATTACCAAAAATCTTGGTTCTATACCTTCCTAAGCCCTTGACCTTCTGCATTACAAATATTCATGCTGATGTGCTGTTGTCCCAAGCCTTTAGCCTTCTGTATCCTACCAATGCCCCTGCTGCTATGCATTTCTAGTTCTTTGTACATTTGTATTATAAGTTTGATACTCCCGCTGCTGTGCTTTCCTAACTCTTTGGCCTTACGTATTGCAAATATTCTTACTGAGCTGCCTTCATAAGCCTTTGACCTTCTGTATTACCAATACTCCTGTTGCTATGATTTTCTAGATCGTTGACCATCGGTATTATAAGTTTGATATTCCCGCTGCTGTGCTTCCCTAACACTGCCTTCATAAGCCTTTGGCCTTCTGTATTACCAATACTCCTGCTGCTAAGCATTTCTAGATCTTTGGCCATCTGTATTATAAGTTTAATGCTCCCGCTGCTGTGCTTTCTAAACTCTTTGACCTTCAGTATTGCAAATATTCTTACTGAACTGCCTTCGTCAGCCTTTGACTTCCTGTATTACCAATACTCCTGCTGCTGTGCATTTCTAGATCTTTGACCATCTGTACTATAATTTTGATACTCCCGCTGCTGTGCTTTCCTAACTCTGTGGCCTTCTGCGCTGAAAATATTCTTACTGAATTGCCTTCATCAGTCTTTGACCTAGTATCCTACCAATACTCCAGCTACTATGCATTTCTAGTTCTTTGGCCATCTGTATTATAAGTTTGATACTCCCGCTGCTGTGCCTTCCTAACTCTTTCGCCTTCTGTAATGCAAATATTCTTACTGAGCTGCTTTCATAAGCCTTTGGCCTTCTATATTACCAATACTCCTGCTGCTATGGTTTACTAGATCGTATACCATCGGTATTATAAGTTTGATACTCCCGCTGCTGTGCTTAACCTAACACTGCGTTCATACGCCTTTGGTCTTCTATATTACCAATACTCCTGCTGCTGTGCATTTCTAGATCTTTGGCCATCAGTATTATAAGTTTGATAGTCCCGCTGCTGTGCTTTCCTAACTCTTTTGGCCTTCTGTATTGCAAATATTCTTACTGATTTGCCTTCATCAGCCATTGACCTTATGTATCCCACCAATACTCCTGCTGCTATGCATTTGTAGTTCTTTGGCCATTTGTACTATAGGTTTGATACTTCAGCTGCTGTGCCTTCCTAACTCTATTGGCATTCTGTATTGCAAATATTCCTACTGGACTGCCTTCATAAGCCCTTGGCCTTCTGTATTACCAATACTCCTGCTGCTATGCTTTTCTAGATCGTTGACCATCGGTATTATAAGTTTTATACTCCCGCTGCTGTGCTTCACTAACACTGCCTCCATAAGCCTCTCGCCTTCTGTATTACCAATACTCGTAGTGCTATGCTTTTCTAGATCGTTGGACATCTGTATAAGTTTGATACTCCCGCTGCTGTGCTTTCTTAACTCTTTGGCCTTCTGTATTGAAAATATTCTTACTGAATTGCCTTCATTGGCCTTTGACTTTCTGTATTACCAATACTCCTGCTGCTTTGCTTTTCTAGATCTTTGGACATCTGTATTATAAGTTTAATGCTCTCGCTGCTGTAGTATCAGTAAATGCTCAGTAAATGTTCTTACTAAACTGCCTTCATAAGCTTTTGACCTTTGCTATCACCAATACTTTTGCTTTTCTAGTAGCAGCTCTGATGTTCTTTGGAGCACATGGAAACTACATTTCCCATGATTTCATAATTACTTGCTATGCACACAAATTAAATACTCCAGCTGCTGAGCCTTCCTAACGCTTTGGCCCTTTCCGGCCCCACAGAAAACGTTTCGAGTTCTTTAATTAAAATACGTTTTTTATAGAAAAATTTCACAGATTTGATCGTGGGTCCGTTGAACATCCACACTCTGACCGACGAGCAGTTCGGACGACTGCACAGCTTTGAGGGCGACACCAAAACGAAATTCTTCACCGGCCGCTGCGGGCTTGTCAAGGGAGGAATGGGCGAATTCGTCGCGATGAACAGAGACACCGCGATCCCGCTGCACATTTTCGCATCGGAAATCTGCTCCTACGCCACCTTGTTTTACGACCGGCAGTCTCTAATCAAAGGCGTCTACTGCGACAAATATGTAGGGAAACACATGTTTGATAACGGTAATTACTAAATAGTTAACAGCTCCAATTTCAGTGCAAACAATAATTCACAACACGATATATTTATTGTTATCAGTTTGAGAAATCTCCAATTTCAATTCGCTTTGAATATGATAGCGTTATTTGTACTTCCTACATCTATTTATACGTCGTGTCGTCTTTTCCTGCCTTTGAATTCTTATTGCTTATAAAGGATCTGCACGTTTCAACCCAGCCCACCATTTCAATCAGTTCATACCTTCTTCACGGTTAACCGCATATTTAATTCTTCAATTTATACAACCAGCGATTGTTCAGCCACCATCCACATTCAGTTCTTCAGCAGCTGTGGCCCATCATATCCAAACAAGTCTTCCTAGGTATTTGGCCTTAATTATTATAAATACTCCTGCTGCTATGCCTTCCTAATTCTTTGGCTTTCTGCACTATAAATCCTGCTGCTGCGCCTTTATAAGTCTTTGGCCTTCTGTATTACAAACCCTCTTGTCGCTGTCACTTCCTAAGCCTTTGGCCTGCTGTATTACAAATACTCTGGTTGAGCTGCTTTCGTAAATCATTAGCATTCTGTATTACTGTTCGCGCCAATTTTAAAAAATCTATATTTTAATTGGAAAAAATCGATTGGGCCGAAATCTAGCGATTAATAAGTCACGCCGCGAATTTAATATTTCTGGTAGTATGCTTCGAGTGTTCGAAGCGAAAAGACACGGGTTGAAGCGCGAACCCGGGGCGATCGACACGTGCACGCAGCTAAATTGCGTTAAAAGTTAATAAGGGGGTGTAACCACGAGCCAAAGGGCTGCAGCGACCACAAACGTCTGGAAAACAACAATTTTAAGGGAATCCCTCCCCTTATTATACTTATTTCCTCCCTTAAAATAGGCCCCCGAAGGACGGTCCACATGGGGTGGAGACGCGAGCAACCCTAAAAGGTAATTAATCAAAGCCTATCACAGCCCAGTTTAAAATTAGCAAATTTAATTTTCGTGAAATACGGTCCAAACAATTACAAATACACATGTTGAGCTGCATTCATAAGCCTTTGACTTATATTACCAACACACCTGCTGCTGTGCTTTTCTAAATCTTTGGCCATGTGTATTACAAATTTAATACCCCTGCTGCAGTGGCTTCCGAAGTCTTCTAAGCCTTATGCATTAGAAATACTCTTGTTGAACTGCATTCACAAGCCTTTGACTTATATTACCAATACTCCTGCTGCTGTGCTTTTCTAAATCTTTGGCCATGTGTATTACAAATTTAATACTTCTGCTGCTGTGCCTTCCTAAGTCTTTAGCATTCTGTATTACAAATACTATTGTTGAACTGCATTCATAAGCCTTTGACTTATATTACCAATACTCCTACTGCTATGCTTTTCTAAATCGTTGGCTTTCTGTATAACAAATGCAATACTGCTACTGTTGAGTCTTCCTAAGCCTTTTTTCTTAAGGTGCAGTATTCTTTGAGAGCTTAGGCAACCTCTCGCGCACACTTGTAGAACGCATCATCCACTAACATACAGCACCTAGCAGTTTATCGTCGGTTCCGAACGGCACTAGTTGAAAGGTTTACTAAGCAGAATTTTTCGTGGTTGTTTTGCCCTTCCTTCCCACGAGGTGACCACAACATAGTTCCATGAAAATTATCGGTTCCACGCTTTGGCCGGGGATTGAACCCGGGATTTCAAGTATAGTTAGCGGATGCGTTCACCACTACAACACTGTGACCACTACTCTAACTAGACCACCTAAGCCTTTGGCTTTCTGTATTACACTCTTGCTGAGCAACCTTCATAAGCCCTTTGCCATTTGTATTACCAATACTCTGCAGCTCTGCTTTTCTAAATCTTTGGTCTTCTGTATTACAAATGTAATACTCTTGCTGACTAAGCTAACCTAACCTATGCCGTTGGCCTTTTGTATTAATCATTCTTGCTAAGTTGCGTTCAAGTGCCTTTAGTCTTCTTTATTACCAATACTCCTGCAGCTATGCTTTTCTAAATCTTTGGCCTTCTGTATTACAAATTCAATACTCCTGCTGTTCAGCCTTCCCAAGCCTTTGTCTCTCTGTATTATCCTCTTACTGAGCAACCTTCATAAGCCCTTTACCTTTTGAATTACTAATATTCTATTAATTACTTTTCTAAATAAACTACATATAGAATATAACAATATTACTTTTCTAAATCTTTAGTCTTCTGTATTCATCATCATCATTGGCACGACAACCCGGGTCGAGTCTTGGCCTCCTCTAGTATTTTTCTCCACAGGTCTCGGTCTTCTGTATTACAAATGCAATACTGCTACTGTTGAGTCTTCCTAAGCCTTTCTTCTTAAGGTGCCGTACTGTCTGAGCTTAGGCAACCTCTCGCGCATACTTGAGGAAAGCATCATCCACTAATAGAGAGGGCCTAGCAGTTTATCGCCGGTTCCGAACGGCACTAGTTGAGAGGTTTACTAGGCAGAATTTCTCGTGGTAGTTTTGCCCTTGCTTTCCACGAGGTGGCCACAGCATAGTTCCGTGAAACATTTTCACGGTTTGGCCAGGGATTGAACTCGGGATCTCATGTATAGCTAGAGGATGCGTTCACCTCTACAACACTGTGACCGTTAGTCTAACTAGACCACCTAAGCGTCTGGCTTTCTGTATTACACTCTTGCTGAGCAACCTTCATAAGCCCTTTGCCTTTAATATTACCAATACTCTGCAACTCTGCTTTTCTAAATCTTTGGTCTTCTGTATTACAAATGTAATATTCTTGCTGACTAAGCTAACCTAACCTAAGCCTTTGGCCTTTTGTATTAAAAACACTCTTGCTGAGCTGCGTTCATGTTCCTTTAGCCTTCTATATTACCAATACTCCTGCTGCTGTACTTTTCTAAATATTTAGCCTTCTGTCTTACAAATTAAATACTCTTGCTGTTGTACCTTCCTAAGCATTTGACTTTCTGTATTACACGCTTGCTGAGCAACCTTCATAAGCCCTTTGCCTTTTGTATTACCAATACTCCTGCTGTTATGCTTTTCTAATTCTTTGGCCTTCTGTATTACAAATGCAATACTCCTGCTGTTGAGCCTTTCTAAGCCTTTGGCTTTCTGTATTACACTCTTGCTGAGCAAACTTCATAAGTCCTTTACCTTTTGAAATACGCCTGCTGCTGTACTTTTCTAAATCTGTGGTCTTCTGCATTACATAACTCTTGCTGACTAACCTAACATAACCTAAGCCTTCGGCATTTTGTATTACAAACACTTTAAGCGAGCTGCGTTCATGTGCCTTTAGCCTTATACATATTACCAATACTCCTGCTGCTATGCTTTTCTAAACCTTTGGCCTTCTGTATTACAAAATCAATACTCCGGCTGTTGAGCCTTCGTAAGCCTTATGTGTAACACTCTTGCTGAGGAACCTTCATAAGCCCTTTGCCTTTTGTAGTACCAACACTCCTGTTGCTGTGCTTTTCTAAATCCTTGGTCTTTTGTATCACAAATATATTTCTGCTGCTGAATAATTTAACCTATCCTAAGCCTTTGGCCTTTTGTAATACAAACACTCTTATTAGGCTGCGTTCATGTGCCTTTAGCCATATACATATTACCACTACTCCCGCTACTATGCTTTTCTAAATCTTTGGCCTTCTGTATTGCAAATTCAATACTCCTGCTGTTGAGCCTTCCTAAGCCTTTGACTTTATGTATAACACTCTTGCTGAGCAACCTTCATAAGCCCTTTACCTTTTGAATTGCTGCTGCTGTGCTTTTCTAAACCTTTGGTCTTCTGCATTACAAATGTAATACTCTTGCTGACTAACTTAACCTAGGTCTTTGTCCTTTTGTTTTACAAACACTTGCTTTCCTTTTTCGTGTCCGGTGGTTTCCGGTGGTGGAAGGATTTGCCACTGTCTGGTTCGACAGTGTTAGCAGGGAGCGGCGGATTGTTCTGCATATACAGTGGAGGCTCCTTATGTGCTCCCCAACACTCTTGCTGAGCTGCTTTCATAAGCTTTTAGCCTTCTGCATTATCCATGCTTCTGCCACTTTCCTTTTCTAAATCTTAGGCCATCAGTATTACCAATTGAATGCTCCTGGCACCTGTAACTTCTGTATTACAAATACCTTTGTTGCTGTTTATCACGTATCTTCTTCTTCTTCTTCTTTCGAATAGGCCTACTTTAGACCACGCTTGTTCAACTGTTGGACTTTTGGACCTTTGCCCAGTATTGTCGCATCTTCTGCCGGTGTAACTGCTTTCTCTCTTCTGTCCAGGGGGTACCTTTCCTTCAAGCTTTTTCCTGAAATCCACGAACTTCCTTCAGGGTGCGTCTCACAGACTGTTTTTGAGATCTGTTATTCCCAGTTCTTTAATATCCTTCTCGGTCTCTGTCAACCAAGTGGTACGAAGCTTCTTATTTTGCCAGAAGGAGAACAGACGGTTGGTTAGTCGGTTTGGAGGCAATCTTGCAACGTGGCTATTGAAAGCTACCCTTCTTTTCCTTGCACAGTCAGAAAACATCTCAATAAGTTCGTAGAGCTCAGAGTTATGCCGCCTTCGGAATTCCCCATCTTCCTTTACCGGGCCTAGGATCTTCCTGAGGATTCTCCTCTCTCTGATTTCCAATTTCTCTATTAGACCCCTTCGGTTCATGGAAAGACACTCCATGGCATACAGGGCTTCTGGTCGTAAGCCTGATGTGTAGTGCTTAAGTTTCAGGTAGCATGACAGGCATTTCTTATTGTAAGTGTTCTAAGTCAGCCGATAGGCTAGTTCCAACTTCCTGACTCTCTTGGATAATGATGCTCTTTCTGATAAGTTGGGTTCAATCCATTCGCCGAGATACTTAAATTTCTCAGTCCTCTTGATGTTTCCCTGTTCTAGTAACATCTCTCTGTTTGCTTCTCTGATGAAGAGTTGAAGAATTCTGTTTTCTCCAGCGACACTTGAAGACCCACTTTGGCAGCCTGTTTTCTGAGGCAGTTTACCTGCATTGTTGCCATCTCAATAGAATCAGCAAACAGTGCATATTAATCAATTTATCACGTATCAGTAGGTATATCACGTATTATTTAATTTTTAGGTACATTTGTACCTGGGAACGAATGTTTCTGCAACGGCGAATGCCTTCCCACCGGCGTCCTGAACCTTTCTTCCTGCCAGGAGGGAGCTCCAGTCTTCGCGTCGTTGCCCCATTTCTTACAAGCCGATCCGTTCTACAGGGAAGACATAGAAGGCATGAATCCCGACAGTGAAGACCACAACGTGTTCGCATCTTACGAGAGGGTAAGGTGTCGAGGGTGTCGATTTTGAATAATTTCGAGTGTTTTAGTTGTCTGGGGTGGTCACAGCCGTGGCGCTTAGATTACAGATTAATCTTCTACTTCAACCCATTAAAGGACTAGGGTAAGTTTGATAAGTTTAGTCTTCCAAAACAGAACGGATTGTCTCCTCGATGGTGTAGTTGACAACATACCCGCCTTTCAAGACCAGGGTTTTGACCGGGAGACCAGGGTTCGAATCCTGGTCGGGGGGACAACAACTAGGGCGGTTTTCACTAACCGTCCCACCCTGGGCAGCCCGCCCACCCTGAATGAATGTAAAATATGCGATACCGAGGTGGCGGATACTAAAAGCCAAGGTGGAATAGGGGGTTTAGTGAGAGCTTCCCCCGAAAAAAAAAACAGAACGGATTGCCATATCTAATGTTATCTGTGTTAATTACTTAAATGAATTATTTCCTCTTTCTAGAATGTATTCAAATGTACCGAGACATGTCCTTCCAATCTTCCATATAAATCAAACAGTTGTAATGACTGATACCGTTTCGGCCAGTCTCCACCTAATTGCGTTGATGCCGGTGTTGTCCGATTGCACGGCGTTTGCGAGCTCTCTGCTAGGAATATTTCTGATTGTGTGCGCTGTGAAGCGGAGGCAAAGGCAGTGCAAGCATTTGGAAGAGAGGATTGGTCGGAGGGATAATGATCGGTTTAGGCTGAGAGAGACTGAGAGGCTCAACAAAGTTGATGAACCAGCC
Organism: Phosphuga atrata; assembly: GCA_944588485.1. NCBI lineage: Eukaryota > Metazoa > Arthropoda > Insecta > Coleoptera > Silphidae > Phosphuga > Phosphuga atrata. The sequence goes on from OX155900.1 coordinate 60,642,510, forward strand.
GATGCCGACGAATGTTTGGAGGTGGAGATTTGAAAAATGTTCACAAATATTAAGGTTTCAAGTAATCTTCCTCGACTTACAATTAGATTTCATTTTTCGTAGCTCATAAGAATCACAAACTAACCAGTTATTACTTGAACCACTTTCAGCTAAACTGGTTTTCTTCCTTCTGGTTTCTTGTTTATCGCTCATTCTAGTTAAAAAAGACTAGACCACTCTGTACTGGATTGGACCAGTCTAGACTAGAGTGGACAAGATTGTACTACACTACACCATATTGAAGTAGTCTCGACTAGACTGGACTAGACTGGACTAAACTGGCCTAGACTGAACTAGACTGGAATAGACTCGACTAGACTGAACTAGACTGGACTAGACTGGTCTAGACTGGACTAGAATGGACTAGTCTGTACCAGATTGGTCTAGACTGGACTAGACTGGACTAGATTGTGTACTAAACTGGACAAGACTCGACTAAACTGGATTCAGCTGAACTAAACTAGAGAGACTAAAAAAGACTATACTGACAATATTGGCAAGACTGGTAGATTAGGTAAGACTAAAGCAAGAAGATATGTATTGAGTTCTAAACATTTTTTGTAATTTAATAATTTCTACTAATAGACCTTTTCATATCTGATTGTTTTTTGTGCGCATACGTCAATTTCTGCTATGTTTTTCGGGCACTTTTTACGTATAACCTGTGAATATAACAAAATTTGCAACAAAACTTTCATATTCCCGCCTTTTAAACATGGCGGACGCGCATGCGCTTAAGTAGATAGGCTAGGACAGTTCTGGCGCAAAATCCCATAAGGATTTACATAGGGGTCTAAATTCACATTTTTGAGATGATATATGCAACCAACTATGCACACTTTTAAACAGCTTTAAACAGCTTTCAATCAGCTTTAAACAGCGAAACAACCTGTTTAAAGCTGATTGAAAGCTGTTAATGCTGCTTGAAAGCTGTATAAAGCTGTTTAAAAGTATGCATAGTTAGTTGCATATATCATCAAAAATGTGAATTTAGACCCCTATGTAAATCCTTATGGGATTTTGCGCCCGAACTGTCCTAGCCTATCTACTCGCTTAACTAACCGGAGAAAGGTCTATTGAACAATATCTGTTATTTCTGAATTCATGTGATAATAAGCAATAAGATGTAATTGTAATGTTTGTAAATAAAGTTTTTGGTTAAACTGGGATATGAGGCATGAACCGTTCAGCGCCCCTCGTGCCACAATTGAAACTAATGGAAATTGATATAAAACCTCCAGTAGCGCGTAAAAAACCGTTGCTAAAGATTTGAACAAAATGGATGGTTAGATAATGGTTAGATTAGTTTATATTAGGAGAAGATCCATCGAGACCACATATCGCGCGGCAGCACGACCTCTCGATCCGAAATAAGAAAAAAATTTCAATAATATTAACAATTTTTATATATTCTTCATTTTTTTACCATACCCCTTTGTGTTTTAGCCCCTTATAATGCATACAATAGGTTGCCTATATATTTCAATCCTCTTATACCAGATTTAACAAGTTTTTCAGTGGGGAAGTAATTTCAACAAGACAACAATATATCTTTAAACAAGACTAGACAAGGCCCAAGAAGGCAAGAATATATCAAACAAGACCGGACAAGACCAAACAAGACCAGAGCAGACAAGACAAGACTAGACAAAACCAGACAAGAACAGACAAGACTAGACAATACCATACAAGACCAGACAAGATCAGACAAGACCCGACAAAGCCAGAAATGACCATAGAATACCTGTTCGCGCCAATTTCAGTAAATCTGTAATTTTAATTTAACATTTGAATCGATTTTGGCACCATCAAGAGATGGGGAAAGGTGTATCGACCTGGGCCGAAATCGCGCGATTTATCAATATACTTCGCGAATTTATATTATTCGGGAGTATGCTTCGAGTGTGAGAAGCGAGCGGAACGGAGTCAAGGCGCGAAGCCAAGTGCGCCATACGACACGTGCACGCAATTAATTGCTCAAGTTAACCAGGGGTGTAATCACGAGCCCAAAGGGCTGCAGCGGCATTCAACGTCTGGAAGACAACAATTTTAAGGGATCATTATCCTCATTATCCTCATTTCCTCCCTTAAAATAGACGCCGGAAGGACAATCCACACGTGGCGGAGACGCAAGCAACACTAACAGGTAAGTGATTAGTCAAGCCCTGTTTCAAACTGGAAAATTTGATTTTCGTGAGACACGGTCCAAACATTGCTCCTTTGAACCGGATCGGGGTCAGTTAGTCGAAGACGTCCATGTGCTCGGTCGCTGTTGTATTCGCCATTTTGTTTCCGATCTAGGCGGGAATACTCAAAGCATATTCCATTAGCTTCGTTATTAAATTTTTGTCTGGATATCCAGCGTTCGACGGAATAATTAGTTAGTTATCTGGTTATTCAATTTCGTTGTTTAATAATTTTGTCTGGATATCCCGCGTTCGTCGGAAAAATTGGTTACTTATCTGGTTATTCAATTTCGTTCATTATAAATTTGTCTGGATATCCCGCGTCCGTCGGAATAATTAGATAGTTATCTGGTTATTGAATTTCGTAGATTATTAATTTTCTCTGAATATCCCTCGTTCGCGTCCGGAATAATTAGTTCGTTATCTGGTTATTCAATTTCCTTGATTATTAATTTTGTCTGGATATCCCGTGTTCGTCGGAATAATTAGTTAGTTATCTGGTTATTTAATTTCGCTAATTATTCATTTTGTCTGGATATCCAGAGTTCGTCGGAATAATCATTTAGTCATCTGGTTATTCAATTTCGTTGATTGTTAATTTTGTTTGGATGTCCTGAGTTTGTCGAAATAATTACTTAGTTATCTGGCTATTCAATTTCTTTGATTATTAATTTTGTCTGGATATCCCGCGTTCGTCGGAATAATTAGATAGTTATCTGGTTATTCAATTTCGTTGATTATTAATTTTGTCTGGATATCCAGAGTTCGTCGTAATTAATTAGTTATCTGGTTATTCAATTTCGTTGATTATTAAGTTTATATTGATATCCAGATTTCGTCGGAATAATTAATTAGTTATCTGGATATTCAATTTCGTTGATTATTAATTTTATCTGGTTATCCAGTTTCGTTGGAATAATCAGTTGATTGTCTAGTTATACATTTTTCGTTGTTTATTTAATTTTTATCTGGTTATCCAGTTTTGTTGGAATAATCAGCTGTTGTCTGGTTATTCATTTTTCGTTGATTATTGAATTTTTGTCTGGATGTCCAGTTTGCGTTTTGGAATATTCGATTTGTGAATAGTCGATTCTGTATGAGTCTATAGTTTTTTCCGTTGAATGATCAATTTTGGTTTGATTATTCAATCTTACGTCATTATTCCGCTTTGTAGAATTATTCGGGAACCAGATGATGCAATAGTTTGTCTGATTGCATTATTCTGTGTAGTATGTTGAGACACAGATCAAAGGTCGCCTCGTATTAAGTTTGTGGCGATAAGCGTTGTCTGTGTCTGGCATGATTTTAACTCGTTAGCTTAAGAATTTTGTGAAATTAAATACTTCGACAAGACCACTAGGAAGGTCAAATTAAATTTGCTTGGCTTTCCCTGTCCATCCGATCAATAATTGTCATCGGCTTGCACGGACACCACTCTTGGTCTCATTGTAAGGCTCCTTATCATCGCCTTGGGATCCTTTTCTAATCATCGCGTATCCACTCCTAGATTCAAGCTGAGCTTCTGTCGGTGTCTTTTCGTTATTGTTTCCGTCAGACGATCGCCGGTGCGTTTCTACTTTATTTATATATATATTGTGGCAGTTCCACAACTCAGTTGGACTCTTTCCATCAGGATAACTATCTGATGGCTCTGCCTCCCGCTCTCGCTAGTGCACCATCATCACCCTCTGCTCCATCGAGTTTTGTCATGGAGTAAATAAGAATGGTCCTACAACCCGTTCTTATGAGGGGTAGGGTACCGCAATCGGCAGTTACCATGTAACTTTCCATTGGTTTGCAGCAAGTAGGCTTCTGTTTGTGTGCTTCTGTTCTGTTTGTGTGCGTAATCGTTTAGCACCGGCAGATCCAATGTGACTGATAATTTCCGTTTGTACTCGGAAATACAAACGGAATCATTCCGTTTGTAATCGCGCCCTCCCAATCTGAATCGATTACTGGATCACTGTGTATCCGAGCGGGGCGCCACCCTGCCCTAACCATGGCCAGCGCATCGCATAAGACACTGGGAGTTAGGTGATAATAATACTTTTTAGACCTTGTGTGTTTGTTTCAGAATTTTGATGCATGAGTGCCTTTCTTAGCTTGAGCTTGTCGAAAGAATAGTCCTTCGAATATTTCTTTGGCTTAAGTACCTTGTCGTTGATGAGTACCTCCTTGGCACCCGCGGTCCCCTAGATCTGAATCGACATATGTTACAAGCTCTCGTGTTGCAGGGTTATTTTTAGCGGTAGACTATAACTGCACCCCCCTTGGAACGTGTAGCGCTTGAGCTTTCCTCTGACCCCGCGGTCCCTAGTCTGATGCAATAAAAATATGTTTTGTCGTGATGTTTCGCCATAACTCACCGTCTTACAATCGGTGAATAGTTAAGTAGGGGTCTCGATCTCGTCTTGCGATATTGTATGGTTCGAGCTTACTGACCTATTTATTTGCTTTGTTTCAGATTTAGATGGATAGTGCCGTTTTAAATAATTTAGCATTCTATTATTGTTAATATAGCATTTGTGAATATAGCATTCTATTATTGTTCGTATGTTCGCTTTGATTCTTGTCGTGATCATCTTGTCCAAGGCCAAACAGTTTGTTATTGTGTCTGTTTTCTTTGGTCCTTGTCGTGATCATCTTGTCCAGGGACAAACACTTGTCGTTGTGTTTGTTTGTTCTCTGATCTTTGTTGCGATCAGTTTTACCAGGTCAAACACTTCGTCGTTGTGTTTGTTTTCTTTGGTCTTGTGGTGATAATCTTGTCCAAGGACAAACACTTTATTGTTGAGTTTGTTTTCTTTCGTCCTTATCGCGACCATTTTTGTCCATGGTCAAATACTTGTCGTCGTATTTGCTTTCTTTGGTCTTTGTCGTGATCATCTTGTCCAAGGCCAAACAGCTTGTTATTCTGTTTGTTCGCTTTGGTACTCGTCGTGACCATCTTGTCCAAGGGCAAACAGTTTGTTGTTGTTTGTTTCCTTTGGTCTTTGTCGTGATCATCTTGTCCTAGGACAAGCACTTTGTTGTTGTGTTTGTTTTCGTCGCTCCTTATAGCGATCATTTTGTACAAGGTCAAACACTTGTCGTTGTGTTTGCTTTCTTTGGTCCTTGTCGTGATCATCTTGTCCAAGGACAAACACGTTGGTATTCTGTTTATTTTCTTTGGTCCTTGTTGTGATAATCTTGTTCAAGGACAAACACTTTGTTGTTGTGTTTGTTTGTTCTTTGATCTTTGTTGCGATCATTTTGTACAAGGTCAAACACTTATCGTTGTGTTTGCTTTCTTTGATCCTTGTCGCGATTCCCTTGTCCAAGGACAAACACTTTGTTTTTGTGTTTGTTTGCTTTGGTCTTTGTCGCCACCACTTGTACTCGCGACGTAAGCTCACTCGGGACGTAATTCATTGGTCTAGTGAGCGTAAAGTCTCATAAGATTTCCGTATCTCGGCAAGTGAGGTTGATTGTCTTTGTTTCGTTCACCTCCCTGTCCGCGATCATTATTCTGAATCCAATAAATAAAAAATGTTGTCAGTGTAAACGCATCTGCGCTGTTATTGTTGTCAACGCAGCGGTCAAGATCAATAGCGTAAATGATTGGCTGATCTTGTTATTTATAGCACTTTCTTAGGTACAACATTCTTAGGTGTTGTTTTCAGAGTTTAGCGACTGTCTGACTGAATCTTCTGTTCAAATTATGTCTACTACAGTCCCATTCGTTGGTCGTTCGGAATTTCTTTTGTTTGTTTTTAAATTGTTGTCTGTTTGTTTTGAACACCCCGAGGGTGAAAATTGTCTCAGTAGTCTCATTTATTTTCATTTTGTCTAAAAGTTGGGACCATGTCGTTTGCTTCGATTTTGTAGAAGTTGGCTTAATTTGTGGTTTTTTTCTAATTTTTAGGAGTTTGTTTATTCACCATTTTTATGGATTTAATTTTGGCCCAACCTGGACAATTATTTTTAATTTAACATTTGAATCGAAACAATTAACAATTGATTTCGGCACCGATCAACAGAAGTGGAAAGGTGTATCGACCTGGGCCGAAATCGCGCGATTTATTAATTTACTTCGCGAATTTATATTATTCAGGAGTATGCTTCAAGTGTGAGAAGCGAGCGGAACGGAGTCGAGGCGCGAAGCCAAGTTAGACCGACACGTGCCCGCAATTAATTGCGCAAGTTAACCAGCGGTGTAATCACGAGCCCAAAGGGCTGCAGCGGCATTCAACGTCTGGAAGACAACAATTTTAAGGGATCATTATCCTCATTATCCTCATTTCCTCCCTTAAAATAGGCGCCGGAAGGACAATCCACACATGGTGGAGACAGGTAAGTGATTAGACCAGCCCTGTTTCAAACTGGAAAATTTGATTTTTGTGAGACACGGTCCAAACATTGGTCGTTCGAACCGGATCGGGGTCAGTTAGTCGAAGACGTCCATGTGCTCGGTCGCTGTTGGATTCGCCATTTTGTTTCCGATCTCGGCGGAAATACTCAAAGCATACTCCATTAGCTTCGTTATTAAATTTTTGTCTGGATATCCAGCGTTCGTAGGGATAATTATTTACTTATCTGGTTATTCAATTTCGTTCATTATTAATTTTTCTGGATATCCCGTGTTCGTCGGAATAATTAGTTACTTATCTGGTTATTAAATTTCGTTGATTATTAATTTTGTCTGAATATTCCGCGTTCGTCGGAATAATTAGTTCGTTATCTGGTTATTCAATTTCTTTGATTATTCATTTTGTCTGGAAATCCAGAGTTCGTCGGAATAATCAGTTAGTCATCTGGTTATTCAATTTCGTTGATTGTTAATTTTGTTTGGATGTCCTGAGTTCGTCGGAATAATTAGATAGTTATCTGGCTATTAAATTTCATTGATTATTAATTTTGTCTGGATATCCCGCGTTCGTCGGAATAATTAGATAGTTTTCTGGTTATTCAATTTCGTTGATTATTAATTTTGTCTGGATATCCAGAGTTCGTCGTAATTAATTAGTTATTTGGTTATTCAGTTTCGTTGATTATTAAGTTTATATGGATATCCAAATTTCGTCGGAATAGTTAATTAGTTATCTGGTTATTCAATTTCGTTGATTATTAATTTTATCTGGTTTTCCAGTTTCGTTGGAATAATGTTGATTGTCTAGTTATACATTTTTCGTTAATTATTCAATTTTTATCTGGTTATCCAGTTTGGTGGGAATAATCAGCTGTTGTCTAGTTATTCATTTTTCGTTGATTATTGAATTTTTGTCTGGATGTCCAGTTTTCGGTTTGGAATATTTGATTTGTGAATAGTCGATTCTGTATGAGTCTATAGTTTTTTTCGTTGAATGATCAATTTTGGTTTGATTATTCAATCTTACGTCATTATTCCGCTTTGTAGAATTATTCGGGAACCAGATGATGCAATAGTTTGTCTGATTGCATTATTCTGTGTAGTACGTTGAGACACAGATCAAAGGTCGCCTCGTATTAAGTTTGTATCGAAAAGCTTTGTCTGTGTCTGGCATGATTTTAACTCGTTAGCTTAAGAATTTTGTGAAATTAAATCCTTGGACAAGACCACTTGGACGGCCAAATTGAATTTGCTTGGCTTTCATAAAAAGGCCATACAAGAGCAGACTAGACCAGACAAAATCATTCAAGACCAGACAAAAACCAGATAAGATCAGACAATTCTTTTTTATGAACCAAAACACTTTATCCGACTATTCAATGTTTTCAACTTTTCAAAAACATCTAAACAAACAATGAAGTTTATTTTTATCGAGCTGATAATTAGCACAACGCTCTGATAAATACGAGCCCAAGGATTGCTGGCGCTCAGTATCTGAAATGTCTTCCATAAAGAACTTCTACAAAGGCAAATGCATTTTGGTGACGGGAGCCACTGGTTTTCTGGGCCACGTCCTGGTTGAGAAACTCTTGAGATCCTTCCCCGACCTCGGGAAACTCTACCTGCTGACCAGAGCCAAAAACGGAAGCAACTTTACTGATAGAACTAATGCATACTTCACAGATCCGGTAAGAGTTTATACATCTAAAGTCTAGTCTTGTCTGTCCAAACTTTTATGTATCCTCGTATCCCCTATGGTTTATCTATTCTACTCGAATCACTTTATGTTGTATTATTTTGTTGTGAATTTATAAGCAATAATTAATATAAATGATAGTGAAAGTAGGTGAGAATTGTTAAAGAAACAAAAATGTTAAGCCTTATTAAAACTCAATAGTTTGTGATAAATTCTTCAACCTACTTTAACTGGAGATAAGTGTTTGTTGCGGCAATGCGTACATGTAATCGCTTGTTTAAGTTGTTTGAGAGGATGATAACAGAAAACCCAAATTATTCCGAGAAAGTTCAATGGATCGAGTGCGACCTTAGTAAGGAACGTTTAGGTCTCGCGCCCGAAGACCTGCAGCAGATCACCAAAACCGTAAACTTGATCTTCCACGTGGCTGCGTGCGTAAAACTAGCCAACGACCTCCACGCAATGCTGAACAACAATCTCAAAGCAACGCTGGAGTTATTAAAAATCGCCAAACAAACCGACAACCTAGAAGTAACTCAACAAAAACAATTACAAAAACTGTTGCCCTAAATTCCGTTGCTTTCAGTGTTTTTTAAATGTATCGACGGCTTTCTCCTACGCTAGGAAATCCTGCAAGCGCATCGAGGAAATCTTGTATCCGCCGCCGATCGAACCCGACAAACTTCTACAGTTGCTCAACATTCTGCCCCAGAATACTTTGAACGATATCACGCCCCACATCATACTGGATTGGCCCAACACATACGCCTACGCCAAACATGCCAGCGAGTACATGTGCAATGACTACATCAACGACTTTCCAGTGTGCATAATCAGACCAGGAAACAGTAAGATGATAATAACACAAAATCAGACATCACCAGACAAGATCAGATAAGAACAAACAACAATTAACTAGCGGACAAGGCCGGAAAAGAGCGGACAATGCCTGGCAAAATCGGACAAGATCAGACAAGACCATATAAGGGTGGACAAGACTGAACAAATACAGACAAGAGCAGACAAGACCGGAAAAAAACGAACAAAGCCGTTTAATAAGTTTAATCAATTACTGTTGTCTTTTTTTAGTTACATCAACATTTCAGGAGCCTATTCCGTTTTGGGCTAGAAGTAAGGCAGGCATAATGGGAGGAATAATAGGCATAATGAGTAAAGCGATTAGAGTAATTTTATTTTCGAAAAATGTCCAGTGCCATGTGGTTCCTGTTGATATAGTAGCCAATGGAACTCTGGCCTCCGCATATACAGTTGCAAAGGAAAGGTAAGAAATTTGTGGAAGTCTAAATTTAAATTTTTTTGAGAAATTTTGGACAAGATCCAGCAAGATCGTTAAAATAAGAACAATTTAAGATTTTCTTGCAAAAACTACAAACAATTTGTTCAAAATTGAATCAAGAATAAATTTAGAACGAATAGCAGACAGGATTTTGACCATTACCTTCTTCAAGCAAATTACTTAGACTAGACTTAATCATCAAAGTTTCATAAAGAGTAGACTCGTAAGAATACATTCTGTGAGGTGCGTGGTGGCTAGCTCGCAGTAAAATAGGCGTGGGGGGGTTTCGCAGAGAGGTTAAATATATTTACACAAATTTTCAAGGGGATGCCGGCTTGATGGGGTTGCCTGTGTGGAATCTGCACGGCGAGCTCTGTCGTAGGGTCTAAGTTCCTGATAGTTAGTGGAGCCACGTCCTCCTGGGGTCGGCGATATCCGGCTGCGGGTGAGCGGAGTGGGTTCAACTGGCGAACTTTTCGTCCTCACACGGGTGCGAAAATGGTTCACGTCTGAGAGTAGTTAAGGCTCTGGGGCTTGCAAACCTTCCGTACTCACACGGGTGCAGAAAGCTTCAAGAATTGAGAGTGGTCACTGATCTTTCGCTTCCCAACGTTCTGTCCGGTCAAGGGTGCAGAAGTTTCAAAGTAGAGAGATAGCACTGCTCACCCTTCTGGTTGCATTACATTTTGAATAAGTGTCCCCGCCGGGGAGGGGGGTACGGCTGTTGTAGGAAATGGAATTTCCTTTTCGGCCAAGGAGGTGGAAAGATTTTTTTATGGGTGGAAAACAGCGGATAACCAGCAGTCGGGCGGCAAGTCAGTCAACTCTGCCAAGGCGGCGCGAGAAAACAACGTCAGAAGGTGAGCGAGCAGTGTTGGTCAGGACAGCGGTGGCAACAACATAGGGTTGTGAGTTGGTGGGATTGTGGTTGTGGCGGTTCTTTTCGTCTAGGGTCTTGTTGGGTTTTTGGGTCTAGGTTACTTAAACATATCGGGCACGGTGTCTAGAATTAGTTCTAGGTTGGTGGGAAGGTAATATTTGAGTCCGGACAGAAGCTAAGAAGCAAGAAGACAAAGATAGGGGATGGGAGTTTGTTTTTCGGCTTTCTTTTCCGTATTTCAACAGGGGGGGGCTTGAAGATGTCGAGAATTGGGGGTTCTTGAGAGATGATACGGGAGGCTATTTTTAAGTTCTAGGTTGGGGGGAAGGTTATCTTTCAGTCGGGACAGAAGCACTAGATAGGGGATGGGGAGTTTGTTTTTCGGCTTCCTTTTTCATATTTCAACAGGGGAGGACTTGAAGATGTAGAGATTTGGGGGCTCTTGGGAGATGATACGGTAGGCTAGTTTTTTCTGAAGAGTGTGGAGACGGGTATCAAAATTGCTTAGCTCCTCGTGCAATATAGTGGGGAACTTGTAGTCTAGGCGGTATATCCGTCGAAGGCAGTTTCCTTCGAAACTGAGGAGGGGTTTGATATGATTTTTGTTGTAGAGGGCAAGGGCTGTCATTTGATAGTCAAGAACTGGGCGGACAAAGGTTTTGTACGTGTAGAGTAGGGTGTTTGTTGAACAACCCCCTACTCGGGTGTGAAAGCAGTAGAGAATATTTAACCTGGACCTCATTTTATGGAGACAATGTCTGATGTTGAGTACTGGGCTTAGTGACTGGGTGAAGATAGTGCCAAGATACGTTATTGATGGTTGGGGTACCAGGGTTTGGCCGTAAAGGTTTATTGAGTATTGCTTTTCGGCAATACGTTTAGAGAGGTTTTTGTGACGGAAATGAATCAGTTGGGATTTTCGGTGATTAATCTGGATGCACCAGTTTTCGATTTTGGTAATAGATTTGTTTAGGACAGTTGCCGAGTTTGAGGGGTTTCGGTGGCAGGACCAGATGACGGTGTCATCTGCGAATTGTTGGATGTGGCAGCGAGATATGGTCGGTAACGAAATGCCGTAACAAAATATGTTGAATAGCTGGGGGACAGGGCGTAAAGAGGAAAGACAGGGAATTGGACACTTTGACGCGGCACGAGCGGTTCGAGAGAAAGCTCTTTACTAGGCGACTAGTGATAGTAAGACTTGTAATGTGTGGAGTTTAGCTAAGGCCATCTTGCCACACAGTGTCGAAGGCACGGTGGATATCAAGGAAGTGGGCTATGGCGGAGTCTCAGGAGTTTAGCGTGATAGAGAGGTTGGACGTCAGGTTTAGAATAGAATGTTGGGTGGACCGTTGATTCATGAATTCACTTTGATGGTCGGGTATGACTTGATGGTTTTCGCTGAAGGAGCGAAGACGTTGGGCGATAATATTTTCGAAAGTTTTACCTATCGTGCTGAAGAGGGATATTGGGCGATAAGAGTCAACAAGCTTCGGGTTTTTTTGGGGTTTGGAGATCATTATTGTGTATGCGGATTTCCAGGGCCGCGGAAAGGTGCCGGACGAGAGACAGGCGTTGAATATACAGACTAGGTATTTAATTGTTAGGTCTGGAAGGTGTTTGAGTATAGTCCATGGAATACGGTCGGGTCCGGCTGCAGAGCCGTTGCGAGTGGTGGAGATTACATTGCGAACCTCGTCAGAGGTGATGGGCTGAACTAAGGGTTCATTTTCGTTTTTGGTAGACGGGAAGAACTCTGAATACGGGGTTAAAAGTAAGCGGCTATTCGCGATTATGGTTTTCCCGAAGAATGGTTCGGTAACGTGTGGGGAGCCTTCTGGTGGCGATGGGGCTGCTTTCATATTATTCTGTGAGGGTGTGGCTCCCCCTTCTGCTGCTGTGGCGTGCGTATGGGGGTGCGTTGTTTGGCGCGGCGGTGACGAATACGGTAAGGTTTGTACGGAGCGCTCTGGTACCACTCGCGCTACGTACGTACCCGTTACAATTCTAATTATCTAAGCGCAGTTTTCGTCGTTATCCATTCCGAGGCTGTTCTCTGGTTCTAGGAGCTTAATATTAATTTTCCGGCGGGTAGGCTGCAAACCCGTTCCGCCAACACTCCTCTTTTACTCGGGCTTGGAACCGGAAACGACACTCAACAGGCTACTCAATCCACCCGTCAAATGTCGCAGGCAGAGTTTTATTATCCGAAAACAGATCCAGTAAAGAAGGGCATTAAGCTAGAGATTCATTACGTCCGATGCTATTTAACATAATATTAACATAATGAATGGAATAATTGAAGATATCAAAAATAGACAAGGCTGGGAATGGGAGATGACGAAATTAGAATAATATGTTAAGCCGACGATGCAGCGCTAGCTGCTGACAACGAGGATAATCTACAGAGACTAATATCTCATTTTTTAAATAGCTGTAAGAGGTTCGGATTAAACTTTGCCACTAACAAACCAAATGCATAACAATAAGTAGAGAACCTCTCCGTACACTAGAACCAGACGGGCAAATAATAGAACAAGTACACAGCTTCAGCTTGATATTTTATGCAATCTTGAATAATTTCGAGATTAGATATTTTTCAAAAATTGTGCGTAAACATTAAACGGTTGATTTCTCTAAAATTTTCGAATAATAACTGAAGTTCAACCAAGCCTTATGAATATGATTTCTCTTTGTTCTAGGCCGAAGGAAATAGCAATTTACAATGTCACATCGAACAACAATCCGGTAACTTGCCGAGACATCGTCAATTTTTCATTTGAAAAACCGAACTTTTTACTGGTCAACTGTTCGTCTATCATATTCACGATTTTCCATTTCCTGCTCCACGCGCTTCCTGCTTACCTCCTGGACTTCTGGTTGCTGATTTGCGGCAAGAAAACCAAGTAAGTTCAAACGTTAAGGAGTTGAAGTGAAGGCCCAAAACAAATATTAAAAAAAAAATCGATTTTATTTTTTAATCTTATATTAGGTCCATTCCTAAACACCAAAAATGCATTTGAAACTGTTCAGTTTTTACTTCAATTTCCCTATGATGAGTGACCAATTTAATTTGACCAAGTTCATGTGATCACATGAACTGTGCGCATGTTATGAATTGTATTCCAGTAAATATTCTTTTAGATTTCGAGCAATGTATGGCCAGATGAACAGGTACCTAAAAGTGACCGATTACTTCCGCTTCCACGAATTTCAAATAGACAATAACAAGTTGGAGAATTTGTGGAGCAGTTTCACTGGCGAAGAGAAGGAACTGTTACCCTTCGATATGCGAGATATCGATTGGCGGAAGTACTTCAGGAATTTGCCGGCTGGGATAGAGAAATACATATTTAAATATAAATCCAACAAATTGAGCATCAGTAGCTAGTTTCTGGGAAATATTAGTAATCTTGGAGATCAATGAAACACTCTGTAGCAAATAATTCGAATTACAAATAAAATAACTATTAATAATGTAATATTACAAGACTAGACAGACAATGCTAGACAGACAAGACTAGACGGACAAGTCTAGACAGACAAGTATAGACAGACAGTTCTAGACAGGCATGACTAGACAGACTAGGCAGACTAGACAGACCAGGCAGATCAGACAGACCAGACAGACCAGACAGACCAGACGGACCAGACGGACCAGACGGACCAGACGGACCATACGGACCAGACGAACCCGACGAACCAAACGGACCAGACGGACCAGACGGACCAGACGGACCAGACCGACCAGACGGACCAGACGGACCAGACGGACCAGACGGACCAGACGGACCAGACGGACCAGACGAACCAGACGGACCAGACGGACCAGACGGACCAGACGGACCAGACGGACCAGACGGACCAGACGGACCAGACGGACCAGACGGACCAGACGGACCAGACGGACCAGACAGACCAGACAGACCAGACAAACCAGACAGACCAGACAGACCAGACAGACCAGACAGACCAGACAGACCAGACAGACCAGACAGACCAGACAGACCAGACAGACCAGACAGACCAGACAGACCAGACAGACCAGACAGACCAGACAGACCAGACAGACCAGACAGACCAGACAGACCAGACAGACCAGACAGACCAGACAGACCAGACAGACCAGACAGACCAGACAGACCAGACAGACCAGACAGACCAGACAGACCAGACAGACCAGACAGACCAGACAGACCAGACAGACCAGACATACCAGACAGACCAGACAGACCAGACAGACCAGACAGACCAGACAGACCAGACAGACCAGACAGACCAGACAGACCAGACAGACCAGACAGACCAGACAGACCAGACAGACCAGACAGACCAGACAGACCAGACAGACCAGACAGACCAGACAGACCAGACAGACCAGACAGACCAGACAGACCAGACAGACCAGACAGACCAGACAGACCAGACAGACCAGACAGACCAGACAGACCAGACAGACCAGACAGACCAGACAGACCAGACAGACCAGACAGACCAGACAGACCAGACAGACCAGACAGACCAGACAGACCAGACAGACCAGACAGACCAGACAGACCAGACAGACCAGACAGACCAGACAGACCCGACCAGACCAGACTATCAACATTCCAGTATGGGTTCCGAAAGGGGAGGTCGACAATTCACGGAGGTGATGAAGATTGCCCGTTGTGCTAACCTGGGAAAAAGAAGACACAGAAAGATATGCTTAGCAGTCGCGCTAGATGTAAAAAATGCATTTAATACTGTGCCTTGGCGGAAAATCGTGGATGCACTTAGACGGAAAAGGGTCTCTGCCTATCTTATTGATTTAATCAAAAGCTATTTTACGGACAGGACCCTAAAAATAGATGACAAAATAAGACCGGTATCTTGCGGTGTTCCCCAGGGGTCGGTTCTCGGGCCGTTGTTGTGGAACATCCTATACGATGGCGTCTTGGACCTGGTAAAAACGAACAGCCTGAGAGGCTGTAGTCTGATCGCATTTGCCGACGACCTAATTGTGGTGTCAGTTGACACAAACGAGAAGGCTGTAGTAGCGAGGGCCGAATCTGCAATAAAAGCGATACATACATGGATGTAGATAAACGAACTACAAATAGCTAAAGAAAAGTCTGAGGTCATTGCGCTAACTGGCCGCAAGAGGATTGAACCCATGTCTGTCAACATAATAGGTAGGCTGGTTCCCGCGACTCCGACAATGAAATACCTCGGCGTCCATATCGACCAGCGGCTTTCCTGGAGCAGGCACGTCCAAAATGTAGCAGTCAAAGCCGAACGTGCAGGTACAGCACTGCGTAAGTTGATGCCCAGAATAAATGGCCCAAATATGCAGGCAAAAAGACTACTAAATGAGGTCGTTAATTCCATTCTCCTTTACGCTGTACCGGCGTGGGTGGAGTCGCTGCATGCAGCCACAAACAAAAACCGACTAATAAAAACACAACGCAGCATGTTAATAAGCATATGCTGCGCTTACCGCACGGTGTCAAATGTGGCGCTACAAGTCATAGCGGCAGTCCCGCCGATTGACCTAATGGCTCAGGAACGGGCCAGCAACCAAGGCACAAATACAGAAGGGAGGGCTCGACACAGAAGTGCACTCATGGGCTGATGGCAGAAACGGTGGAACGACGCCAAGGAAGGGAACTGGACGAGAACTCTCATCCCAGAAATTGAGCCATGTCTGAAGCGCACTCATGGCGAGGTAAACTACCACTTAACACAAGTGCTGAGCGGACACGGAAGCTTTGGCTCATATGTTAAAAGGATTGGAAAGGCTGAATTTGACATCTGCAGATACTGCCAAAGGACAGACTCAGCTGAACATACTACTTTCGAATGCCCGCAATGAGCTGCAATCAGAACTACAACAGATCGGGCGGTGGGAGAACCTATCAACTCCTCTAATATGGTCCAGCTGATGATTAAAGGCGAGGACAACTGGAAAGCAGTAGCAACGATGTGTGCCACGATACTTCGAACAAAAGACGAAGATGAAAGAAAGGTCAGGCTGCTGTCCAGGAACGGCCAGCCGTGATGGAAAGGATCACCACTTTGAAATAATGCTAACGCGGTCCCGAAGTGGAGTACTGATTCTGGGGGGGGAGGTGGTTTCAGTGGGTATACTATCTCTGGAAGAGAAGGAGTCTCACACTACCCAGGTAGTGGGTGCCTATAAAAGGTTTCCCCTTCCTCCGACTTTTGGCCACCCGCACTAAGCATTCGGCGGTTCCACTTCAGGCATGATTACTCATAAACACGACCAAAATCAACTGCAAGAAAATCCTTTTTTTGAAGAGGCTCGGAAAAAACGGAATCAACCAAGTCCGTCAACATCATGAATTTCAACGTACAAGGGATTTCAACGTGCACCAACCACTGCATGTAATAGTAAAATCCTCATTTCTATCAGACCACTGTTAACAAATATGCAAATTTGACATAGTATGTGTTAGGTCTTCTGATATAAGATATATACTGAAAAGAATCAAAAGTAAAAAACATATTGACCTAATGTACGAGAATCCTCAAATGACGGATTGGTCAGCCTTGACAAACCATCTGTTAGATTTAGATATAGATGAAAAATTTCAAATATTTTACGACGTATTTTTAGAACATTACATCACTGCTCTTCCAAAGCTTTTTTTTAATATGAGAATACAAGAGGACAGCAAAAAATGGTAAAATGTCGAAATCAGAAATTTACACCACTTTTTATGCGAAATGTCCAAGATAGCGAAAACGACAGAGAATGCCAAATATCGACACCGATATAAACAACTTAGATTCGAGTATAAAAATATAGTCAATATATTTATATCTGGTCTGGTATGTCTGGTCTGTCTGGTCTGTTTGGTCTGTCTGGTCTGTCTGGTCTGTCTGAATCACATCATTGGTGTAAACAACAAAAAAAATGTTGATGTCTCAGAATGCGGTACGAGAAAGTTGGCGCATAATAAATAATCATCAAGGCAAATACAAAAAAAAAATATGATATAAAGCTACTTGACGAAAATAACCAGTAAATCTCTAATAAGAAAGAAATTTGTGAGTACTTCTCAAAAATATTTTCAACCGTGTCAGTAAGAACACCAGATCCAAATTACAAAATAAGCCATTATAATTTTTTTTTTCTAAATCCAGTAACACCTAAACCGAGTTACACTAAAACCATCTCAAGGTATAGATGAAGTAGATGGTAGGGTATTAAAAAGCGTAAGTCACCTGATAGCCGAACCTCTATGCAACCTTGTTAATGAATCCTTTACTTCCGTATGTTTCCCGACATGTTTGAAATGATCAAAGTGCATCCCGATTTACAAAAAATAAAGGGTCACGGCAGGATCCCCTTAACTACAAACCAATTTATATAGCCAATTTTCAAAAATTCTTGAGTCTTAATTTCTTACTCGGTTATCAAGTTACTTGGAAACCAATATACCAACATACTGGCACACAGTCAACATGGCTTCAGGAAGAATAGGTCAACAGATACAGCTCTGTTAATTTTATAATAATTTCTCAAAATTGTAAGCAAGAGGTTCTTGCTTTATTTTACGATCTAAGTAAAGCACTATTGATCACAAGCTCCTTCTACAAAAAATTGAACACATCGGAGTTAGAGGTGTCGCAAATAACTGGGTTAAATCTTACACGAAAGAGGAATTAAACAATCACAAACAGTGATCGCCAATGGTTATAAATCGGAAAGTAATGAAGTGTGGGGTACCTCAAGGCTCTCTACTTGGACCAACCCTATTTTTAATATTTGTTAATGATCTGGCGGAAACAAATAATGTTCAAAGCAAATATATTTTGTACGCTGACGACACCAATATTATAGTATCTAACCCAGACGCGGGCGTAGTCAGGGTTTAGTTTCGCGGGGGGTTTAGAAAATATTTCCAAAAATATTTTATAACCCACCAATACCCACCCCCACCCCTCCCCAAAACTAAACCCTGAGTACGACCGTGTAAGAAAATGAGAATGAAATAACTCAGTAACATTGAATATTCTTGCCAAAATTTAATTTTATAAGACGTCTCAAATTTTAATGTTTATTTGATGTGAAACCAAAAGACCGAGTTTACAATAACGAATGAATGACATTTGAAGGTTTTCCCTTTTTCAAAAAGGACAAAATTGCAGTTTAAAAACACAAAATTCAAATTTGAAAATTTTGCTTGACATTTGAAAATTTTGCTTCCGATTTCAAAATTTACCTCCTAAATTAAACATTTTGCTTGTAAATTTTAAATTTTACTTGTAAATTTTAAATGTTCCTTATAAACTGAACATTTTGCTTCTAAATTTGAAAATTTTGCTTCTAAATTTTGTTTCAGATTTGAGGGGGGTTAAGCACTAACTAGTAGCTAGATTTGTTAACTAAAGATCCACAAAGTTTCATTTTCCTACCAACTGCACTAACTGAGATATCGTGTAAAAAGCAAAAAATCTCAAAAACAAAGATATCAAAGTTTGAACGTCAACAGCTTAGTAACTAATTGCGCTAGAATGTTCTAGTTTCCTCTAGTTAATAACTCAATTAGTTAGCTTAACATTCAAAAGGTTTAATATTTCCTACCAACTGCACTAACTGAGATATCGTATAAAAAGCAAAAAATCTGAAAAACAAAGATATTAAAATTTGAACGTCAACAGCTTAGTAACTTATTGAGCTAGAATGTTCTAGTTTCCGCTAGTTAGTAGCTCAATTGGTTAGCTTAACATTCACAAGGTTTAATTTTCCTAGCTGGTGCAGTATCTCAGATAGCAACTAATAAGTAAAAAATCTCAAAAACAATAATATTAAAGTTTGAACATCAATAATTTAATAACTAACTAAGCTAGAATCTTCTAGTTTTCACGAAATAGTAGCTAAATCAGTAAAATAAACGTCTTAAAAGTTTAGTTTTCCTACCTAGTGCAATAACGGAGATATCGTCCAAAATGTAAAAAATCTCAAAAACAAAGATATCAAAGATTGAACGTCAATAACTCGGTAACGAATTAATCTAGAATATTCTAGTTTTCACGAAATAGTAGCTAAATTAGTTAACTAAACGTCATCGATGTTTAACGCTCGTAGCTAGTGCAATAATTAGATATCGACTGGAATTTTAAAAACATCAAAAACAAAGATATCAAAGTTTGAACTTCAATAACTTATTAACCAATGAAGTTAGAAGCCACTAGTTTGCACTATGCACAGCTTAATTATCTATCTAAACGCTCACAAAGTTTAATTTGGTTTGTTAACCAAGTTATTAAGCAATAACCAAAAGTAATTATTTCGCTTGGAATAATAAATTCGAAATGTTCTCTGTAAATGTATATATGTTGGTTACATGGGCGTAGCCAGGGTTTAAGTTTAGTTTTAGGGAGGGGGGTGGTAGTTTTACCACCACTGGGTGGAAGAAATTATAATAACAAAAATGCGCCAATTTACTTTCTAAGATTGACACATAAGATCTCTAAACCCCACATTTACATGCTCTCTCGAAGAGAGTTGTCTCTCCTTATTTCAATATAATATTTAAGGGATTTAATTAATATTTAGGATATTTCGGGGGGGTTTTGAACCCCCAAAACCTCCCCCCTTGGCTACGCCCATGAACCCAGACATCAACGATTTAATTAAAAATAGCAATTTAAAATCAGAAACGTTAAGAAAATGGTGTATACAAAATGGACTGACCTTAAACATAAGCAAAACATACTTCATGAGATTTCTTCAAAAAAATGTGTCTAATGACTATAGTTTATTTCTAAGACTTGATCAAAAATCAACCAAATGGGCCGAAGTAGTCATACTTGTAAAACAACGCCATTCCGACTTACCTAAAAATTATGAACTAAATAGTCATAACTTACGCAATATTCACAAACTCAGAGTGCCATTTTCAAGATTAGAAAGCGGTAAACGAAACCCCTTACATATTGGTATCGTATGTTACAATAAGATCTCCGAATGTATTACTAATACAAATTCATTATCAGTAAGGGAGTTTAAAGGGAAAGCTCGTGAATTATTGATAGTCTGTGCTTTTTATAGCATGGAAGAATTGCTATACTATTCTTTATAGTAGTAATAGATGACGATTATATCAGCAACTATTCTTTAACCGTTTATTTCCAGATAAATATTTTTCGTTTTTTTCTATTGTTTTCTATTGTATGTAACTTTTGTTCATTTTTAGGTACCGAAAACGGAACCCTTATAGGATCACTTTGTTGTCCGTCTGTCTGTTGTCTGTTGTCCGTCCGAGTGTCTGTCTGTCTGTCTGTCCGACTGTCTGTCTGTCAAGACCATTTTTCTCAGGAACGCGTAGAGGTAACAAGTTGAAATTTGTATCAAATACTCGGGTCTGCGGTCTCTTTCAGCTGTGAAAAAATCAAACTTGTAAGTCGACGCGATCAAAAGATATGACCGTTTATGTCGCATATTTTGCGATTTCATAAGGGAATCAAAACCTATAGGGTACTTTCCGTTGACCTAGAATCATGAAATTTGGCAAGAAGCGGTGTCTTACAGCACATGTCAAGGGAAAAATCTGAAAACCGTAAATATGTAGTTTAATTACAAGAAAAATGCGAATTTAGTATTAGAAACTTATGAAAATTCACTAATGTTGTCGTAGTGGTATTGTCAGGCACCAGAAGTATATGGGTTGCATACAGTTAGGTCCTATTCGGTTAGGTCCGAAGGTTAAAAAGTATGTGTTGGCGCCAAGCTGTTTATTCTGAATTTTATTTTATTTTATATTCGTTATGCATTTCATCACGTACGCTTTATATACATAATATATACAGGGTATATATTATGTCTAAATTTTGCTTGTTTATAACCGACATGCGACATACTCAAGTCCCGTAACATCCTGTATATATTATATTTCGTCTAATTTTTCTTTATAATCTACAATGTAAATTCTACATAATATGTTGATAATCTACATAATAATACTATACTATACATGTTTGTACGGAACTCTCGGTGCGCGAGTCACAACTCGCACTTGGCCGGTTTTTTTTTTATTGACGATATTCTGAAAATGATTGTATGATTGAAATGATTGTATGAAAATGTACACAGTACCAAATAAAATATTATTATTATAATAAAAAAAAAATCTTAACATTATCCGCGAGTGAAATACAAACTTTTATTCAATTTTGCTTTTTTTTAAACAAGAAACAATAGACCTTTTTACGGTTAGTTAAGCGCATGCGCATCCGCCTAGTTTTAAAGGCGGGAATATGAAGTTTCGGGAAAATAATAAGGTTATACGTCAAAAAGTTCGGGCAAAACATGGTGGAAATGTGCACATGTGCACAAAAAAATGTCAACTACGAAAAGGACTATTCAAAGAAAAGTTGGTCATGATTGTGGTGTTCCCATGGCAACGACAAAATTGTTGACTCGTGCGTCAAAATTTTACTTAGTGTACTTATTGTGTCTAATTAATTTGTGTTTAATTAATCGTGACTGGATACATCCGAAGAATTATTGTTGAATATTGACTTCATCCGAAGTTATTATATAGTAGTAGATGGTGACGCGGATAGATTACTCTGTCAAAAATCATGAGATTTATACAAAAAAAAATGAAGGGGAATTGTGCTTAAGATGACATACTTAGATAAGATGACACAGTGCTTACATCTATTAAACTATACGTACCACAAGTACGTAGATGAAGTTTACATGTCGGCTCACATACAGTGCCACCACTCAAAACTTTAATGACCGCCCACTTGCGTTGTTTGGATGTAGTGTACAATGTTCTTATTTCGTCACCCAAAAATATTTTTATAATGAAAGTGTTCCTGCCCATAAATTTGTATCAGGTACTTTTTTTGTTGTATTAACTAGTTTGTTATAAACTGCGATTAATATGGGCTAGGAATATCGATAAATAATTTAAGTAACCTCAAAGCTTTAAGTCACAAAAGGCGGCAAATATTATTAACCTCATAGGGTAAGATGACATAGCAACCGTCGGCTTAAGTTGACATGGTATGTCAACTTACCCTGAAGTTCTCGACGTGTAAAAATATTTTAAAATCCTGTTATATTGACTCGCCAGAGCATTAGATATCGAAAATCGCCGGAGCATTAGAACTCGAAAGCAAGTGGAGCGTGCTATTCTTAGGGATGACTTCGATAATGTATGCCTTTATTACAACGAATTATATAGCAACTCGAAGCCAGGAGAGTATTGGATTTGTTGCCAGTTATGTAAGCGATGGTGCAAGGAAGAACTAAGCTATTCAAATGTGGATTGTGCAAAAATAATTAGGTATGTCAACTTAGACAGACGTGTGTCAACTTACCCCTTGGGCATGATTGATGTTTTTGTTATTTAATTTCAATTCTGTAATTTTTTTTAACGTCAAGATAAATATTTTGTTTGATTGTGATTCAATCAAATTCAGAAAAGATTTCATCAAATTCAGCAAAGATTGTGTTTGCTTTGTAAATAACCGTTTTTAATGTGTAGATACTTGATTACCTTAGATTTAATTTTTATCTCCTTTGAATCATCAAATATTGGCTTCCAAATAAAAAGTATGTCATCTTAAGCACAATTCCCCTAGGTATATTAAGTTGTGTGATTGGCGATCAAAAAAGAACATCAGCGAACATTTAGGATTATGTTTACGGAGCACGCAAGTGAGTTATTTTGATGCGTTGCCATGGAGACTTTTATTGTACTAGTGAATAAATCACTATTTTATTGATCCGTATGCAAGAAATTAAACATGACTTTATGAGGCAAAAATTGAATACATAGAAAACTCGGATTATAGCGCATGTAAGGAGGACGTCCAAGTGTCTCAAGGTAAATTATTTCAATTATTGTTTCTTATTTTGTATCGAGAGGTAGCGCTATTGCGTGATATATGATTTATCTGTTGTAATATTACCCAATCTAACCCAATCAGTAAGAAACATTGTCCTTTTTACGTTGGTTATAATTTCTGCCACGATGCTTACATGCATCGAACTACGTTTTAGCCGACAACTCTGCTAAATAGTTTTGTTTGGGTATAATCCAGATTTGCAGTAAAACTATACAAGCATACTATATCAAAGTACATAGCAAATAATTTTTATTGTTTGCACTTCTAAAATTTGACGGCACACAACAATAGTTTGGGCCCACATAAAAGTTCCGCGGCACAGTCGTTGAAAAGCACTGGACTAGACAGATAAGATTTGACAGTCAAATCTACAGTGATAAGACAAGATGTAATTACCAATGTAAACTTTGTCAATTCATATAATACTTTTATTTACGCAGTTAGCTTTTTGTAATTCCCCTGTAATATTATTTAGCCGCCTTGTCATTGATAAATAGTACCGATGGTAAATGAATATTTGCCTTATGTCATGTTGTCTTTTATTTTTATTTGCATTACTTTTATTTTATTTTATATGCAGAAATCGAAATTGTTTTGATGAAGTAATATATAGCAGTAATTTATAACAATTTCTGGTTCCTAAAAACGAGATACATTATGTAAAATATGCGGAAATCGAAAAAGTTTTGATGGAATAACATTAATTATTATTTTTTTAATTAATTTTTAATTAATGATTCATTATATTTTTATAATAATTTGAGCTTTACTGGCACAAAATTGGACACTCGTAAAGAAATCAGTTTGCATATAAAGCTATAATTAATTAATTCATTTAAATGATTGAAGTCCTTTAGCCAAAACTGAATCAATAATACCCAATTATCCTACTTTAATTAGGTCCTACCAAATGACCTTGAAAATAAGTAACTTTCAAAATTTTAATTGGTTACCTATATATTAGTATTCGACTATTATTTCAAGCGAGAGATTCTCAAACTTCCACCGAACAATCTGCTTAGATGTTGTAAACATTAATCGGCTGTAAATAGGATGTTAGACGAATAATTCGAGTTGTCTATATTATTCTAATTAAACAATTTACAATAGTTAATGTTGAATATTATCCACTGGAAATTATAGTGTAAGAATAGTATAGCAGATTTTGTATATATTGAGGTGAGTTTATATTTTTATTATTTGAGTGACAAGCTAACAGCGGTCCGTTAGAACTTCAATAAAATTCCAGAAAAAAGGATTTTATTCTCCATGTTTTTACAAAAAAAATTAGTTCTTATAGCTTGTGGTTAATTTTTCTCCTAATTCCCTCTTCTTCTCGTGTTGCTCCAAAGAGTTTTTATCAGCTTCAGTAATATTCCATATTTCTGAACCATATGCTATCATATACAATATATCATCCGCAATTTTGCGTTCCTTGAGTAAAGTGACCACACGTCCCGATTTTGGCGGGACAGTCCCACTTTTTGGAAGACTGTCCCCCGTCCCGCCAATTTTTAAAAATGTCCCGCTTTGTTGAAAATATATAAAATAAGTTATTATTGGAACGGTAACTTCGTAGAGAGGAGGTTCTTTGTGTTGAAAACAAAATTACGATTTAATCATCGACGTTTCGCCTTTATTAATTTAGGCCTCTACAGGATGCTAGAACGGAACAATACTTGCTTATTTTATCAATTCTTAAATAATCGATTCCTCTTACCTATCGTCTAACACTACAAATTAATGACATTAATAACATTAACAATTAAAAATTACAAATTAAAAAGTTAAAACTTTAAACCATGTTTCTTATACATGTGGTAGTCATCATTAAATGTTAGCAACCAAAATTCCTTCTAATATTTTACCATAATTTACGGAACTTTATTGTATATAGGCTGCACACATTCTTTTTATGACAACACACACAACAACATAATTAATACAACTCATCAATATTACAAAATTGCCAACATCTAATCAATATGAGTTGGATTAATTAGATTAGTGTATATGCTGCTGAGGCCCGCTGTGTCCATCTTATCGTTTATACAATTGTTGGTCCTTTTTATGAACCACATTTCCGAAAATAGTCGTTTTTTTAAATTTTCTTAAAAGTGTAAAATTTTTGCATTTTGCAAATCAAATTTGTGGCCAGTAGTTATGGCATGGTTGGCCAATGCTGTCTTAGGCTGTTGGCATTTATTAAATGGTCTGAAATCTAATCTGTGTTGGGCAATGCGGGCTGATAGTCTTTGTTTTGTTTGGCCGACATACGAAGAGGGGCAGTTTGAGCAATTTATTTTGAATATTAGGCTACTGCTATCCAAAGTGGGTGTACTATCTTTTAGTTTCGAGAATAGGTTGCAAATAGTATTTTTGTTGTAAAAAACCAGTTTTGTACCCTCATTTTCAAACAGTCTCCTGAACTTATGGTTCATTTTTTGTACATTAATGAGCTTTTTGTATATCACTGGTTGGTTGGATATGAAATTAGATTTAGTATCTTATTACATAGGTTGGGTAATTGTTGGCCACAGCCAACTCTCTTCTTATTTGCAGGTTTTTTTCTTGGAAAGTAGGGTGACTCAATTTAAGGACTCTATTTTTTAGGGCAAACAAACAACCAATCTTTTGGTGGAGTGGGTGGTCAGACAGATAATTCGGAAATCTTCCAGAAGCTGTGGGTTTACAATACCAATCAGTTATAATAGATTGGTCATCATTTCTGTAGACAATCGTATCTAGAAAAGGTATTGCTCTGTTGTTTTCTGGTTCAAGGGTGAATTTTAAATGCGGGTCAACGTCATTGAACACATCTAATATGGTAGTCTGGGTATCCCGGGGAATCGCGGTTAAAATGTCATCCACGTATAAGAACAAAAAGGGGACGCGGAATGGTAGGGTGTTGATGCACGATGTTAGTAGCATATGCATAACTAAATTCGCTATAATAGGCGAGGCAGGGTTGCCCATAGCTGTTCCGAATGCTTGTTTGAAAACTTTGTTATTATACGTAAATATGTTAGAGTCATAAACCGTAAATTCAATCAAATGGTGCATTATTGCTTTTGGGATTGTTGTAAAGTCAGTTAGCGTTTTCCACCAAAAGTCTAGGGATTTTTTTGCTGTGGCTTTTGAGATGTTGGTGAAAAGGGAAGTGACATCTAAGGACACCAGTATGTAATCGGGGGGTAAGACTATTTCAGTAATTTTATTTACAAAATCGTACGAGTTATTGATGTTATAGGTCAAGTATGGTTCTAAAAATTATAAGATTGATACAATGTATTTAGACAGTTCGTATGTTGGGGAATTGATGCAAGATATGATAGGACGCATAGGCCAATTTTCCTTATGTATTTTACACAAACCGTATATCTTACCCGGTGTACTGTTGTGTGTGGTCAATCTGGCGTGGGTGCCTGCTTCAATGTGGCCGTTATCAAAAAGATTTTTTGCGTATTTATTATTCTGTTTTTCGATGGATAAGATGGGGGAGTGATTAAGTTTCTCGTACGTTTGGGTGTCATCCA
This sequence comes from Phosphuga atrata, assembly GCA_944588485.1. Taxonomy (NCBI): domain Eukaryota; kingdom Metazoa; phylum Arthropoda; class Insecta; order Coleoptera; family Silphidae; genus Phosphuga; species Phosphuga atrata. The sequence goes on from OX155900.1 coordinate 60,669,368, forward strand.
ACAATGCCTCCATTTTCTGTTTGTATTCTTCTTTGTTGAGAATGACAGTGGAATTACCTTTATCAGCTTTCATCACTAGTAAGTCATGGGACTTCAAAAACGATCTGGTGTTGTTGTATCGTTTAAGGTACGGGTTTGTTTGTCTGTGTGTCTTGAGGTAGCTGGTATGGTTGGTGATAATGTTGACCGCACTGGCTCTCAATGCTTCTTTACTCTCTGTTGTTGTTGTGGAGATTATATATTCGACATCTTTTAGTAGGTCGAGCATTGGAAATTCATCTTTAGAGAAAGGTAAGGCAAATTTTGGACCTAAGGCTAAGAAATCTAGGATATCTCCGGGGATATCTGTATTGGAGCCATTGGTGATCCATTTGCTTCTAATATCTTTCTAAATTAATAAAGGCGAAACGTCGATGATTAAATCGTAATTTTGTTTTTAACACAAAGAACCTCCTCTCTACGAAGTTACCGTTCCAATAATAGTGTTTCCCTGAGGAGTTAAAAAAAATAGTTTTTTCAATATCATCCACATATCTTCCAACGAGTATGGGGTTTTTTAACAACATAACCTCAAAACACGGAATAATAACCACCACTAAGATTAAAGAGTTAACGAAGATCAATATTAAGCTAGCCAAGTTTCACAACCACAAGATTTTCCTGCTGGAGTGTAGGAGGCGACACCTAGTCCCAAGACATATCCAACAATACATGAAGTGTATGTATACGATTGAAACAGCCCAGTCCCCATTCAAATTTATTTTAGATAAGACCATCTCCCGTTTCAAGCTTGATCTCCTTAAACTTGAAATTCACTCAGTTCATTGGACGATCGCTTCATTAACCGATCAGATGAATAGAGAACTACACTCCGTAGCCAACATCATCGACAAAAATGCATACAACCAACTATGTTACTGGATGAAAAGAGATTACAACAAGATGTTTGGGACCATGAAAACAACACAACAAAAGAAAATTAAACATCTCACCCTGTTGAGACATAACGTCCCCCAATGGACGACCAACACTTCCATAAGAAGCCAAGAACAAGAAGATAGCATAAAAGAAATTAGAAGCAAATGGATCACCAATGGCTCCAATACAGATATCCCCGAAGATATCCTAGATTTCTTAGCCTTAGGTCCAAAATTTGCCTTACCTTTCTCTAAAGATGACTTTCCAATGCTAGACCTACTAAAAGATGTCGAATATATAATCTCCACAACAACAACAGAGAGTAAAGAAGCATTGAGAGCTAGTGCGGTCAACATTATCACCAACCATACCAGCTACATCAAGACACACAGACAATCAAACCCGTACCTTAAACGATACAACAACACCAGATCGTTTTTGAAGACCCATGACTTACTAGTGATGAAAGCTGATAAAGGTAATTCCACTGTCATTCTCAACAAAGAAGAATACAAACAGAAAATGGAGGCATTGTTGGATGACACCCAAACGTACGAGAAACTTAATCACTCCCCCATCTTATCCATCGAAAAACAGAATAATAAATACGCAAAAAATCTTTTTGATAACGGCCACATTGAAGCAGGCACCCACGCCAGATTGACCACACACAACAGTACACCGGGTAAGATATACGGTTTGTGTAAAATACATAAGGAAAATTGGCCTATGCGTCCTATCATATCTTGCATCAATTCCCCAACATACGAACTGTCTAAATACATTGTATCAATCTTAAAATTTTTAGAACCGTACTTGACCTATAACATCAATAACTCGTACGATTTTGTAAATAAAATTACTGAAATAGTCTTACCCCCCGATTACATACTGGTGTCCTTAGATGTCACTTCCCTTTTCACCAACATCTCAACAGCCACAGCAAAAAAATCCCTAGACTTTTGGTGGAAAACGCTAACTGACTTTACAACAATCCCAAAAGCAATAATGCACCATTTGATTGAATTTATGGTTTATGACTCTAACATATTTACGTATAATAACAAAGTTTTCAAACAAGCATTCGGAACAGCTATGGGCAACCCTGCCTGGCCTATTATAGCGAATTTAGTTATGCATATGCTACTAACATCGTCCATCAACACCCTACCATTCCGCGTCCCCTTTTTGTTCTTATACGTGGATGACATTTTAACCGCGATTCCCCGGGATACCCAGACTACCATATTAGATGTGTTCAATGACGTTGACCCGCATTTAAAATTCACCCTTGAACCAGAAAACAACAGAGCAATACCTTTTCTAGATACGATTGTCTACAGAAATGATGACCAATCTATTATAACTGATTGGTATTGTAAACCCACAGCTTCTGGAAGATTTCTGAATTATCTGTCTGACCACCCACTCCACCAAAAGATTGGTTGTTTGTTTGCCCTAAAAAATAGAGTCCTTAAACTGAGTCACCCCACTTTCCAAGAAAAAAACCTGCAAATAATAAGAGAGTTGGCTGTGGCCAACAATTACCCAACCTATGTAATAAGAAGAGTGCTCAACAACAGGACAACCCGCACTAAATCTAATTTCATATCCAACCAACCAGTGATATACAAAAAGCTCATTAATGTACAAAAAATGAACCATAAGTTCAGGAGACTGTTTGAAAATGAGGGCACAAAACTGTTTTTTTACAACAAAAATACTATTTGCAACCTATTCTCGAAACTAAAAGATAGTACACCCACTTTGGATAGCAGTAGCCTAATATACAAAATAAATTGCTCAAACTGCCCCTCTTCGTATGTCGGCCAAACAAAACAAAGACTATCAGCCCGCATTGCCCAACACAGATTAGATTGCAGACCATTTAATAAATGCCAACAGCCTAAGACAGCATTGGCCAACCATGCCATAACTACTGGCCACAAATTTGATTTGCAAAATGCAAAAATTTTACACTTTGAAGAAAATTTAAAAAAACGACTATTTTCGGAAATGTGGTTCAAAAAAAGGACCAACAATTATATAAACAATAAGATGGACACAGCGGGCCTCAGCAGCATATACACTAATCTAATTAATCCAACTCATATTGATTAGATGTTGGCAATTTTGTAATATTGATGAGTTGTATTAATTATGTTGTTGTGTGTGTTGTCACAAAAGGAATGTGTGCAGCCTATATACAATAAAGTTCCGTAAATTATGGTAAAATATTAGAAGGAATTTTGGTTGCTAACATTTAATGATGACTACCACATGTATAAGAAACATGGTTTTAAGTTTTAACTTTTTAATTTGTAATTTTTAATTGTTAATGTTATTAATGTCATTAATTTGTAGTGTTAGACGATAGGTAAGAGGAATCGATTATTTAAGAATTGATAAAATAAGCAAATATTGTTCCGTTCTAGCATCCTGTAGAGGCCTAAATTAATAAAGGCGAAACGCCGATGATTAAATCGTAATTTTGTTTTTAACACAAAGAACCTCCTCTCTACGAAGTTACCGTTCCAATAATAGTGTTTCCCTGAGGAGTTTAAAAAAATAGTTTTTTCAATATATAAAATAAGACTTTTCCACAGGGAGAGAATATGAGGCGTTGCGTATACTAAGGGCGCACTCAACAAATGGTGGTTTCGAGAAAAACGCATTTGATTTTTTGTATCCATTGCGTATGAAGGGCGAACTCCGCAAAGACTGATGCCGATTTTGATGAACTTATGACGAACTCAACATGAAGCCTATACCTGCGGATTCTCGAGAGGGTTCTGATCCCATCCGTGAAAAAAAAAGACCCAATTTTGAGTTCGCCCTTCGTATTCGCAACGTCTCATATATTTATTGCATACTTATGCATTATACAAAGGGCTATCGACCACAAGGTCCTTCTGCTCTATTATTTCCACATTTTCCCATAACATATCCTTTTAATAGTCACCCAATGAAATTTTTTAATATCCTCGAATTGAACTGTCTATTCTTCAAGATAATTCAAGCAGTTATTATAAAAATTGCTGACTTCTTTCAGAAAATCCGGTCGTTTAATGACACCTTGAAATTTTCATTGCGTGACATTAAAAAGGACATTTTATGGGAATATGTGGAAAAATCTTTTGATTATGAATATTTGCGAAAATGATCTTTTTTGATGAGGTGTTTTTGGTAAAAAGATACGGTTCTAGAAAACCGGATCCGGTAATCCCGCGGATCCGGCATCTTTAAAGTTTACCGAATCCGGTACCAATATACCGGATCCGGTGATGCTAATTATTGGTAAAATAATCGCGCTGTTCACTTGAATCACGCGCTCAATCACTTGAAATGGGTGGTGCGCATACCGCCAATTGGTTTTTTCAAAACCAAAATTGATTTTATGATAAATACTTAAAATAATTACCATATTTGCCTATGTATAACGCTTACCTGTTTTCCACAAAATTTGCCTCTAAAATATAGGTTCGCATTATAGGTACACAAAATGTAGGTACAATTTTAGGGTGCGCCTTATACACCGACAAATACGGTATTTATAGAATTTTAATTTTTTTTGAAAATTTTTAAAAATTTCAAAATATTTTAAAAATTTAAATTTATAGAATAGAAATAAACTAAACAGTTATAAACTCATTATTGTGATAATTGTGCCATTTATTACACAGATTCATTATGATTTCTGTCATAAATATAGGAATAGGATTTGTTCGTATGCTAAAATATATAATATGCTAAAATACTTGTGATCTCAGTAGATTAAGTAAAGTTAAATATTATGTTAGGTTTAATATAGTTAAATACTAAAACCATCACTGAACTGGATTTTTAATTGTTTGTCTAATTATAAATGTGTGTGTGTAAATCTCCCATATAATTCACTTACTCGATTATCCTGGAAACAGTCATTTTGCAACGAAAAGGGAAAATTATACTGATCGGATCAACCGAATTCCCATCCGCAATCGATCCGGCTGGATCCGGCCGGATTGAAAATGACACCGGATTGCAATCCCTAGTTCACTACATCTATGTTTTTTTGTTTAATGACGCAAGTTGTTGCCATAATAACAACATACAGAAATCGTTTAATAATAAAACTCCATTTGATTTACATTGTACTTTTAAGCACAATTTGGATTCTTTTACTCACTATTATAATAATGACCTCCTCCACATACAATAATATATTAATGTGTTCAATTTAATGTTTTTGGTGTGTGAGTAGATAAAATATATTTTTTTGAATTATTGGTATGCTTTCGTAACTAAATTATATTTCTCATTTCATCCCATTTGTCCCGCTTTGTCTCAATGAAAATGTGTTCACTTTATCCTTGAGACCCTTTTTTATTTTAATATTTTCATGTTAGCATTAGAGATGCCACGAATAGTGATTTTGCCGAATACCGAATATTCGGCCACGCTCCTGGCAGAAACGTCGAATATTCGGCCTCCGAATATTGCGCATCTACAAAGAATGCGAATCTTTCGAAAAATTAGTGCGTGGCAGCACAGCGCAACGCAGTACTATACTCCATGTAAATATTTTTATTTCAAATACAATTTTAGATTTTATAATGTAATGAGACGTTTGTCATCCTTTAGTGTTACTGATTTGTTATATTTGGTTTAAAATTTGATATTTCTAATCGTAAATAGTCGTATAAATGTTAATCTGTCGTTAAACGACATAGATTTTTTTTATTCAATATAATTCAATTTCAAAGACACGTATTGTGGTACTTACGAATCAACGCTACCACCGCTACATTTTTAAATGCCGCCAATCTACAGGTAAAATTTCTGTGATAAATCATAAAATAAAACAGTTAAAACAATTTCAAAATTAAAAAATTTTCACAATTTTGGTGGAAAAAGGGTCGATATAGAGGTAAACATAGATTCCAAAATATTTTTATTTTCTCTTGCGTGATGCTGTCGCCATATGAAATCTGATAAATAAGTGGAGTGCTAAATGGAGGAACAAGAGACATAGGGGGACAGCGAGACCAACACAGGACAATGTGGCAAAGACCGTTGGTATAACCCCGGTTAGATTAGGTTGCCAGCCGCGAAGCGAGAAGATAAATCAAGATAACATACGCGCGGCAGCCCGAGCTCTCGATCCAATATAGGACAATGTGGCAAAGACCGTTGCTTTAACCCCGAGGTAGATTAGGACAAATAATTTTTGGAAGCCAAATTTGTATATACTTATTATTATATATACTTAGTATTACTTTACTTTACACACCCCCCCTCCCCCCCCCCCTCAAAACTCACGGGAATCTTGGAACTGCGTTTTGCATATCTTGTAGATGCCGTTGGCATTGACTTTTCTTGATGTCCTTACGTCCCCCATCCACGGAAGATAATTAAGTGTTCACGTTCTTTTCAGTTTTCGTTGTCTATTTTGTTTTGTTCATCCTGTTCCTTCATGCTTAGTATGTCCCTTATCATGATTTCGGTTGCAGACCAGTCTTCTTCACTCCTAAGCATTGTCTCCGTCAGTGTGCTAGTTTCTAGAATTCTTTTTGCCTTTGAAGTCCATATTTCCCTCTCTGAAGACCACCTGGGGCATTCGAAGATTGTGTGATACACACTATCTGTCTTTATCACAATAAACGCACTGGCTGTCTGCTTCGCGCCCAATATAGTGCATGTAGTCTTTGAAGCACCCGTGGCCGCTCAACGCCGAATATTGTGCAGGTTGCCTTTGAAGCACCCGTGGCCGATCAGTACCTGCATCAGGTAGTAGGTAATTTCTCCGTACCCAAGGATGCAATTTTCACCCAAGTGACCCAAGCGATTGCCAGAACGTCTATGGCAAAACTGGTGAAAATTGTGAAAACGAAAACACAAAACTTCGGCTGATACATGGCCTGGTCTTCTCCATTTTCTACTTACGCCTGCGAAACGTGGACTATTCGCACCTCAGACCAACGCAGAATTGAAGCGTTTGAAATGTGATGCTATAGAAAAATACTGCAAATACCATGGACAGCCCACCGCACAAACGACTCTATTATTCAACAACTCGGTATAAAGACCAGACTATACCAGAAAATAAACCAACGGTATTTGGGATACCTGGGTCATGTGGCAAGGAGGTTCAACAATATTGAACGACTCATAGTAGAAGGCAAAGTCCAAGGCCGCCGCTCAAGAGGAAGATCGCCGACACGATGGATAGACCGGCCAAAAACCCTGTAACTGACCCTAACCCTGTAACTAACCCTGTAATGAGATCTGCCCAAGATAGAGAGCGCTGGCGAAGAGTCATTGCGAGCGTAGCAAATTGATGTCACCACACCCTGCAGAAGGGTTATGGACTGAAGAGAGAGACCCAAGGACACAATTTTGGGATCAGGAGCCTCGTCAACTCACCCGTCTCTTAGGCTTAACAGTACTCTTGCCAACATTCGAACATTTGAGTCCTTGCCATCTTCCTCAGTTCCTTTTTGTTTTCACTGCTCCTTTGTTTATAACGCGTGTCTCTCTCTTCAACAAGAAACGTTATAGGAGCTATTCCCGCAATAACGAGAACAGAGTCTCCTGAGATGGTCCTATAAGCACTGGACACGCGTAGCGCCATTTTTTGTTGAATGGTTTGCAGTTTTTGCCTTAGATTTGCTCTCTCCATGGCTCGCTTCCATATTGGCGCTGCGTAGAGCATGGCAGATTTGAAAACTGAGCACAAGAGCCTTCGTTTGGTGCTGTTACAGATGCATAAGTTTTCCAAGTGCTGCTGAGGTTTTTGTGCCTTTCCAGCAGCAAGAACAATGTGCTGTCGGAAGGAAAGATGGTTACGCCAAAGTATTTAATGGCCTCCGCTGGTATTATTGTTTCGCTTTTTATTTTAATTGTGCCTGTTCCTACCTTACCACCGTACCTAGTACAGATGGTATACAGTTCCCTTAGTGAACGAAGCCTAATGGTAGGAAAGACTGCCAAGATAAATATAACAAGAGTCGCCCCTCAGGGATCTATGCTAGGACCACTACTTTGGAATATCTTCTACGATCAGATACTAGGCCTGCAGCATGCCTGCAGCAGTAACCCTAATAGGTTATGCGGATGACTTGGCTGTGATCGCAAGAGGCAAGAAAGAAGAGGAACTATGTATTAAAATAAACGAAGCGATACAGAGAGTGAGCCGGTGGATGAACTCCAAAAGCCTAAAACTGGCACCGACGGAAGCTATAATATTAGAACAAAAACGGAAGCTATAATATTAGCAGGAAGGAGAAAGCTCTCAAAGGCTGAAAGTTTTTGCTGGAGAGTTTTTTCAGTTGTCTATTAGTGCTATGGCTTTGTTTTCCATTTTGTTATAACACAGTTTTCTGTTAAACCGGTGACGACTAGAGCCGAGTTATCCGCGAAACCGACGCTTCCACTCCCTGCCAGAGCAGCTTCAGTCTAAGGTCTCCATCATACTGATTGTTCCACAAAGTTGGTCCCATTACTGAGCCCTGTGGAACACCACTGTAGATTTGTCTTTCTTCGCTTTCACCTTCTGCGTCTATAATATTTTTTCGGTCGCAGAAGTAACGGAAGTCTTCTCCTATTAATTTTTCAATTATATTTGTCCAAGCAACAGAGTTGAAGGCGTCTCTAACGTCTAAAGTTATGAGTGCGCAAATTCTTCTTTTTTGCCGCAATACTTCTGCAGCCACTTCTGCCACCTTTAGTACTCTCAGTATTGCGTGTATAGTTGATAGTCCCTCTCTGAAGTCTTCTCTGACTAGTCGTATCTATCTAGTATTATCTGTCTAGTCTTGTCTGTCTTGTCGTGTTTGTCTCTTGCCTGGCTTGGAACACACAGAACACAGTGACACAGAAAATTTTAAATAATATGTGTGATTTTTTTCATGATTTGGTATTCGGTATTCGGCTGAATACTCGCCTAATATTCGTGGTATCTCTAGGTAGCATCTTCATTATGTAAGTACGATGTCATTTGACGCATTAAATTGCACCCCTAGTTATTCAAGGCTCGTCCCTCGTTCGAAGTAATGTTCATCTATCTTTAGGTATTGAGGGAGGGATTTCTCCTCGTTGCTATTAAGAGTTTGGTCTTATAATTGTTTATTATTAGCCCATTTTTTGCGTTCGTTTCTAGGAAGATAAACATTTCTCTTAGTGTTTGAGCATTTTTTGTCTGCATAAATACCGATTCTCATATACGCGACACTCAACTACGCGACGTCACTCGGCATCGTCTGTCAAATAATGATTACATTGTTTTAAATGGGCACGTTCTCACTATGGCTACGCGACAGTTACGCGACGTGCCCATTAGAAACAATGTAATCATTATTTGAAAGGCTATGTCGCACGACGACGCGTAGCTGTATGTCGCGCATATGGGAATCGACCTTTAGTGTCTGCATAGTTGCATATATGGTAGGATTTTGTTATGACCGTACTTTTCTATTGATGTCGTCAATTGCATGTTGTAGGGCAAGATTAAATAGGAGGGCTGATAGGGCTAAAGTGACCACATTTTCATTGAGACAAAGCGGGAGAAATGGGATGCAATGAGAATTGGGTTGTTTAATAAAAAAAAAATATCGATTTTTTTATGTATTTTAAAACCTTATTCTAAATAATTCGGATGTGCGATGCGAAAAAGTTAAAAAAAAAAATTCAATTAATTATTAACAATTTAAAAGTGATAAAATTTTTAAAATAATCACGTGACTCCAAACGCGCCATAATTTGTTTGTGACGTCGAAAGGGTGAAACATTTAAACATAAACATTCTATATAAAATCGTCGTTTTACAATTTTTTCGGCGCAATGTTTAATTAAAACCATTTGTTTCGACGTTTAACAATGTGGGACATTTAAAAACATTTTTTTGATATGTTCAATTTGTAGTACTCCTACACGATGGTACGAAACAAGCACGATAACGTTTAATATTTGACTTTTAATATTTGAGATATTTCAAATGTCTACTACAGCTACTGTATCAACCAATTCAGGCGCGGATAGAAATTACCCATTTTACTTCACAACGCCATACTTTCAATTTGTTATAACTTTTTAATTACAACGAAAAAAAGAAAACAAAAAAGAGTTTTGTTATAAACCTTATACATGAGCTTTCGATTTATAAAAAAAAACGTTATGAAAACAAACCAATAATTAAAAAATATATATTTTATTGTATACATACATGTCTATAAATAAACAAAAATTTATTTATTATTAATTATTGGTAAAAATATTTGATAAAAATATTTGTAAAAAACAATAATTTGAATATGATTTTTAATTAATTTAAATTTTTTATTTATAAAATAATATGATTTTCTTTCTCGGTCATACTTATGATCGAGTGCAATTTCTCACATGAATTGGTCAAATTATTTTTTACGCTTAATATAGATAATATTAATAGGATTTGTCTTTTTGTCTGTTTCCAAATTGGCAGACAACCAAGTCATTTTCACAAATATTATATTTCGGTCAATTAATTTATTCAAATGATTTTTCGACAAATTCCCATAAAATCTCCTTTTTTAATGACACTCAATGAAAATTTCAGAACAAGGTGCCATTAAACGACCGGATTTTCTAAAATAAATCAGAACTTTTATGAATTTTTGAAAATTGCTTCGAATATCTTCAAGAATAGACAGTCCAAAGGAAATTTTATGGGAATATGTAATATAAATGCATGTATTTTCTAAAAAGCCGGACATTTTTTAAAATCGGCGGGACGTGAGACTATCCTCCAAAAAGCGGGACTGTCCCGCCAAAATCTGGACGTGTGGTCACTTTATGATAGGGCGACTTCTATTGTCTTACACACCCGTTTTAATTTCAAATTCTTCGGTTTCTGCATTCTGTAATAATACTTTCGCTTTAACCCCTTTCATTGTTGACATTGCCATAGGCCAGGGGTCTCCAAACTACGGCCCGAGGGCCACATCCGGCCCGCGGACAGATTTTGTCCGGCCCGCGGAGAGCTACCATACTTGAAAACTCCTTTTAGAGAACATATTTTTTATAACAAATTAAATTTAGTTTACTGAAGTATTCTAATTTTATGTTGAATAATTATTAATATGACATCTACATTGATATGGTCATGGGCTAACTACTCATAACATTGTTGTTGGCTTATTGTTATTGTTTTTGTGATAAGTTGGATAAAGAAACACAGAATTGTAATGAGTAAAGACATGTATAATATGCAGAAAATTTAACTTCAGTATATAATAACTAACAAATTATTGAAATTAATCCAACTAACATTTTATACATTTTAAATAAAAACATAACTTATAACAAGCATAATGACATATGAAATACTAATGAGATTTATGTAATTGAGATTTTCCACTGACAATAGTTTGTAGTTGTGGACTAATTTTACTTGTACCAATTATTAAAAGAGATTTAAGATGCTCATCAGTTAATTTAGATCTGTAAACATTTTTTGTGTACTTCATTTTGGAGAAGGTCTTCTCACACAAATAAGTAGTACCAAAAACAGAAAACAGCGCACGAGCAAATTTATGCAAATTAGCAAATTGTGTCAGTGGAAGACTCTTATAAAATTCCAACAAAGATGAGTTTTGACATTTGTTCTTAATTATATCACTGCACTGTAGATCAATCATTTCCATTTGAAGTTCCGGGGCTAGGTTTTCAATGTCAGTATCAAAAGGATTCTGAAAAATCTTAATTTGATTCGCAATGGCATCAAAGTCCGAGAGACGAGTATCAAAATTTATTTTCAAAGCACTCAAAGTTTCGATTGCAAAATCGACAGGAAACTCAGTCTCATTGGTGTGGCTGAATATTTCACATGTTTTAAAATGTGAAAAACATTTACTTCGTAGTTGTGATTGAAACAGTATCAATTTCTTCCGGAATGATTTGATATTAGTGTATAAATCAGGAAGATGCTGGTTTTCTCCTTGCAATCTCAAATTCAGTTCGTTCACATGTTTTGTCAAATCAACATAGAATGCTAACTTCCACAGCCATGCGTTGTTTTGTAATTCAGTAAGAGGGCGATGCTTTTCATTCAAAAAAATTTCGATCACTGCTCGAAGTTCAAAAAAGCGCTGAAGGACTTTCCCACAACTAAGCCAACGTACGGCAGTATGATAAGGTAAGTCATTTTCTCCAATCTCTTCAATAAATTGTCGGAATTGTCGGTGATTCAGCCCAAAAGATCTGATAAAATAAACAGTTGATATGACTGGTTTAAGAATTTCAGACATATCCAAACATTTTCCGCACTAAGACTGTTGATGAATGATACAATATAAGACTAATGGTTTTGAACCACCGCCATTTTCTACAGCCTTTGACACAAGAGCGACCACTCCTTTATCTTTCCCATTCATGGTTTTGCCTCCATCAGTTGTAATACATTTCAAGTTTTTCCATCGAAGGTTCTTTTGATTAATGGCCATTTCAACTCTTTTAAAAATATCTGTACCAGTAGTTGTGCCATGAATACTATACATATCAAGAAGTTCTTCATGCACTTCATAGCTTTTATCTACTCCTCGAATATAAATCAACACCTGAGCAGTATCTGACACATCCGTTGACTCATCCAAGGCCAAAGAAAACCACTCAACATGTCCATTTTTGTCGAACAGTTGAGAGGATATATTTTCAGCGATGTTTTCTACCCTTCGAGCCACAGTGTTTGCTGACATACTGACAGTTTTTAATAAATTTACCTTTTCAGGGCACATTTCTTCGGCTACTGCAATTATGCGTTCTTTGATCATTTCTCCATCGGTGAATGGTTTTCCACGTTTTGCAACTTCAAGAGCCACACGAAAGCTGGCACGAGTTGCAGCCTCTTGTTCAGTTTTGAGTTTTGTAAATGAAGATTGCTGCGATTTCAATCCGCGCTTCATAGCTTCGAATTTTTCTGTCCGCAAACTTCCTGTATATTTTGAGTAATTTTGAAAATGTTTTGTTTCATAATGACGTTTAATGTTATATTCCTTGAGACCGGCTATGCTTTCATTGCAAATCAAACATAGCGCCTTGTTACTGGACTCAATTACGAAATACTGAATGTTCCACTGATTTTTGAATTTTCTGCATTCACTATCATTTTTTCGCTTCTTTTCCATACGACTAAATCACACACAAAAGCAACAATTCAAATCAAAATACTGTTACAAAGATGTCTTAAACTTAAACACGCACAAACACGTTTTAAGGAGGTACGCACTATTTTATTTCACAACAGTGTCATAGAAACTGACTGGTGGTTGCGCCACTAGCCTTCTTATATATTCCAATTACTGCCATCTAGAAGTGAGTGGAAGACACCAGAACTTTCTCGAACCAACGAGATTATTCTGTACGTGCTATTAGCGCCATCTGTTAGCGATAAAAGGTACAACCTATTTCCGCTTGTGTCCACCAGATGTCGTGTCACGTTACTCCTCATGGCTCGTACTCCACGACTAATCTAGAAATTACAGATAATGACAGGAAAATTAATAATATGCAGTGTTGCCGTTTTGCGGACTTTAGTCCGATTTGCAGCCTTTTTTAAACGTTGCGTACTTTTTCGGACTTTTTTTTTCATCAGTGGACTATTTCACTTTTTACCACCGGCAACAATGATAATATGGTTTTAGCCCTCGGAACTTACTGGAGTAATCAGTATGGCCCTAAGGCTGGAAAGTTTGGAGACCCCTGCCATAGGCGATGAGTTTTCATGGTATGCCCATAATTGATCTTGAAACAAATATAAAAACTGCTCAAGCATTGAAAAAAAGCATTACTGAATGAGGATACACATAAATAGCATTAATCTTCTTTATTTGCGAAAACACTTTAACCTATTAAGCAATGCTTTCAACATTTTTAAAACTTCCTAATAAACTATTACGTTTATTGTTACCCAGACGATTATTAGCACAACGTTTCCAAGTACGAGCCCAACGACTGCTGGCGCTCGGCATCTGAAATGTCTTCCATAAGGAACTTCTACAAAGGCAAATGCATTTTGGTAACGGGAGCCACTGGTTTTCTGGGCTCCGTCCTCGTTGAGAAACTCTTGAGATCCTTCCCCGATCTCGGGAAACTCTACCTGCTGGCCAGACCCAACAAAAAAGGCAGCTTGATTGACAGAAGTAATGTTTACTTCACGGATCCGGTAAGAGATTTTACTTCTATAGTCAAAAACAGTTTATTTCATAATTTAAGCACGTACATATACAATAAAATGAAAACATATATACATCCTATATGAAATGTGTCAAACAGATATGGTTAACATGAAATGCCGATATTAGTCTAGTCTAGTTTTGCCTGCCCAGACATTTCTGTGTAGTCGTAACTAGTATAGTTTGTCTAGTCTAATCCATGTAACATTTTGTTTTGTATTATTTTGTTGTATATTCATAAACAATAACTAATATAAATGATAATGGAAGTAGGTAACATTTCTTAAAGAAACAAAATATTAAGCCTTGTGATAAGTTTTTCAATTTCCTCCAACTGGAGATAAGTGTGCGTTTCGGCAATGCATACATGTAATCGTTTGTTTAAGTTGTTTGAGAGAATGATAAGAGAAAACCCAAATTATTCCGAAAAAGTTCAATGGATCGAGTGCGACCTGAACAAGGAACGTTTAGGTCTCGCGCCCGAAGACCTGGAGCAAATTACCAAAACCGTCAACTTGATCTTCCACGTGGCTGCGTCCGTAAAACTAGCCAACGACCTTCACACCATGCTGAACAACAATCTGAAAGGAACGCTGGAGTTATTAAAAATCGCCAAACAAACCGACAACCTAGAAGTAACTCAACAAACAATTGCAAAAACTGTTGAACTAAATTCTCTTGCTTTTAGTGTTTTTTAAATGTGTCGACAGCTTTCTCTTACGCTAGGTCCTCCTGCAAGCGCATCGAGGAAATCTTGTATCCGCCGCCTATCGAACCCGATAAACTTCTCGAGTTGCTCAAGATTCTGCCCAAGAATATTTTGAACAATATCACGCCCCATATCATACAGGATTGGCCCAATACATACACCTACGTCAAAAATGCCACCGAGTACATGTGCAATGACTACATCAATGAATTTCCAGTATGCATAATTAGACCAGGAAACAGTAAGATTAATGATAACACAAAATCAGACATGACCAGACAAGATAAGACAAGATCAAACGAGAACAAGCAAGAGCAGACAAGAGCAGACATGAGTAGACAAGAGCAGACATTAGCAGACAAGATCAGACAAGGGTAGGCAAGAGCAGACAAGAGCAGATAAGAGCAGTCAAAAGCAGTGAAGAGAAGTCAAGAGCAGTCAAGAGCCGACAAGGGCAGACCAAAACAGACAAGAGCAAACAAGAGCAGACAAGAACAGACACGAGCAGATGCGACAAGATAAAACAAGATCAAACGAGAACAAGCAAGAGCAGACAAGGGCAGACAGGAGTAGACTAGAGCAGACATTAGCAGGCAAAATCAGAAAAGAGCAGACAGATAAGAACAGATAAGACCATTATAGGTAAGACCATATAGATTAGACCGGACAAGGCCATATCGGACAAGACCGAACAAGACCGGACAAGAGCAGACAAGAACGGACAAGACCGGACCAGACAAAACCAGACCAGACAAAGCCACGCAAGATTAGGCAATTTTTTGTTGTATTTTTTAGTTACATCAACTATTCAGGAGCCTATTCCGTTTTGGACTAATAGTAAGGCAGGCGTAATGGGAGCAATATTAGGCTTAATGAGCAATGTCATCAAAGTCGTGTTGCTTTCGAAAAGTGTCCAATCCCATGTGGTTCCTGTCGATATACTAACCAATGGAACTCTGGCCGCCGCTTATGCAGTTGCAAAGGAAAGGTAGAAAATTGTGAAAGTGGAAATTTTAAAAATTTTGAGGAATTTTGGACGAGATCTAACAAGTTAAAGAAATATTAGATAAGAACAGTTTTTCTTCCAAAGATTTTCTTCCAAAATCAAAAAAAAAAAAACAATTGAATCAATAATAAATTTAGAACGAATGGCAAACAGGATTTTGACCATTACCATCTTCAAGCAAATTGTTTAGACTAGACTCAATCATCAAAGTTTTATAAAGAGTAGACTTTCAAGAATATATTCCAATTATCTAAGCTATTAATAACCACAAGATAGACGCAACAAGCTTTTAACAAGAACTCTGTTAACCCTTTCGCGACGATTTTTTTTTCAGGAAGACATAGGAATACTTTTTTGGTTTTTTATTTTCGTATAAGTCAAAATTATATTTTATTATAGAAAATGTCCAAAAATACATCAAGGGGTTGAAGGGGGTAGTGGTACATATAAGCACCATTAGTCTTTTGTTGTAGTACTTTTCTGTACCATCATTCCTTTCTAGAAAAACTTTATTTGAAAAATGTTAAATATTTTTTTTGTATGTAATACAAAATACTTTAATATCACATTCTTAACACATTGTCTTTGTGCGTTTTTATGTTTCATTTTCCGCGCACATTTTGCACCTTCTGTACCTTCCACTGGAAGATGTAAAGTACATTTTCGAGCCGCAGTCTTTTCCCAGATGGTCTGCAGATATCATTTCTTCTGCCAGGAGCACTAAAATTGCAGGGAAGGAATTCTTGTCTTTGTTTTCTCTTTATAGATAATCCATGCGTTTACGGCAGCCATCATAGCAGACCTGCTTCTGATAAAAACCTGCTTCCACCATTTATTTTATTTGCGATCTAGATCGTATAATCTCATCATCTGGCCCGCCAAATCAAATCCACCCATAATTTCTCTGTATGATGCAAACATATCTGGATACGGAACACTGATTTTGGAGCCATCTTTCAAAGTTTTGTTGACAGACTTAACATTAGCAGTACGGCAATTGCTCAATATAATGACTTCTTTTGTGTCTTGTCTTCTTCAAAAATGTGAAGAAATCCAAACAAATGTGAAGAAATAAAAGTGTTTAGTCCTGGCATAAAACTTAAGTGGTAAACATGTGTACCAGGAGTCGCGAAAGGGTTAAGTGAAGATGTTTGACTTAACTTTGAACGAAACCGACTAAATTTCTTTGCAATTATCAAATAGTGCAATTTTGGGCAATTTTATAGTCTTGGCAAAATGCTGCTCAAATTCGAGCGGTTTTGAACAATATTGGACAAGACCTAACAACTTAAGGGAACATCAGATAAGACCAGACAAGACCAGTTTTCTTACAAATATTTTGTTTTAACAGCTTTTGAACTATTTTATGCAATCTTGAACAATTCTGAATACTTTCGAGTTCAGATATTTTTCAGAAATTGCGGTTTGATACTGTTGATTTCTCTGAAATTTTCGAATTTTAACTGAGTTGCAACCAACCCAATGATTTCTCTTTGTTCAAGGCCGAAGGAAATAGCAATTTACAACGTTACATCGAACAACAATCCGATAACTTATCGAGACATCATCCAATACTCATTTCGAAAACCGAACTTTTTACAGTTGAACGATTCGCCTATCATTTTCACGATTTTCCATTTCCTCTTCCACGCGCTTCCCGCTTACCTCCTAGACTTCTGGTTGCTGATTTGCGGCAAGAAATCAAAGTAAGTTCAAGCATTAAGGAGTTGAAGTGAATACCGAGTTAACTGTCAAATCAAATATTTAATTTTTATTTTATATTAAGGCTTGTCGCACACTGGGTCCGCTTATCTCCGCTCAGCTCAGCCTTTCAGCCCAGAAAAATATAAAACCCGTGTATTTAAATAGAAACGCACATACTGCGTCCGCTTAGCTTGGCTCCGTTCCGCTCCTCTCCGCTCCGTATCCTCTGTTTGTCAAGAATGCTAGGCCGGAGGTCGGATGCTGGCGGATGGTTCACGCAGGCGCAACACTAGCGTTTTCATATATGAGCTAAGGCATTTATGCAACCAGGATAGCAGCACATATGTAGTCTACCGTTGGAGAGGTGGGAGGGGATTGAGTGTGTGGAAAAGTGACGTAGCTGAGAGAAGCGGACCCGATCGGATCTGATGTAAGCTGAGCGGAGCGGATCCAGTGCGGAGCGGCAGCTGAGCTGAGCGGAGCGGCAAGCCTAAGTTCATTCTTAAACACCTTAGATCTTGGATCTTTTTTCAACAACTTTATTATAAATTAATTTGATAGTGCCCGGCTTTTACTTCAACTCCTCTATGATGATCATGTGATTCATCGATGTGTTCAATTCAATGTAACCAAGTTCATGTGATCGCATGTACTGTGTGCATTTGATTAATTGTATTCGAGTAAATATTCTTTTAGATTTCGAGAAAAGTACAGCCAGATGGATATGTTCCTGAAAGTGACCGGTTACTTCATTTTGCACGAATTTCAAATAGACAATAACAAATTGGAGAATTTGTGGACCAGTTTCACGGGCGAAGAGAAGGAACTATTACCCTTCGATATGCGAGATATCGATTGGCAGGATTACTTCAATAATTTGCCGGCTGGAATCCAGAAATACATATTTAAATATAAATCCAACAAATTCAGCAACAATATCTAGTCTGTGGGATGTATTAGTAAACTTACGCATCAATGAACAAACTGTAGCAAATAATTCGAATTACAAATAAAATAACTATTAATTTTATTAACATTAGACAAGACTAGACAGACAATGTTAGACAAACAAGGCTAGACAGACAAGACTAGACGGACAGGACTTGGAAATTTTACAAATGCACAAAATTTGCTTTACTAGGCTTTTTGGGTCGATGGGCTTATTCATATGCGTTTCAAGTGTTTGATTCTTTCATCCGGCCAACGGCAGCAGTCAAAAACTGTGACTCCCACTATCTGGTTCTCCGCAATACACGCACACATTCTTAGATTCTCGGTCCAGATTGTACAGGTAGTCTCTAAAACAGCCGTGACCTGTATTATCACATGGGTTAGTTGGTAACTCGTTTCGCCGTGCTATCTGTTTACCCAAGTGGCTACGTCTGTTATAAGGAGTTTTGTCTATTGCTCCTTCTCACTGGACTCACATCGTTCCTGCCATTCCTTCAGCAGTTCTTCTCTGGCCCTTCTGTTTTCAAGTCTGTTGAGGCCAGCCTGAAAGCTTGAAGCTTTTTCTACTATTATACCACTAGATCGATCGGGAGGATGTTGGCAACCAGGGCGGATTACATAGAGACGATTCGGTATGAGCTACAGGGAGGGCCACTTTCCGTTGGACAGTTGCGAGTTTGTGTGCGTTGCTTTCCTTTTGAAGTTCATTAGCCTAGATTTGAGCACCGTGCGTCATAGTGGACTGGACCAAGCCCATCAGCATCCGTTTACCATTTTTAGCTTCCCCCACGTTGGGTATTAATCTTTGCATAGCTCCCATCGTCTTCATCCCCTTCGCTGCTGCTTCTGTTATGTGCGCCGAGAAAGAGAGCCTTTTGTCTATTAATATTCTCAGCTCTGCTCTTTTGGGAATATTTATGTATTTTCTAGCAAAAATGTTACATATTTTGATAATAATGGGACACATAAAATTGAGGAGAGTAAGATGGCCATATGCAGCAGAGGCACGACATCAGAACCACCAAATAACTTCTGTAATATAAGATCGAGGGACGGATGCCGATAGGACGCTCCTGGTAAAGGTCGAGGGACGATGTTGAGAGCGGCCTGGGAACGCTGGGCATTAGCAACTGACACCGCGCTGTGTAAGACAGGGATCGATGGAGGTGCATTGTGGATACGACAAAGTCCTTTGCAACGTAATGTCAAAAGAAAGAAATATCCAATCTTGACTATCCCATCTTGTTGGTTTACTCTTATCAATCCAGTCTTGATTGTCCAGTGTTCTCTTGTTGATAGGATGCCTCAGGTCAAGATGGAGGGACGAAGGGACGAACGGAAACGAACGAAAGGAAAAAACAGAACTCGATGGAGGAGGAATGTAGAGGCGACAAAGTTCCATTGATGGACGTCATGCCAGAAGGGTATTGACTGTCTAGTCTTGTCAGTCCGGTTTTGACTGTCTGGTTTTGTCACTTCAGTTTTGACTATCTAACCTTGTCTGTCCAGTCTTAACTCACCCTGACTTGATAGAGAAAATTGTCCGTGCCCTATTTCCAATCCACCCGCCACGGATTTAGGAGAAACCGATGTGCAGTAAAGTCTCGGAATTTACAACCGAAGAACTCGTAGTGGCATGTGATCGACTTAACAAAGGCAGATCACCTGGGCCGGACATGATTCCTTCCGAAATTATTAAAACTGCTTGCAATGTTGTACCTTAATACATTCTAAGTGAATGGACTGTATTTAACGAAAAAAATATTGCCGGTAGTTGAATCAAATCGGGATGGTCCCGTCACTTACTTTAGAGCTACTCTCGTCTCCGATCCGTGGTAGAACGTCCTTCCGTCGCCTATTTACAGGGAGGAAAATAGGAAAAACAATAGATATCGGGATATAGATGGAGGGATACCCTTAAATTATGTCGCTCCGGACGAAAGCTGTGCTTCCTGAGGCCAATTAGGAGCTGCTTCCGTTTTCTTTGGAGCTAATCATAAGGTTTTAGACTTCATACTATCGCAGATTTTTTTTATTGCATGGTTATTCGTTACCATTAGCCCCTGTTCTGTTTTATATGTTACATGATGTTGCCCTTTATTATCAAAGCAACATCAACAGAAACAAGATTCCAACACCACCAGAGGTAGGTCGTCAGCGAATCTAATAGTTGTTCCAAGTGAAAGTACCTTCATTCTTAAGACCCCGTCGTATAATACGTTATAAAGAGTAGGACCCAGTATTGATCCCTCTGGAACACCACTATTAACTTTACGCACTTCAGAATGCCGTCCAGATTACAGTATCAGACTCCTGCAACTAAGATAGCTTTAACATAGATAGCTCTTGTTAAGTGGATATCCCTTTTGCTGTTAGGCTGTTCATTACATGAGTCCAACTGGCGCTGTTGAAAGCGTTTCTTACGTCAAATGTAAGAAGAGTTTTTTTGTTCTTTGCGTTCCGGATTTTGCTGATTTTGCTATGTTTACAACGAAACTTGGTAGATTTCGCGGAGCTAAATTCATATTGTTTATCCGATAGTTCAACTCCGGCGTCGAGCTCGATTTTAAGTATGCTTAGCAGAAGCTGTTCCAGCAATTTCCCGGATACATCCAATAATCAGATAGGTATGTATGATGTTGACTCTCCGATTGATGTGTCCGCCTTCCTTATGAGGATGAGCTTTGCTCGCTTCCATTTATCTGGAAAGTTTCCGACAACTAGCAGTGAGTTCAAGTCCAGGACGAAATCCGAAGGTATCCTATCTGGATCTATTTCGTTTTGTAGCCAGGAATAGTTCGCCGACATTGAAGAGTGGAATGTTAGTTATGTCGGGTTGTGTCCAGTCAAAAGGAGTATGTGGGAATAGCGTTTCGGAAACTTGGCGAACTACTTCCATTGGTAAATTTTTATTCTATTGTCATTGGTAAATTTTGGATAGGAAGTTTTGGATTTCATCAATTCAACATAACCTGACGATCTGAAAGACATTGCCCCATATGTCCTTCTCTAGATCTGTACATTGTTTTCTAAAGAGGTATTATTTGGTTTTATCTATAAGTTGCCGTAGCTGCATTTTTTACGTTTATAAGGTTGTTTTTGCCCTTCATCCGTCCACCAGTATGATATTAATCCTGCTTTCTTGGTCAGAGTGTCGTCACATACTTTGCGCATCACCTAGAACCTAGACCAGGGATGGCGAACCTTTTTGAGCAGTGGGTCAAATTATATTTTGCGTAATAGCTCGTGGGTCACTAGGCCAGTGGAATCACTCGAAAAAGAGGAGGGAGGTCAAAGACTTTTTTTGTTCTCACTTATAAGGCTTTTACAAAATTCAATTTTCCTTCTTATTTTAACCTCTACTTTAGAAGTGAAGAGCAAAAAATAAAGGTCGAAATCAAAAAATGTATACAGTATAATCTCGGTATTTCGGCCGTTGGTTAATTGGTCACGTCCAGTAATCCGACGGTCTGTAGACCACTCGCGCTCTTCCCTCCCACCACTCTTCCTTATAATCCGGCGGTTGTCTGATCCCATATATGTCGGATTATCGAGATTATACTGTATAAGGGCCCTCGAGCGGATCGATGGCTGGTTCGATGGTATTTCTGAATTAAAAGCTTCTTGTGAATATGATATACGTTTTCCGACTAATTTGGACGCAGAATCGTTCAAACTAGAAGTCACTGTGATAAGCCGTTTAAAAGTTATGCCATCGTGAAATCGGACTAAGTTTTGAGTTTGATTGGCTGTAACTTAGAAATTAGGCAAAAGAAATGAAAGTGGCTATCTTTTTGAAAATTCCATTGTCCAAACAACGGAGTTAATTTTGTTTTGAAAAATTTTGGTTTGGAAATTTTGAAAAATTCAGAGGGAATCAAATTTAGACATGGTTTGGGTTTGATTCGTTGTTACTTGGAAGTTGTAACAAAATACGTCAAAATGTTTTAGACAAAAACTGTTAACTGAATTTCATTCTCTAAGAGAAAATTTGTTTGGTTTTATCACGTGTTTTGTGATTTTTTGAACGATTTGAAGGGTCTAAATGGGAGAAATTTGAGAAAAACAGACAAAAAGTAGAGAAATTAATTGTCTATAATGCCTGAATAGATCTTAGTAAACTATATCTAAGAACCTTCTCGATAACGTCAGTTTTCAAAGACAAGTTTGAATTTACGGAACTAGACAAACTCTTGTGTCAAATTGGTTGCAGATTAATATTTTCAAGAAGAAAATGAGCGGATGATCATTAAGCGCATGAACAATTCTTCATGAATTATAGCTGAGAACCTCCTCGCTCACGTCAGCTTTCAAATAAAAAAAACCGCATCAAAATCGGTCCATTTCTTTAGAAGCTACGATTCCACAAACAGCTACATATAGGGACAGACGGACAGACTGACACAGAATAAAATAAAGAATTTAGAGAAACGTTTTAGACAAAACTTTTTGCAAATTTAATGTTGTCTAAGAATCTTTTTAAAATTTGCAAACATTTCGCATGTCGTTATAAGAAATTGATATTTACTTCACAGGTTTAGTAGCAGGTTATTTTGAAAAAAAGCTGAATGTTTGATAGGTTATTACTCAGAACTTAGATGACATAGACAAAAGTGTTTTAAATAGGAGTTATAGAAAATTTAATTTTCAATAAAAGTTGTTTAAACCAGTTTATGCAAAAAAATGCAAAAAACCGAGTGAAGGTTCAATTTGGACCAAGTCAACTTTAAGAGATGATATTAGGAAAAGTAAACAAGCTAGTCAAAAACTCTTTAGACAAAACCTCAATGCTTTATAAGAATTTACCTCCTTTGGTGTGGTATTAATGAATAACTCCATAAAAATTTCTGATGTATTATACAATGAAGTCCAATTAAAGGATGTGGAATATTCTGCTTAAGATATTGAATAGAACCAATGTTTCTTAGAACGTTCAGCTCCCTCGTGGCAAAAGTTGCTAACTAGTAAAAACGCGCAGTGACGGGAACACGATTTGGTTGCTGTCGATGTAATCTAGGTAAACGTAGATTTAATCTGGATTAAATTACGCTATGTTAGAGCCAGACAAATCCAGCCTCAGGGGCCGAGACTTAAAATTAAATCAATTTTAATGAAAAAAAATATGTTTTTTGTTTAGTGACGCGAGTTGTTGCCATAGTAACAACAAACAGAAATCATTTAATACTGAAACTTCATTTGATTTACATTGGACTTTTACTCAGGATTTTTATATTTTTACACGATTATAATAATGGTCCTTCACATACAACATATTTAAAATACAATAATTGGAGAAGAAATTTCTTTTTGATATATTTAATATCCAGAATCTAACCTAACCTTTGTGGATGAGAAACTTTGATAAGAAAATAATAAAAGTTGGAAAATCAATGCCGGGTCACTTAAAAAGCCTGTGTGGGTCAGTGTCTGACCCGCGGGTCGTAGGTTCGCCATCCCTGACCTGGACCAATGTATCGACGATTTTGATATTCCGTATGTAATACATTTTTGATTAGACTCTTCGTTTAGATTGGTTATGGTCCAGCCAGACTTTGGAGAGTGCTTCTTGTATTTTTCCATTACGTTTTCCCTTATATTGTATAGTATATAGAGATGGTCGCTCAAGGTCTCATTGTCGAGAATCTTCCAGTTCCGGATGTTGTTTGCTATTGAGTTCGTCGTGAATGTTAAGTCTGAGATGGAGCGCGAGTTTCCTCTCTCAAAGATCAGTTTATCTCCTTGGTTTTGTACGACTATGTCTAGTTCCGCTGCCCATTCGGTGACTATCTCGTCTCTTGTCCATGAGGGGCGATTTCCAGTAGGGAGACTTCTAGTTGAAGTCCCCTGCTATAATCTTATCCTTTTTTGTTATACTGCCTGATGCTCTGGCTGAGAGCTACTAGATTCGCGGATAGTTGCACGGTAGTTGCGTTGGGAGATAGGTATATACTATATATAATGAGATGCAGCTTCACCTACATTCGGTCGGTTACAGCCGACCGAGCAAGACGTGCCAGTGCATCACCCGACCGCTATGCCGAAGGTTTAATCCACGGTGAAAACCAGGATTAACCGTAAGCCAACTAAGGGAATCCCATAGACTTGGGAAGCCTCAAAATGCCGAGAAGCCAACAGACCACCAACGCAATAATGACAACTCGCCAGTCGTCCAACACCGCATCCAGCAGACAGCCACCCACCCCAAAGGTCTTGTCAATGCCTCCGCCGTCACCCGTCGCCAACAGCCCTACGAAATCAAACAACACAAGAACCAAGAAGGCCACAGCAGAACCAACGCCAACAACTTCCACCGCCCCCAGCAGCGAACCTCCGAGCACCCCTAAAGGACTATCGATGCCGTCCTTAAGCCCAACCGCCGCTAACCCTACCAAACAACCGCAGTAAGTCGTTTAAAATTCCCCAGCTCCAACCGCAAAACATCCCTTTTCCCGGCAACAGTTAAATTACCGCCAGCCCTCAGAACTTACCGAGCCCTTTACAACATTACTAACCAGATAAGTGATTTTTATTGCTCAACTGTTAACATATACGACGACGGCGCCACCTTCAAATCCACAAACCCAGAAGTTTTTAACAAACTTAAAAAAATTAGGAACCTTTCTCGAACATTTTCCCTATAGTACGGAGGAGGGAGATGGGGCGGTGCGAATCGACTAGCTTCGGATTTTTTGCGGTTTTGGGAACATGATTATGTGTGCCGCTTTCCAAGCACGCGGGAACCTATCCCGCAACTCTCTTGTCAAATCATCCTGATACCGTCTCAATGCATTAGTTATACTGAAACTACGAGCCTTTCGTGGGAAATCGTGGATAGACGTAACGTCTAATCTTAACTCCATGGATGGTTTCAATTTTGATCGTAGGTGAGTTTCACAAAATTACGAAATTTGACTGGCGATAATTCGTAAACTATAAGGTATAATTATTAGATATATTGGCAATATAGCTAGCTATAGTATGTCTCTTGATATCTAAAATTTCAAACTTCCAGCTTTATCCACAACGAAGGGGGTCAAAAGTGCCGTTTCTCGCTTCGAGAAAAGATAGTACGGTTGTGCTCGACTTGGCGGGACTGCCATACTCCCAGACTCCCAATGCCATACTCCCAGACATACAACACTGCCATACTCCCAGATAATAAATTTCTTATAAGAATATAAATTTCTTTTTAACAACTATTCCACCCAAATCGGCAATTACTCCCAACAACAAAAATATTTCTTAGAAAAAAAAAGAAGTTAATAATTCTAGAAAACACTTTCAAATTCAAGAATTTCCTCTTGTTAGAATTAAATTATTTCAACTAAGTATTTTAATTCCGTGCCAAAATTCTTGGCGCCGCCAAGCGCCCAAGTTTCAGCATACAAAGAGAACAAAGAAAGTAACGGTAACAGCACAGAGCGCGCGTAAACTGCGCGCGCAGCTTGAAGCAGGCGCCGCCAAGCGGCCATTATTTCAACTATGCACGGGTGCAAATTAGTCTATGCTCTCCACGCCTTCTGCGAAAATCACCACATCATTCCCGGCCATCAAAGTGGTTTTATGAATAATCGCTCTAATAACCACTCAAACCTAAACCTAATGTCAAATCTATCTATCACGTTAAACTCCGGCGATTCTGCAATAGCACTTTTCCTCGACGTACACCGTGCTTTCGATACCGTGTGCCACGAAGGCCTGGTGATGAAGCTAAATTCATTACAAGTCCCACTAGCAATAGTTCGACTTGTAAATAGCTTTCTTACCGATCGCTTGTACCAAGTCAAACTGGCCAACTCCCTGTCCTGACTATTCACACCCACAGCAGCAGTTCCTCAGGCCTCCGCACTGTCCCTCCTTCTATGTAACATATTCTGCCACGACATCCCAATAACCACTGTACCATACCACTGTGTCCAATAATACGCGGACGACACAGTCGTCTAGGCCTGTTAACGAAACCCCAGCATCTCGGCATCCATGCGGAACAAATACATTTCCAAACTTGAACACTGGATCAACTGTTGGCGAATCCAGATCAATCCGAAAAAGTCACAATTAATCAACTATCGGCACCCCTACCTCTCCAAAAGTGTAGATAGACAAGGCTTCATAAAAATCTACAACCAACCTCTGAGTCTCCAACCTATAACATACTTGGGTACGACCTTCACCCAAACTCTCAACACCCCAATATGAAACAGTGTCTCCAAAAATTGAGGAAAGGATTCAACCGCATCTACAGTCTCCGCACCCGTCTAGGGGAGATCTCAACAGACATCCGCCGGATACATCCACAAACACAAACCACAGGCAGAAGAGGAAATCAAATTCCTACAACAGCCGTCCTCACCTCCGCGGGAGACACACATACCATCGCTAGCTCCACCGAGACGAAACCTGGCCCATGTGCCGTTTTAGACCGACAAGACTAGACAGACAAGACTGGACAGACAAGACTAAACAGACAAGACAAAACATACTAGCCTAGACAGACAAGACTAGGCAGACGAGACCAGAAAAACATTCTAGACAGATAAGGCTTGGAAGTCAAAACTAGACTATGTAAACAACACTAGACATACAAGATTTGATAGATAAATCTAGAGAGATTAGACAAAATGTGATTACTAATATAAACATTGTTAATTCAAATTATACTTTTATTTGCGCAGTTAGCTTTTTGTAATTCTCAAGCACTATTATTTAGCCTTATTGATAAATAGTACCGATAATAAATGAAAATTTTCCTTATGTTACGTTGTCTTTTATGTAAAATGTACAGAAATCGAAATTGTTAGGATGAAACAATATTTGTTTGTTTTTTGGAACGAAATTGGACACTCGTAAACAAACCGGTTTGCTTGTATGGCTATATTTAATTCTTTCATTTTCATGATTGAAATATTTTAGCAAAACATGAATCAATAATACCCATTAGCCTTCTTCGTCGTATAAATATTATTTCCTACTAATGATCTTGAAAATAACTACCTTTCAAAATTTTAATTGGTTACTTATATATTGGTATTCGAGATTCTCCAGCTTCCGCCGAACAATCTGCCTCGCTGTTGTAAACATTAATCGGTGTTGTGAATCGGATGTTAGACGAATAATTCGCGGTTTATTATTGTAATTAACCATTTTACATTAGTTAATGCTAAATATTATTTACTGGAATTTATGGTGTGAGAATAGTTTAGCAAATTTTGTATATATTAAGGTGAGTTTATATTTTTATTAATTGTGTTACAAGCTAACAGCAGTCCATTAGAACGTCAATTAAATTCCATAATTTTTTGGAATTTTAATCTGCATATTTTTCCAAAAAAAATCCTAACTAGAAAACTGTCAGTGAATGGAATTTGGGAAGATTTAGATTTGTCGACGTCATTTCACCCTCGAACTACACTAACAAGTTTACATGTATCATAGCAGATATATTACATGCTTTATATCAGATTGATTATATGTAGATACACGGTAATACGATCAACAGAAACTAAGTAAAATTCTTCTCAAGTCGACGTTTCGATTTAATAATTAAATCTTTTTCAAGACCTACAAATTGTTACAAAAGTTACAGGAAACAAAGTAAAATTATTTTAATTTTTTTATTACTTACAAAAAAAGGAAGTTATAAGAACGTATAATAAATAATATAATGTGTAAAAAAAAGTTGCAGATTACACTACAACTTGCGTAACATAAGCCATGGTAGCCTCAGGAACAATTTAATTAAACGTTTTATGGGCAACTAAACTAAACTAAACTAAACTAAACTGAACTGAACTGAACTGAAATGTATATAGTATGTATTATGACCATTAGCAGTATTCTAGTATGTATTATAACTGAACTGAACTGTATCTAGTATGTATTATGACCATTAGCAGTATTCTAGTATGTATTATAATCGTGAACCCGGCACGCGTCTGGCCTTCCGCATTATTTGCACGTTGCTAGTCGTAAGTAACACGAAGTTTAAGTTTCTTTTACTACAAATTATTACAAAATATTGTAATTGTAACGTTTGGTATCCGACATTTTGTCAATATATAATAATAATTTCTAAACACAGTCGCCAATTGCATGTTGTAAGGCAAGATTAAATAGGAGTCTCCTATTGTCTTACACCCGCTTTAATTTCAAATTCCTCGGTTTCTGCATTCTGCATTAACACTTTCGTTTTGGCCCCTTTCATTGTTGACATAGCCATGGCGATGAGTTTTCGTCGTATGCCCATAATTGACCTTCAGACAAAGTTAAAAACTTCTCAAGCATTGAAAAAAATACTTAATGAGAATGCACATAAATAATATTAATATTCTTTATTTGCGAAAACACTTTAACCTATTAAGCAATGCTTTCAACATTTTTAAAACTTCCTAATAAACTATTACGTTTATTGTTACCCAGACGATTATTAGCACAACGTTTCCAAGTACGAGCCCAACGACTGCTGGCGCTCGGCATCTGAAATGTCTTCCATAAGGAACTTCTACAAAGGCAAATGCATTTTGGTAACGGGAGCCACTGGTTTTCTGGGCTCCGTCCTCGTCGAAAAACTCTTGAGATCCTTCCCCGATCTCGGGAAACTCTACTTGCTGGCCAGAGCCAACAAAAAAGGCAACTTGATTGACAGAAGTAATGATTACTTCACGGATCCGGTAAGATATTTTACTTCTATAGTCTAGTCTTGCCTGCCCAGACATTTCTGTGTAGTCGTATCTAGCATAGTTTGTCTATTCTAATCTATGTAATATTTTGTGTTGTATTATTTTGTTGTATATTCATAAGCAATAATTAATATAAATGATGATGGAAGTAATAATAATTATTATGGAGGTAAGCCTTATTAAGACAAGTTGTAGTTTGTGTTAAGTTTTTCAACCTCCTTGAACTGGGGATAAGCTTGTGTTTCGGCAATGCCTACATGTAATCGCTTGTTCAAGTTGTTTGAGAGGATGATAAGAGAAAACCCAAATTATTCCGAGAAAGTTCAATGGATCGAGTGGGACCTGAGCAAGGAACGGTTAGGTATCTCGCCCGAAGATCTGGAGCGAATCACCAAAACCGTCAACTTGATCTTCCACATGGCTGCGTCCATAAAACTAGTCAACGACCTCCACACCATGCTGAACAACAATCTCAAAGGGACGCTGGAGTTACTGAAAATCGCCAAAGAAACCGAGAAACTAGAAGTAACTCGACAACAACAATTACAAAAACTGTTGAACTAAATTCCGTTGCTTTCAGTGTTTTTTAAATGTATCGACGGCTTTCTCGTACGCTAGGCAATCCAGAAGCGCATCGAGGAAATCTTGTATCCGTCGCCTATCGAACCCGACAAACTTCTCGAGTTGCTCAACATCCTCCCCAAGAATACTTTGAACGATATCTCGAACCACATCATTCTGGATTGGCCCAATACATACACCTACGTCAAAAATGCCACCGAGAACATGTGCAATAGCTACATCAACGAGTTTCCAGTGTGCATAATCAGACCAGGAAACAGTAAGATGATGATAACACATATTTAGACAAGATTGTACAGACAAGATCAGACAAGAGCAAACCAGAGCAGGAAAGAGCAGACAAGGGCAGTCAAGAGTAGACAAGAGCAGACAAGAGCAGACAAAAGCAGACAAGAGCACACAAGGAGAGACAAGGGTAGACAAGAGCATACAAGAGCAAATAAGAGCAGACAAACATCAGACAAGAGCAGACAAAAGCAAACAAGAGAAGACAAGATTAGTTAAGAGCAGATAAGACCAGACAAGACCGGACAAGATCGGAGATGACCTGACAAGACCGGACAAGAGCTAAAAAGACTGGGCAAAGCTGGACAACACCGAACAAGACGAGAAAATATAAGACAAGACAAAGCCAAGCAAGTTTAGATTTATTGTTTTTAGTTACATCAACATTACAAGAGCCTATTCCGTTTTGGACTAGTAGTAAGGCAGGCGTAATGGGAGCAATGATAGGCGTAGTAAGCAAAGCCATAAAAGTTCTGTTTCTTTCGGAAAGTGTCCAATCCCATGTGGTTCCTGTTGATATAGTAGCCAATGGAATTCTGGCCTCCGCATATGCAGTTGCAAAGGAAAGGTAAGAAAATTGTGAAAGTGGAAATTTTAAAAATGTTTAGGGAATTTTGGACGAGATCTAACAAGTCAAAGGAACATTCAGATAAATAGATAACAGATAAAAACAGATGAAGATTTCGAAAAAATTTAGAATGAATAGCAAGACAAGATAGGATTTTGACCATTACCATCTTCAAGCAAATTATTTCTTCTTCATATGGCGCTACAACCTAAATGGGCCCCTGGCCTCCTGTATTTTTGTCCCCCATTCTTCCCAGTGCTTTGCTGTTCTTCTACAAGCTCTTACTCAGAGTAGTTACCGACCGCCTGCCTTGAATTTTTGCGTTCAGTGCTCTTAACGGCAGACGGTTGTCGTCCATCCTGAGCACGTGTTCTGCCCATCTTAGCCTTTGCACTCTGTTGAATACAGAAATCGGTAGTTTTTGGTATATCTGGTATAGCTCATTATTGTACTTTGGGCTTCTGATGTTTCCATCCGTTACCGCCCCTAGAATCCTACGTAGCACGATGTGCTCAAATCAGTCCATTCTGTTCTGGTTTTTCTCGGTCATAGTCCATGTTTCGTTACAACAGCATGCGATGCACAGTGGTCGAAAATCCAAAAAATCAAAAGCTGGCCAAAAGTGGAAAAAAATAATTGTTTTCTAGAGACTTTTAATGGTTGGAATAGTTGCAGTGGTACAGTTGGTGGAACCGAACCGAACCGAACTGAACTGAACTGAACGAATCGAGTCAAGTCGTGTCAAGTCGAATCGAATTGAATCGAATCGAATCGAACTGAATTCAGTTGCATTGAATTGAACTGAACTGAACTGAACTGAACTAAACTAAACTGAACTGAACTGAACCGAACCGAACCGAACCGAACCGAACCGAACCGAACCGAACCGAACTGAACTGAACTGAAATGAACTGAACTGAACTGTATCTAGTATGTATTATGACCATTAGCAGTATTCTAGTATGTATTATAATCGTGAACCCGGCACGAGTCTGGCCTTCCGCATTATTTGCTCGTTGCCCGTCGTAAGTAACACGAAGTTCAAACGGCTGTAGAATCGGGAAAACTTTGAACGAATTTGGATTCTGAAAAATTGATTCTTCTCTAGATAGTAACTACGATTTGAATGAGTTTCTCGAAATTATTATTAACGATGTATGATAGAGTAAACAATTAATGAAAATAGTGTTATTTTTCTTGATGACGTTTAGGTAAATATAGCAATAAGTCAAAACCCTGGTCGTCCCGGGCTCTTAAACCAAATTCAAATTGTTACTCAGACATTTATTCATAACATATACAAAAATTATTTGCGCGTGGCTGCGCGTTCGGTTTCGGCTATAATTTTTATGCGCTGATGTGTGCACTTTCTACAGTTTTTCGTAATTTTTGCGTATGAAATATTGTTTATAGTAAATATGAAGTAACCGTCCAAATATTGTGATTTTTTTGGTATCCCTACATTTTTGAGGTCGCTGATCACAAAACTGAATTCAAAATTTCGTAATTCAAAATGGCGGACGCAATATGGCGGATAATTTTTCGAAAAAAGCATTCAATTTTGTTGAAAGTCGAGATTTAGCGGCTCTAAATGTCATCGATCTCGAAACTAATTTCAAAATTCAAAAGCGCGGCCAATAGAAGGCGGATAATTTTCCCAAAAAAGTAATTATTATTTCGTTGTCAGTGACCTCAAAAACCCATAAATCCCGAGTTCCAACAAAATTGAATGCTTTTTTCGGAAAATTATCCGCTTTCTATTGGCCACCGTTTTGAATTTTGAAATCTTGAATTCAGTTTCGTGATCGGTGACATTTACAGCCGCTAAATCTCGACTTTCAACAAAATTGAATGCTTTTTTCAAAAAATTATCCGCCATATTGCGTCCGCCAGTTTGAATTACGAAATTTTGAATTCAGTTTCGTGATCAGCGACCCCAAAAATGCAAGAAGACCAAAAATCACGATATTTGGACGGTTCCTTCATATTCTGGCCAGCTTTTTGGGATTTTAAACCACTGTGCAAATGGCCGAATTAGTGTCTTGTATGTTCTAAGCTTGTTCTTGCGGTGCACTCTATTAGATATTATTGTATCCGCTGTTGCATAGTACGCCTTATTTGCTCCTAGGACTCGGCGTCTTACTTCTCCGTCTTCGGTACCATCTTTGTTGATTTCCACACCCAGATATATAATGTTGTTGACATCCTCGATGTTGTCTAGGAACTGTAATTCTGGCGCGCGCTTTCTTCTTTGCGTCATCACCTTTGATTTGCTTGTGTTGATCTTTGGAAGCTGCTTTTAGTTGGGCATAGGTCCTCTGCGCTTCGTCTGGACTTCTGCTCATAATATTTATGTCATCGTCATATACCGCTAGTTGCATAGTTTTGTTGACTAGGGTGTTATCCCTACCTACACACAGACGTCTTATAACAATTGTTTCAACCCTTTCCTTATTTTGAAGGGGTCCGTGAGTTTGTTTTCGATCGCACCACGGCTTCAGTTTCGCAAATTGTGGTCTTTATCATTTTCACCAGTTTAGTTGGTATCTTCAGCTGCTGTACAAGTTGATAGAGGTTGTTACGATCGATCGATTCGCATGCCAGCTTATAATCGATGAAGATGTTGTGCACATTATTAATCGAATAATTGATTTTTTGTGTCGACAAAATTTGAAAAGATTTTTTAATCGATTTTAAACAATCGATCCCGTCGAAGGGTCGATCCCGTGAATCGATCTCAAATCCCCCAAAATCGAGATTTGGGTGCTCTCCAGATGGTTAGCGTAACACTTATCCTTCTTCAATTTTTGGAAACAAAAATTCGTTTGAATGGCACAGTATGCACAGTAATGGCACAGTAATGGCACGTTCGCTATTGGTGGCAACAGTGGCTTTACTCATTTTCGAGGAAAAATGGCCCAATGATGCCGCCGGACCAAAATCCACACCAAACTGTTAGTCATAGATACAAAATCAAGTTGCCATTCATACGGTTGGAGCTCGAACATTCGAAAATATACCACTGAAAAGATGAGTTGATGGAATGGGGTACTGTCAAACCAGCCGTGGCAGTCATTTGAATGATGTGTTTCATTCTTAAATGAAAATGTTCAATCTTTCTAATAAACTCGTAATTTTGACAAAATATTCAATAAGGGTTATATTAGAGCCGCGCCGCGTGTCGCAACGCTGCCTGACGCAACGGGCTGGTGATTATACTACAGTGTCGCGTCGCCGCGCGTGCTGATTATTTTTTGTGTCAGTTCAGTGGCGACCGCGTAAACGATCGCACCTATTTGCAATGTTCTCTTCCGACACTTTTATAACAATTTTATAAATTCATTAAAATAATTGTTTCAAATATCTTAGCGTGTTGCCAATTGGTTGTAAAGCTCTTATTTCCTCAATTTTCTTCAATGAAATATTTGCATACAGAAAGTATTAACGTCAGTGCTACAAAGTCCAGAGCTTAGGGCTTCAGGGCATATCATTTTCGGGCTTCAGGGCATAATTATTACGACTTTTCACTATTGCGGATTTCAACAAAGTTTATTCAACAAAAACGATACGATAAGTATTTTACAAATAGATGGTTTAATGATTACTCCGGAGCGCAGTTACCATCTACATCAAGACAAAAGTTCCAGACAAGAGTAAACCAGAGAAGACAAGAGCAATTTATACTCTCTTACTAGCTCAATAAGTTCGTCGGCGCGTGTACTGAAATGTGGTAGACGTCTGCCTGCTTGCTCGTCAACACACCGGAATGTGTGTAGCCACGTGGTGATTATACTAGCTCGGAGCAAGCCAACGCGTTACTTCCCCCACCAGCGATGCCACGCCGATCGAAATCGAGTGGTCTGCGTTACTTCCCCCACCAGCGATGCCACGCCGATCGAAATCGAGTGGTCTCTTCAGCTCGCTCGGCGACACGCGGGACTGAGCTAATGTAACCACGTTCATACTAAATGTATGTAACCGATTGCAATCCCACGCGTCGCGACATACGGCGTGGCTCTAATATAACCCCGGCTTAAGTTAGATGGCCCATTCTTTATAATAAAAACTATCTGTTCCACTTTTTGTTTTAATATACGTAACGACCGTTACGTATACGTAACGTTGGGTTTTCCTGTTGCTTCATCAGTGTTGTGGTAATGCATGGTGGAGAGAAGTAGCACTTTTGTTGTTGTTTTTTTTTGGTGAGTAGGATAGCATGATATGATATCATATAGAAATAATGAAGATTCACCTGTTGCTTTGATTCTTTAGGGATGCATTTTTTTTAGAGTTCCTAAAATGGTTAGTTTTTGTTGAACTAACATACAGACGTAAACCAATTATCCCTTGTTATATTCCGAACTCCTGTATTTGAGTAATTCGACACTCGATTTTTCATGTGCTAGATTCGATTCTTCTGTGCTACATAGTTTTTGAATACACTGAAGTGAATTTACATGGCTGTGACAAATTACTCGCTTGCAGATAATTGACGTACTAAAATGATGCAGGGTCGAGCATAACGTGGTAGGGAAATCTAAAGAATATCTTGTCAAAGCAAAAGCTGGATCTTCATTATTTCTGTATGACTCCAACAAAATATTCTTATCCTACTCACAAAAAAACAACAAAAAAGTGTTCCGTTACTAACGGTTAGGGTTAATTATAAGAAAGAAATCGACAAAAGATAGCCTTCTTTCTTTTGGGTTTGTGTCTTTTTCTTATATAAAAACTCAAAAAGAAGAACCGACTTGTGAGAAATCGATCGATTTTTTTTCTGAATCGATTCTTTGGACTTCGTTTCAAATCTATTAAAAAAAAACCGGCCAAGTGCGAGTTGTGACTTGCGCACCGAGGGTTCCGTACAAACTTGTAAGTAAGGTATCTTTTTTTAGTGTGGAGGACGTAGTAAGCACATTCAGTTAACTTGACAAGTGGCCCTCATAAAATCACGACCATCTTATTACCTCTGCAAGCATAACTTCAAGATGTCGCTGTCGTACGATGGAATTCTACCCTATATTTTATTACCATACATCCCCCATTCATTATGAGTGTTTAGGGGTTCTGGAACTTCACTATTTGTTTTTACTGCTCAATTTTGCCCTGTATAAAGGTATACAGGGTATTTTTTTTTAAATATCGCGAATATTTTTAAACTTATAAAAAGAAAACTTTATTTTAGTATTAGACTTATACACTAACTTATATTCAGACCTAACTATTTCTAGATCTAATTAAACTAATATATTAACTATTTCTAGATCTATTTCGAAACTCTTAACATTCAGTTGTTCAATTGACTGCTTTTTGGGCAATTGACTACCAAAAAATATAGGGCGTACGTGATTTAAGTATAATATAATTAAATCATATTATCTACAACATGTTATGTAGATTATGTAGATTATAGTATAGTATTATTATGTAGATTATCAACATATTATGTGGATTATAAAAAAAAATTAGACGAAATATAATATATACAGGATGATACGGGATTAGAGTATAACGCATGTCGGTTATAAACAAGCAAAATTTATAAATAATATATACCCTGTATATATTATGTATATAGAGCAGAGATGTTATGGATATGAAATTTCGAAACTAGATGCGGATACGGATATAGGAATAATGTTATACCGGTTTCGGATACGGTTACGGATATGAATTTTTTTCGGATAATCCGTTAGTTTCGGATAGTTTCGGTTACGGATATCAGATTTCTAAGGAATTGTAAAAGTAGAATGCTAATTTGTAAAAAAAAAGATTTTATTTCTATGTTATTATTTGTACTACCTACAATCATGTCATACAACTAAGTACTACAATATAAGTAGGTACTACAATTATATGTCATATAAGATACATAAGTTATAAATATTTATAAGTTTTATCTACGTAAAAATGCAAAATCATAATTATAATAAACAAAAACAACATTATTACTTTTTGTCTATTATATATTTTCTATTAGATATTGAAATATTTTTATAGGAATTATTACAACATATCAATAAATATTATCCGAAATTATTCGAAACTTTTATATCGGATTCGGTTACGGTTACGGATATATTTTTATTTCGGATATCCAATAGTTTCGGTTACCGTTACAGATCTCCATAACATCCCTGATATAGAGCGTACGTGATGAAATGCATAACGAATATAAACTAGGAAAATTCAGTATAAACAGCTAGGTGCAAACAGATACTTTTTAACTTTAGGACCTAACTGTATGCAACCCTTATGCTTCTGGAGCCTGACAATACCACTACGACAAGACACCGCTTCTTGCCAAATTTCATGATTCTAGGTCAACGGGAAGTACCCTATAGGTTTTGATTCCCTTGTGAAATCGCAAAATATGCGACATAAACGGTCATATCTTTTGATCGCGTTGACTTACAAGTTTGATTTTTTCACAGCTGAAAGGGCCCGCAGACCCGAGTATTTGATACAAATTTCAACTTGTTACCTCTACGCGTTGCTGAGAAAAATGGTCTTGACAGACAGACAGACGGACTGACAGACAGACAGACAGACAGACAGACAGACAGACAGACAGACAGACAGACAGACGGACAACAAAGTGATCCTATAAGGGTTCCGTTTTCGGTACGGAACCCTAAAAATCAAACTTCTTAGGAAGAATCGCCCATCCCTACTGCACATCAATGTCGTATTCCCATGCTTTATTCAAAATTTGCTTCACTGTAAAGATCTGATCCACCGTTGATCTTCCTCTCCTGAAGCCTGCTTGATATCCCCTATCAGTTTTTCTGCGTACGGCTTTAGTCGTGCGTTGATGATATACGTTAGTATTTTGTACACAGGGCATGGCATACTAATTGCGCGGTAGTTATCTCACTTCAGTTTATCTCGATTTTATGGATGGTGATGATTACTGTTGTTTTGAGGTCCTCTGGGAGCGTCTCTTCTTCCCAGATTATTACCTATGAGGTAGTGTATTTGTTGCATTAGGTGTTGTCTACCTAGTTTTTATGCTTCAGCTGGTCCCCGGTGACTTGTTTCCTTTAATTTTGTGAAGGGCCTCTTTCGTCTCCTCGAAGGATAGGGGTTCTGGCTGTCCCCTTCGAGCTCGTTAATTTTTCATATGTATTCTGGCATTTCCTCTCTTTTTGATACGAGTTTCTGGAAATGTTCTCTCCAGATGTTCTTAGTTTTATTCGTGTCGCTCTCCGTTTGCCCGTCAAGACTTTTTAAATTATTTAGACTAGACTTAATCATTAAAGTTTCATAAAGAGTAATAATATCATCTAATTATCTAAGCTATTAATAGCATCTAATTATCTAAGCTATAAACAAGAACTCTGTTGAGTGAAGATATTTTACTTAACGTTAAACGAAACCGACTAAATTTCTGTGTAATTATCAAATGTTGCAATTTTGCGCAATTTTGTTGTCTTTGTAAAATGCTG
The DNA here is from genome assembly GCA_944588485.1 of Phosphuga atrata. Lineage (NCBI taxonomy): Eukaryota > Metazoa > Arthropoda > Insecta > Coleoptera > Silphidae > Phosphuga > Phosphuga atrata. The sequence goes on from OX155900.1 coordinate 60,707,405, forward strand.
TTCCAAACTCGAAAAGTTTTGAACAATTTTGGACAAGACCTAGCAACTCAGCGGAACATCAAATAAGACCAGACAAGACCAGTTTTGTTAAAAAAATGTTGCTCTATTATGAACAACTTTTTGCTCAGTTTTGAACTATTTTATGCAATCCTGAACAATTCTGAATACTTTCGACTCTAGGTATTTTTCAAAAATTGTGTATAAACTTTAAACGGTTGATTTCACTAAAATTTTCGAATTTTACGTAAATTCCAACTAAGTCTTGAATATGATTTCTCTTTGTTGTAGGCCGAAGGAAATAGCAATTTACAATGTTACATCGAACAACAATCCGGTAACTTATCGAGAAATCGTCCAATATACAGTTCGCAAACCGAACTTTTTACAGATGAACCTTTCGCAACTCATATTCACGATTTTCCATTTCCTCTTCCACGCGCTTCCCGCTTACCTCCTAGACTTCTGGTTGCTGATTTGCGGCAAGAAAACAAAGTAAGTTCAAGCATTGAGGAGTTGAAGTGAATACCGAATTATGTGCCAAATCAAATATTTTTAATGAAAATCGATTTTCTTTTTTAATCTTATATTAAGTCCATAGCGAAACACCTTACATCTTTTTCAACTACTTTAAAATGCATTTGATACTCCCCGGTTTTTACTTCAACTCCTATACGACGTTCATGTGATTCATCGATGTGATCAATTCAATGTGACCAAGTCCATGAACTGTCCGCATGTGATGAATTGTATTCGAGTAAATATTCTTTCAGATTTCGAGCAATGTACGGCCAGATGGACATGTACCTAAAAGTGACCCACTACTTCCGCATGCACGAATTTCAAATAGACAATAACAGGTTGGAGAATTTGTGGAGCAGTTTCACGGGCGAAGAGAAGGAACTGTTACCCTTCGATATGCGAGATATCGATTGGGAGGATTACATAAATAATTTGCCGGCTGGAATCCAGAAATACATATTTAAAGATAAATCCATCAAATTGAGCAACAATATCTAGTTTGTGGGAAATATTAGTAATCTTACGAAACAATGAAACACGCTGTAGCATATATTAATAAAATAACTTTTGATAATCATTAGGTTTTTCGAATAAATTTATATACATATATGAAACGCTTTGTCTCTCCATTTGTTGGTTGAACATTGGTGTGGATATTATAGAAGATTGGCGCCAGGACACTGCCCTGTGTCAATCCTCAATCCTCAGACTATTCCTGGACTGTAGTGTTACAAAAAACCGTCGATTTTGTAGGAAGCATTCTACCAGCTTAGTCAGGCAAAAGTCCTTAGTGATGTCATAGAACTTTGATATCAGCCTCTGATGGTTCACGGTAACATAGGCAGCAGATAGATCGACGAAAACTACTCCCGTTATCTGCTACCGCTCAAACCCATCTTCCAGGCCACCCTTAGCATCCTGTGCGCTTCCTTCTTTCTATGATGGAAAGCACACACCTGTGTCTCAGTGGGATTAGCTTTGAGCTGCATATTTTTATAGTAGGCTGCTAGATCCAGCGTGAGTTAATTTATCCTCTATGTCGTTGTCGTTGAAAGTTCTGCCTTGAGCTGTTATACCCATATCATCTCACTCAACATATGGAAGAGTGAGATGATATGGGTATAACAGCTCAAGGCAGAACTTTCAACGACAACGACATAGAGGATAAATTAAAATTTATAGTAGGCTGGATCTAGCAGCCTACTATAAAAATATCCACCTCAAAGCTAATCCCACTGAGACACAGGTGTGTGCTTTCCATCATAGAAACAAGGAAGCACACAGGATGCTAAGGGTGGCCTGGCAGGGCCAAGAGTTGGAACATAACAACACACCGAAATACCTAGGCATAAGCTTGGACCGAACTCGGAGTTTTCGAAAGCACAGTTAAGAGATCAAAAGGAAAGTATGCGCAAGAGACAATATCATTCGAAAACTAACAAACACAAAAAGGGGAGCACAACCTCATACACTCCGGACTTCGGCTCTTGCATTATGCTTTTCCACCGTGGAATATGCTGCGCCGGTATGGTTGAATTCCGCTAATACCAAGCACGTTGACGTAGCACTGAACGAGAGGGTGCGCATGGTGTCTGGCTGCCTGAAACCGACCCCGGCGGAGGAAATCTACCCAATAGTTGATATTGCCCCACAAGCAGGAGGTGTGTTGCCGCAGGAGCTGAGCGAAAAATAAACAAGATACCGACCAGAGGCATCAAACTTGCTTGAACAGGCATCAAATGCAACCGCATAGACTTAAGTCTCGGAAGAGCTTTATGCGGTCGACAACACCCCTGGAGATTACGCCTGAAGCACACCGAACAAACCTGTGGCAAGTGGCTGCATTCCGCACACGGATCGAGGCAAATGGAGAGTTGGCCCCTGGACACCATCTACCTTTCCCCACATGGAGGATGATAAGAAAAGGAGTTGCACGATGTAACAGCAACCTGAAAAAACGGGGCTACAACGAGGACGACAATTGTGAATGCGGCGTAACTAAAGACCACAAACATGAGTGAGACATGATGAGAAGAATTATGAGGGTCGCGGTCTTGAGCTGACGACGATCTTCCAGCAGGGAGGTGAGAGGTTCTTCCAACTCACCAGATGTGTTTTCCCGGTCGATATTTCTTAGTGTGGTGTACACAGAGTCAAAGGTAGAAATCGTTTGTTTGGTTGTATGGGGTTCTTATTGGTAGTTCACACAATTCATACATACGATATTAGTTACGGCTGACTATATATCGAACTGTGATTCTGCTTTCGACTGACTTGGATTTGATGGCTTCCTTGTATTTATGCAAGAAAGTCGTGAAGGGAATTGTCGCTATCATGTTATTTTGGGTTGAATGTTATTTGCATGTGATTAGCTTTACTTTCCTTTACTTTTTCATGTCCGGTGGTTTCCGGTTGTGGAAGGATTGGCCACTGTCTGGGACAGTGTTACCAGGGGGCGCTGGCATGTTCTGCATATACAGGAGAAAATGCACGCGTGGAGGCTCCTTCCGTGCCTTCTTAATGGCCTTGTTCAAACAAAGCCGGGAGGGACTTTGGAGCTGAGAAAGAATCTAAGCAATGTTAACTGATTTTTTGATATCTACACAGTAAATATCATAACAACCTGGTCAGGCAATGAAGATGAGTCTATCTGTTAAGATCCATAGAGAGTGGCAAAAGCGATGGGATAAGGCCACAACTGGACTGTGGACAAAAAAAATTATTCCTGCAATAGAGAAATGGAAGAGCAATGATATAAGACCCACACATCACATGGCTCAACTGATGACTGTAACTGATTAGAACTATTACTGAATGCACACGTTTGTTGTGATTATTCGTGGGAAAACGCTTTAATTCCTCATTTTATTGAAAGTACTAAAATTCCGACGCGAAAAGTTGAAAATCCTTTTTCACTATTCTGCTTTCAACTTAATCGGATGGAAATTCCAACTAAGTCTGAACGTGACATCCTTGACAAGTTTCCACAAAAATATTTGTTTTCAAAAAACTCTTGTTTTATATTTAAGTTTACTATCGAATAAGTTAGACACAAATAACTAAATACATAAAATTATACAGACAAGATCAGACAGAATGGACTAGACAGGCAAGAATAGACAGACAAAACTAAACAGACAATATTAGACAGACAAGACTAGACAGACAGGACTAGACAGACAAGACTAGACAGACAAGACTAGACAGACAAGACTAGACAGACAAGACTAGACAGACAAGACTAGACAGACAAGACTAGGCAGACAAGACTAGACAGACAAGACTAGACAGACAAGACTAGACAGACAAGACTAGACAGACAAGACTAGACAGACAAGACTAGACAGACAAGACTAGACAGACAAGACTAGACAGACAAGACTAGACAGACAAGACTAGACAGACAAGACTAGACAGACAAGACTAGACAGACAAGACTAGACAGACAAGACTAGACAGACAAGACTAGACAGACAAGACTAGACAGACAAGACTAGACAGACAAGACTAGACAGACAAGACTAGACAGACAAGACTAGACAGACAAGATTAGACAGACAAGACTAGACAGACAAGACTTTTTTCTTTAAAAGTGGTTCGGGGGAAGCTCTCACTAAACCCCCTATTCCACCTTGGCTTTTAGTATGCGCCACCCCGGTATCGCATATTCTGCATTCAGTCAGGTTGGACAGCCCGGACGGTTAATGAAAACCGCCCTAGTTGTTGTCTCCCCGACCAGGATTCGAACCCGGGTCTCCCGCATTGAAAGGCGGGTATGTGTCAACTACACCACCGAGGAGGACAGACAGACAAGACTAGACATACAAGACTAGACAGACAAGACTAGACAGCCAAGACTAGACAGACAAGACTAGACAGACAAGACTAGACAGACAAGACTAGACAGACAAGACTAGACAGACAAGAGTGGACAGACAAGACTAGACAGACAATACTAGACAGACAAGACTAGACAGACAAGACTAGACAGACAAGACTAGACAGACAAGACTAGACAGACAAGACTAGACAGACAAGACTAGACAGACAAGACTAGACAGACAAGACTAGACAGACAAGACTAGACAGACAAGACTAGACAGACAAGACTAGACAGACAAGACTAGACAGACAAGACTAGACAGACAAGACTAGACAGACAAGACTAGACAGACAAGACTAGACAGACAAGACTAGACAGACAAGACTAGACAGACAAGACTAGACAGACAAGACTAGACAGACAAGACTAGACAGACAAGACTAGACAGACAAGACTAGACAGACAAGACTAGACAGACAAGACTAGACAGACAAGACTAGACAGACTAGACAGACAAGACTAGACAGACAAGACTAGACAGACAAGACCAGACAGACAAGACTAGACAGACAAGACTAGACAGACAAGACTAGACAGACAAGACTAGACAGACAAGACTAGACAGACAAGACTAGACAGACAAGACTAGACAGACAACACTAGACAGACAAGACTAGACAGACAAGACTAGACAGACAAGACTAGACAGACAAGACTAGACAGACAAGACTAGACAGACAAGACTAGACAGACAAGACTAGACAGACAAGACTAGACAGACAAGACTAGACAGACAAGACTAGACAGACAAGACTAGACAGACAAGACTAGACAGACAAGACTAGACAGACAAGACTAGACAGACAAGACTAGACAGACAAGACTAGACAGACAAGACTAGACAGACAAGACTAGACAGACAAGACTAGACAGACAAGACTAGACAGACAAGACTAGACAGACAAGACTAGACAGACAAGACTAGACAGACAAGACTAGACAGACAAGACTAGACAGACAAGACTAGACAGACAAGACTAGACAGACAAGACTAGACAGACAAGACTAGACAGACAAGACTAGACAGACAAGACTAGACAGACAAGACTAGACAGACAAGACTAGACAGACAAGACTAGACAGACAAGACTAGACAGACAAGACTAGACAGACAAGACTAGACAGACAAGACTAGACAGACAAGACTAGACAGACAAGACTAGACAGACAAGACTAGACAGACAAGACTAGACAGACAAGACTAGACAGACAAGACTAGACAGACAAGACTAGACAGACTAGACAGACAAGACTAGACAGACAAGACTAGACAGACAAGACTAGACAGACAAGACTAGACAGACAAGACTAGACAGACAAGACTAGACAGACAAGACTAGACAGACAAGACTAGACAGACAAGACTAGACAGACAAGACTAGACAGACAAGACTAGACAGACAAGACTAGACAGACAAGACTAGACAGACAAGACTAGACAGACAAGACTAGACAGACAAGACTAGACAGACAAGACTAGACAGACAAGACTAGACAGACAAGACTAGACAGACAAGACTAGACAGACAAGACTAGACAGACAAGACTAGACAGACAAGACTAGACAGACAAGACTAGACAGACAAGACTAGACAGACAAGACTAGACAGACAAGACTAGACAGACAAGACTAGACAGACAAGACTAGACAGACAAGACTAGACAGACAAGACTAGACAGACAAGACTAGACAGACAAGACTAGACAGACAAGACTAGACAGACAAGACTAGACAGACAAGACTAGACAGACAAGACTAGACAGACAAGACTAGACAGACAAGACTAGACAGACAAGACTAGACAGACAAGACTAGACAGACAAGACTAGACAGACAAGACTAGACAGACAAGACTAGACAGACAAGACTAGACAGACAAGACTAGACAGACAAGACTAGACAGACAAGACTAGACAGACAAGACTAGACAGACAAGACTAGACAGACAAGACTAGACAGACAAGACTAGACAGACAAGACTAGACAGACAAGACTAGACAGACAAGACTAGACAGACAAGACTAGACAGACAAGACTAGACAGACAAGACTAGACAGACAAGACTAGACAGACAAGACTAGACAGACAAGACTAGACAGACAAGACTAGACAGACAAGACTAGACAGACAAGACTAGACAGACAAGACTAGACAGACAAGACTAGACAGACAAGACTAGACAGACAAGACTAGACAGACAAGACTAGACAGACAAGACTAGACAGACAAGACTAGACAGACAAGACTAGACAGACAAGACTAGACAGACAAGACTAGACAGACAAGACTAGACAGACAAGACTAGACAGACAAGACTAGACAGACAAGACTAGACAGACAAGACTAGACAGACAAGACTAGACAGACAAGACTAGACAGACAAGACTAGACAGACAAGACTAGACAGACAAGACTAGACAGACAAGACTAGACAGACAAGACTAGACAGACAAGACTAGACAGACAAGACTAGACAGACAAGACTAGACAGACAAGACTAGACAGACAAGACTAGACAGACAAGACTAGACAGACAAGACTAGACAGACAAGACTAGACAGACAAGACTAGACAGACAAGACTAGACAGACAAGACTAGACAGACAAGACTAGACAGACAAGACTAGACAGACAAGACTAGACAGACAAGACTAGACAGACAAGACTAGACAGACAAGACTAGACAGACAAGACTAGACAGACAAGACTAGACAGACAAGACTAGACAGACAAGACTAGACAGACAAGACTAGACAGACAAGACTAGACAGACAAGACTAGACAGACAAGACTAGACAGACAAGACTAGACAGACAAGACTAGACAGACAAGACTAGACAGACAAGACTAGACAGACAAGACTAGACAGACAAGACTAGACAGACAAGACTAGACAGACAAGACTAGACAGACAAGACTAGACAGACAAGACTAGACAGACAAGACTAGACAGACAAGACTAGACAGACAAGACTAGACAGACAAGACTAGACAGACAAGACTAGACAGACAAGACTAGACAGACAAGACTAGACAGACAAGACTAGACAGACAAGACTAGACAGACAAGACTAGACAGACAAGACTAGACAGACAAGACTAGACAGACAAGACTAGACAGACAAGACTAGACAGACAAGACTAGACAGACAAGACTAGACAGACAAGACTAGACAGACAAGACTAGACAGACAAGACTAGACAGACAAGACTAGACAGACAAGACTAGACATACAAGACTAGACAGACAAGACTAGACAGACAAGACTAGACAGACAAGACTAGACAGACAAGACTAGACAGACAAGACTAGACAGACAAGACAGACTAGACAGACAGACCGATTTATAAGAATGGAGACAAGCAAGACATAGAAAATTACAGACCGATAAGTTTACAACCATCTTTCTCAAAACTATTGGAAAAACTAATTACAGTTAGAATATCATCATTCCTTGGGAAAAACAAAATCGTTAATGATCATCAACACGGCTTTGTCAAAGGACGTTCTGTGGAAACAGCTTGCTTCCATTTTTTGAAACATATACTGGAGAACATCGAGAAAAATAAGCCAAGCGGAATTTTCCTTGACCTGTCCAAGGCCTACGACACGGTAAATCACGAGATTCTTCTAAATAAACTAAATAAATACGGAATGAGGGGACAAGTAGCCGAACTTATAACATCGTATCTAAACAAGAGAAGACAAATAGCGCAAATAAACACGGAACAAGGCAAAATCAAATCAAGCACTAGAACAGTCACCATCGGAATACCACAAGGAAGTATCCTCGGACCGATACTATTTACATTATACGTAAACGACCTACCGAACCAAATACATTTGACACCGCATAAAATGGTAAACTACGCAGACGATACCAGTTTATTAACAATAAACAGAAAGATAGAGGACATACCAAATAACTTAAACGACACAATGAACATTTTAATAGACTGGTTCACGGAAAACAAACTAATTCTGAATAAAGAGAAAACCAAAATAATTATTTTTAAAACGAAAAGGTCCAACGAGATATACCCAATGGAGGCAACTATTAACAACGAGACTATACAGTACCAGAAACAAGTGAGACTGTTAGGGCTGAATTTAGATGAACACCTAGACTGGACATATCACATGAATAAACTGGCTACAAAACTTAACAAAACAATATACGCCCTAAGAATATTAAAACGCTACATAACAACGGATAGTCTCAAGAACGTATATTTCGCGACCTTCCATAGCAACTTAAAATTTGGAATAATGTTTTGGGGCGGAGGAAAGAATATTTCTACAATATTCAAAATACAAAAGATTGCAATTAGAATAATACAAGACCTAAAATACAAAGAAACTTGTAGAGGCAGTTTTACTGAAGCAGAAATTTTAACAGCGACGGGAACGTATATATATGAAACGCTAATATTCACATTTAAAAACAAACACTTATTTGAGGCCTACGAAAATAAGACAAACAGAGAGACAAGAAACAAAAACGTAAGCTACAACTTACCAATACATAGGTTAACCATGACAGAAAGAGGACCTCCATATTCCAATATGAAATTGTACAACACTCTTCCAAAAGCAATAAGGCTTTCAACAAGTGTCAAAACTTTTAAAAAACAAGTTCGCAGATTAATTTTAGACATTGAACCCTACAATATGGAGGAATACCATGAGAGGGTAAAGAGGATAACATAGGCAAGAGACACCTTGGACACATTTCACTTAGTTATATATATATATATATATATATTGGTACTGTACCTATTATCATATGCTTTGTATAACTTAGATAGTGAAATATATTAATTTTGATTTTGATTTTTTTTGATTTTGACTAGACACACAAGACTAGACAGACAAGACTAGACAGACAAGACTAGACAGACAAGACTAGACAGACAAGACTAGACAGAGATGACTAGACAGACAAGACTAGACAGACAAGACTAGACAGACAAGACTAGACAGACAAGACTAGACAGACAAGACTAGACAGACAAGACTAGACAGACAAGACTAGACAGACAAGACTAGACAGACAAGACTAGACAGACAAGACTAGACAGACAAGACTAGACAGACAAGACTAGACAGACAAGACTAGACAGACAAGACTAGACAGACAAGACTAGACAGACAAGACTAGACAGACAAGACTAGACAGACAAGACTAGACAGACAAGACTAGACAGACAAGACTAGACAGACAAGACTAGACAGACAAGACTAGACAGACAAGACTAGACAGACAAGACTAGACAGACAAGACTAGACAGACAAGACTAGACAGACAAGACTAGACAGACAAGACTAGACAGACAAGACTAGACAGACAAGACTAGACAGACAAGACTAGACAGACAAGACTAGACAGACAAGACTAGATAGACAAGACTAGACAGACAAAACTTGACAGACAAGACTAGACAGACAAGGCTAGACAGGCAGGACAACAATGACAAGACTAGACAGACAAGACTAGACAGACAAGACTAGACAGACAAGACTAGACAGACAAGACTAGACAGACAAGGCTAGACAGACAAGACTAGACAGACAAGACTAGACAGACAAGACTAGACAGACAAGACTAGACAGACAAGACTAGACAGACAAGACTAGACAGACAAGACTAGACAGACAAGACTAGACAGACAAGACTAGACAGACAAGACTAGACAGACAAGACTAGACAGACAAGACTAGACAGACAAGACTAGACAGACAAGACTAGACAGACAAGACTAGACAGATAAGACTAGACAGACAAGACTAGACAGACAAGACTAGACAGACAAGACTAGACAGGCAAGACTAGACAGACAAGACTAGACAGACAAGACTAGACAGACAAGACTAGACAGACAAGACTAGACAGACAAGACTAGACAGACAAGACTAGACAGACAAAACTAGACAGACAAGACTAGACAGACAAGACTAGACAGACAAGACTAGACAGACAAGACTAGACAGACAAGACTAGACAGACAAGACTAGACAGACAAGACTAGACAGACAAGACTAGACAGACAAGACTAGACAGACAAGACTAGACAGACAAGACTAGACAGACAAGACTAGACAGACAAGACTAGACAGACAAGACTAGACAGACAAGACTAGACAGACAAGACTAGACAGACAAGACTAGACAGACAAGACTAGACAGACAAGACTAGACAGACAAGACTAGACAGACAAGACTAGACAGACAAGACTAGACAGACAAGACTAGACAGACAAGACTAGACAGACAAGACTAGACAGACAAGACTAGACAGACAAGACTAGACAGACAAGACTAGACAGACAAGACTAGACAGACAAGACTAGACAGACAAGACTAGACAGACAAGACTAGACAGACAAGACTAGACAGACAAGACTAGACAGACAAGACTAGACAGACAAGACTAGACAGACAAGACTAGACAGACAAGACTAGACAGACAAGACTAGACAGACAAGACTAGACAGACAAGACTAGACAGACAAGACTAGACAGACAAGACTAGACAGACAAGACTAGACAGACAAGACTAGACAGACAAGACTAGACAGACAAGACTAGACAGACAAGACTAGACAGACAAGACTAGACAGACAAGACTAGACAGACAAGACTAGACAGACAAGACTAGACAGACAAGACTAGACAGACAAGACTAGACAGACAAGACTAGACAGACAAGACTAGACAGACAAGACTAGACAGACAAGACTAGACAGACAAGACTAGACAGACAAGACTAGACAGACAAGACTAGACAGACAAGACTAGACAGACAAGACTAGACAGACAAGACTAGACAGACAAGACTAGACAGACAAGACTAGACAGACAAGACTAGACAGACAAGACTAGACAGACAATACTAGACAGACAAGACTAGACAGACAAGACTAGACAGACAAGACTAGATAGACAAGACTAGACAGACAAAACTTGACAGGCAAGACTAGACAGACAAGGCTAGACAGGCAGGACAACAATGAAAACATTGTTGATTCAAATAATACTTATATTTGCGCAATTAGCTTTTTGTAATTCCTTTGTAATATTATTTAGCCGCCTTGTTATTGATAAATCGTACCGACGAATAAATATTTGCCTTCCACCACATTGTCTATTACGTAAAATAAGCGGAAATCTAAATTGTACATATTATAACAATTTCAGGCTCACCGAAACGAGATTGGACACTCGAAAACAAACCGATTTGAATCTAAGACTACTAATTAGTTAATTTTAAAGTTAGAAGTCGTTTAGAAAATTCAATTATAATCAATTAGACTACATGGGCACTTGAGCGTCAAATAGTCCCACGAAATGAACTTGAAATTAAAAAAAGTACCTTTCATAATTTTAATTGCTTATGTATTAATAGTGCCCGGATTTATATGTAAATACATATTTTTAATTCAAATTATTTTCGGTTTTTATTTTGTTTTCTACACAAATTATGATATTTGGAAATAAAGATTACATTTTCTCGTTCCAAATGTCATAATTTGTGTGGAAAACAAAATAATACCGAAAATAATTTGAATAAAAAATATGTATTTACATATAAATCCGAGCCCTATATATTAGTATTCGACTTTTGTTTTAAGCGAGAGATTCACAAACTTGCACCGAACAGTCTAGCTCGCTGCAGTAAACATTAGTCGTTGGTGTGGGTAGGATGTTAGAGGAATAAATCGCGGTTTATTGTAATTATACATTAGTTTACATTCAGTGTTATTTACTGGAACTTACGGTGTGAGAATAGTGTGTTATAATATTGCAGATTTTGCATATATTAAGGTGAGTTTATGTTATCATTAATTCTGTAATAAATTAACAGCAGTGCATTAGAGCAACAATAAAATAAAATGAAAATTCATTATAGAATTAGATATGTTAAGATCGAAACGGCCTTACGTCCACTTGACAGCAAATATTTGATATGTTTACAGACCGTGTCAAAAGCTTTTACATTTTATAAATAACCCCAGATTTATTTACACATTTTATTCGCCACATTTTTACAAAAAAGTTTACCTAGCCAGAAAAACGGACAGTGAATGGAATTTGAGAAGACTTTGATTTCTCGACGACGTTTCACCCTCACACTAGGTAACATTAAGAACAGTTTACATAGATCATATCAGATATATTACATGCATTATATCAGTTAGATTACATCTAGATACATAATAAGATATTATATGTATCTTATCAGATGCATTGTATGTATCATATCAGGTGAATTACATGTATCATATAAGGTACATTACATGTAGCATATTAGATATATTACATATATTTTATTAGATACATTAAATGCATCATATGCAATACATGTATTACATTACATGTATCGTGTACTTTGCATGTATCATATATATTTTATATAATAATATAATAATATAGGTATATTACATATATTTTATCAGATACTTTAAATGCATCATATCCAGTACATTATATGTATCATATAGATTGCATGTATCATATATATTTTATATAATAATATAATATATAATATAGGTATATTACATATATTTTATCAGATGCATTATATGTATCATCCGGTACATTACATCTATCATATCAGGTACATTATATGTATCATTTTAAGAATAGTGCTTGTAACATATCGGGTATATTACATATACCATATCAGATAGACTACTTGTAGATACATAATAAGATTATCGGGTGTATTAAATGTATCAAATCATATACATTACATGTATCATATCAGGTACATTACGTGTATCATATCAAGTACATTTCACGTGTTATATCCGGTATATTGCTTATATTTTATCAGATACATTATATGTACCATATCCGGTACATTATATGTATCATATTAGGTACATTATATGTATCATATCAGGTGCATTACCTGTATCATATCAAGTACATTGCATTTATTATATCAGGTATATTACATATTTTATCAGATACTTTATAAGTATCATATCCGGTACATTGCCTGTATCATATCAGGTACATTTTATGTATCATATTAAGGACATTGCTTGTAACATATCGGGTATATTACATGTATCATATCAGATAGATTAGAGATAGAAATGATTACATGTGACAGATTACATGTATCATATCAGATAGATACATGATAAGATTATCAGATATTGTAACATATGTATAATATGTTGCATGCGCGAACCTCATGTACATATATATACCTAAGAATAAAGCCAGTCAAAACCTAGTTGATAGTTAACCCTTTCGCTGCAAATTACTTTTTAGAACAGATGTGATTGTGTGCACAATATTCCGAACATTACGTTATAGCCGTGCAGAATACTTTTATAGCTTTGTATTATTTGCAATAATTTGCAAAAATTGCCAGATTTTCAAAAACCAAAATCTATATTCGAAGCAAATTTTTGTTTTTTTGTTGATTTGAGTGGACAAACTTTGCGAAATTGTTTCTTTTATGTCAAACTTGGACGAAAATGTCAAAATAATTGGCAAATTTAACCAAATTTTCAAAAAGCCAAAATCGTTATACGGAAAAAAAATTATTTTTTTTGTTAATTTGAATGGACAAACTTCGAAACATTCTTTTGTTTTGTGTCAAAATTGGACGAAATCGTCAAAATAAATTTAAAAAATCGCTACATTTTTAAACTAAAATCTCTATTAGAAGCAATTTTTTGTGGATTTGAGTGGACGAATGTCAAAATTGAGCGAAAATCTCAAAATAATTGGCAAAATTGCCATAGAAACTTAAACCAAACGGAACACAGCCTGAATATATAAATATATTCAACCTTTCCGGAGCTCTATAACAATTATTGTCTCTTTTTAGGACTACCAAAACAAATCTCACACGAAATTTGTAAGTTATTTTACAGCTTTCAGTCCACTTTCGTGGCACTCAACAAAAACCATAAAAATAACATTGTTTTTAAGATCATATCTTTCCGATACCTCAAGTGGATAGCCATCTGTGGATGCGTTTCGAGATTTATCTCTCATCAGCACAGCTTGGCTATATCTTTCATAAATCTCGAAACGCGTCCACAGATGGCTGGCTATCCACTTAATCTTAATATATGTATTGTGTCAAAATTGGAAGAAATCATCAAAATAAACTTAAAAAATTACCAAATTTAAAAAAACCAGTTAATTTGAGATGACAAACTTTGCGAAATTCATTTGTTTTATGTCAAAATTGGACGATAATGTAAAAATAATTGGCAAATATTACCAAATTGTCAAAAAACCAAAATCTTTATACGAAACAAAATTATTTTTTTGTTGATTTAAATGGACAAACCTCGCAACATTCTTTCACCTTGTGTGAAAATTGTACGAAATCGTCAAAATAAATTTAAACAATTGCCAAATTTTCAAAAACCAAAATCTCTATTCGTAACTAAATTTGTTTTTTGTTGATTTGAGTGGACAAGCTTTGGAAAATTTATTTCTTTTATGTCAAAATTGGACGAAAATGTCAAAATCATTGGCAAATATAACCAAATTTTCAAAAAACGAAAATCGTTATACGGAACAAATTTTTTTTTTTTTTGAATGGACAAAGCTGGCAAAATTCTTTTGTTTTGTGTCAAAATTGTACGAAATCGTCAAAATAAATTTCAAAAATAGCCAAATTTTCAGAAACCAAAATCTCTATTGGAAGCAAATTTTGTTTTTTTGTGGATTTGAGTGAACGAACTTTGTAAAATTCATTTGTTTTATGTCAAAATTGAACGAAAATCTCAAAATAATTGGCAAAATTGCCATACAAACTTAAAACAAACGGAACACAGCCTGAATATATAAATATATTTAACCTTTCCGGAGCTCTATAACAATTATTGTCTCTTTTTAGGACTACCAAAACAAATCTCACATGAAATTTGTAACTTATTTTACAGCTTTCAGTCCACCTTCGTGGCACTTAACAAAAACCATAAAAATAACATTGTTTTTAATATCATGTCTTTCCGATACCTTAAGTGGACATAAAACAAATGAATTTTTCAAAGTTTGTCTTCTCAAATTAACTGGTTTTTGAAAATTTGACAATTTTTTAAATTTATTTTGATGATTTCTTCCAATTTTGACACAATACGAAAGAATTTTGCAAGGTTTGTCCATTGAAATTAAAAAAAAATGTTTCGTGTAAAGATTTTGGTTTTTGAAAATATGGCAATTTTAAGATTAAGTGGATAGCCAGCCATCTGTGGACGCGTTTCGAGATTTATCTCTCATCAGCACAGCTTGTCTATGTCTCTCATAAATCTCGAAACGCGTCCACAGATGGCTGGCTATCCATTCAATCTTAAAATTGCCATATTTTCAAAAACCAAAATCTTTATACGAAACAATTTTTTTTTTAATTTCAATGGACAAACCTTGCAAAATTCTTTCGTATTGTGTCAAAATTGGAAGAAATCATCAAAATAAACTTAAAAAATTGCCAAATTAAAAAAAAACAGTTAATTTGAGATGAAAAACTTTGCAAAATTCATTTGTTTTATGTCAAAATTGGACGATAATGTCAAAATAATTGGTAAATATTACCAAATTGTCAAAAAAACAAAATCTTTATACGAAAAAAAATATTTTTTTGTTGATTTAAATGGACAAACCTCGCAAAATTCTTTCACTTTGTGTCAAAATTGGACGAAATCGTCAAAATAAATTTAAACAATTGCCAAATTTTCAAAAACCAAAATCTCTATTCGTAACTAAATTTGTTTTTTGTTGATTGAAGTGGACAAGCTTTGCAAAATTCATTTGTTTTATGTCAAAATTGGACGAAAATGTCAAATTAATTGGCAATACAAACTTAAAACAAACGAAACACAGCCTGAATATATAAATATATTCAGCCTTTCCGGAGCTCTATAACAATTACTGTCTCTTTTAGGACTACCAAAACAAATCTCACATGATATTTGTAAGTTATTTTATAGCTTTCAGTCCACCTTCGTGGCACTCAACAAAAACCATAAAAATAACATTGTTTTTAAGATAATGTCTTTCCGATACCTTAAGTTTATAACCATCTGTGGACGCGTTTCGAGATTTATCTCTCATCAGCACAGCTTTGCTTCCATGAACAACAATTTGTAAATCAACAATGTTATTTTTATAGTTTATGTTGAGTACCATGAGGTACTCAACATATATATATATATATATATATATATATATATATATATATATATATATATATAAATATATATATATATATATATATATATGTTACATCACCCTTCTTAACCCTTTCGCTGCTATGGACTGCCCTTCTGCATTTGAGATGGGCAATTGTTAATCACTTCATAATTTATGTTTTTGAGCATATTATTCTGTTCCGTTTGTTTTAAGTTTATACATTTTTTTTCGTATAAAGATTTTTGTTTTTGACAGTTTGGTAATATTTGACAATTATTTTGACATTTTCGTCCAATTTTGACATAAAACAAATGAATTTTGCAAAGTTTGTCCCTTAAATCAACAAAAAACAAAATTTGCTTCGAATAGAGATTTGGATTTTTGAAAATTTGGCAATTATTTTTTAAATTTATTTGGACGATTTAGGCCAATTTTGACACCAAACAAAAGAATTTTTCGACATTTGTGCATTCAAATCAGCAAAAAAAAACAAATTTTGTTACGTTTAAAGATGTTGTTTTTTTTGAAAATTTGGTTGTATTTGCCAATTATTTTGAAATTTTCGTCCAGTTTTGACATAAAACAAATGGGTTTTGTAAAGCTTGTCCACTCAAATCAACAACAATACAAAATTTGCCTCGAATAGAGATTTTGATTTTTGAAAATTTGGCAATTTTTGAAATTTATTTTAACGTTTTCGTCCAATTTTGGCACAAAACAATAGAATTTTGGAAGGTTTTTTCCATTCAAATGAACAAAAAAAATTGTTTCGTATAAAGATTTTGGTTTTTTGAAAATTTGGTTATATTTGCCAATTATTTTGACATTTTCGTCAAATTTTAACTTAAAAAATGAATGTTGCAAAATTTGTTCATTCAAATCAACAAAAAAACAAAATTTGCTTCCAAAAGAGATTTTGGTTTTTGAAAATTTGTCAATTTTTGAAATTTATTTTGACGATTTCATCCAATTTTGAATTTTTTCATTTTTTATATTAAAATTGGACGAAAATGTCAAAATAATTGGCAAATATAACCCAACTTTCAAAAAACCAAAGTCTAATACAAAACTTTTTTTTGTGTTCATTTGAATGGAAAAAACCTTGCAAAATTGGACGAAAACCTCAAAATAAATTTAAAAAATTGCCAAATCTTCAAGGTTTGTGCATTCAAATCAACAAAAAAAAACAAATTATGTTTCGTAGAAAGATTTTGGTTTTTTGAAAATTTGGGTATATTTGCCAATTATTTTGACATTTTCGTCCAATTTTGACATAAAACAAATAAATTCCGCAAAGTTTATATATATATATATATATATATACAGATACATATATACATATATATATATATATATATATATATATATATATATATATATATATATATATATATATATATAGCTGATAATAAAGCCAGTCAAAACCTAGAGTTGATAGTTAAAACATAACAGGTATATAGTGTGTATAAAAACAGGTACATTTTATGTATCATATCTGGTGGTACATTGCATTTATCATATCAAGTACATTGTATTTATCATATCAAGTATATTACATAATAACATAATACATACTACTATAAAATAACTGGTGGACTCACCAAACTCAGGAAAACCTCATTGCAAGGTACATTTGTGTGCCAACGGCTACTTTCTAGAACCTGGAATACACTTAGTAGTTAGTGACACAAAACGTCTAAACACATTCGTTTTCATTTTATCAGAGAAAAATATTAAGACCGCACTTTAACAATCACATTGGTGAAATCTGAAGAGCAACGTGCGGATTTCATAAATCACATGTGTAATCTCAAGAGAAATAGCATATTGCTTGTAACATATCGGGTATAAACGAAAACTAGGGGAAATGTTGAAAAATGTTTCGAATAAAACTTGATTAAAATGAAAGGTGATTAAATTCTCTAAAAGAAACCACGTTAGTGTTTTTTTGTGTGTCAGGTTGTTAATAATGAAAGCGCGGATTTTATGCAAAGCGCATATATTTTATTTTTTGCATAAACATAAATATAGTTAATTACGTGGACGTGTTACATTGATTAGAGTTAATTAATGCTAATTAGTAATTGCATATATTGCATATGCCCCTGCATATTTCATCAAAAGCTGCATATTCTTGCATATTTAAGTTGTTATTATTATTTATTTTTTTAATTTCTGAAAATACATACCGAACATCAACAAAATTACTAATATACCATTGAAAAAGTTAAATAATGTTGATTTACAATTTTTACAATAGTATTTTAAACATAATATACCTGACGAGAGCAACTTAAGAAAAAAATGGTTTACATGGAATACATATTAATGCCACCACCGCTACATCTTTAAATGCCGCCAATCTACACCTAAAATTTTGATGATAAATCATAAAATAAAACATTTTATCTAAAATTAAAACAATTTTAAAACTCAAAATACTTTTATTAGTATTTTTTTATTTACTACTATTTTTTAACCCCGGTTAAATTAAGTTGCCCGCCGCGAAGCGGACTGATAAATCGGACAACATACGCGCGGCAGTGCGAACTCTCGATCCAATATATAGCGGTGGTGGCGTTAATACGTAAGTACCGAAAAAATTCCTAAATTCTTATTATATTCAAACAAGGTTGGAAATTAGACAACTACTCCGCATAATTTTGTTTATTTAATCGTTGAGGGTCCAATTTTATAAGGAGCGACTTCCGTATGTTCAATTGACTCCTGAACGTATAATTACCAGAGGGGGTACGTGTTTAGACGCAAATTTTTAAATCATGCTAAATATATTTTATGCTATTTTATGCTATTTATATATAAGTCAACCCCATGGATGGGGTTTAGTATTGCAAAATGAAACCCTAACGCCGGTAACAACACTTATTAAATGAAATACAATATATGAAAATACAAAAACAGAAATGCGCCAATTTACTTTCTAAAACTGACACACAAGGGTTCCTAAACTGCACATCTGCCATGCTTTCTCATCTCTCGTCTCTCCTTATTTCAATATAAAATTTATGTTATTTTGCATATTTCGGAGGGGGGGTGCTGAACCCCAAAAACCCTTCCACTGGCTACGCACATGTGTAGTATTTTCTTGATTAAGTCTTTAAACTCGTTTTATTCTTAAAATTGTATAATTTTGTGTACCAAATAGATAAATAAATGAATCTACACAAACAAAATAATGCAATCGAAATTTGATTCAGATTTGAAACAAAACGTCAGAACGCACGTTTAACCTCAAGTATATTCCAACTTTTTCTTAAGCAATTGCAAATATAATAAAAATTCCCGAGTTGAAAATTATAGAAACATGAAAAGCCTATCAGAATTTATGATTTCTCAGTCGAAAACCGAATTAAAACAGTTAAAAATGAAAATAAAACTCACCTAATTCAATATGTTGACATTTGTCTTCTCACCATTAGGCGCCGTATAGCCGAAACATATACAACGTACATATACAACAACATACAGCACAACCACTTGAAGTCTAATTCGAAAGCTTCTAAAAAATTACAATTCATTTCAGAGTTTTTAAATTCAAAATAATTAAAATTTGTATAACACACAAGAACACTATTACATTGAATTTAGTTGTAAAAGAATTTGTGTTTAAAAACTTTGAATTTGTATTCTAAGACATAACAACGCGTGACTAAACTACGCGTCGAAAGCATTACAGTAACATAGCAAAGCATTACGAAAACAACACGCTACGAAAACATCACACCTTAAATTATCACGGTAAACAATAAAAGAAGACTAATTATAACACGCAGCAGCAATACAATAACAAGTCGAAAATATAACATTAGGATATAATAACATATCTATCTATCCTAGTCTTTATTATAGTTTAGGATGTGATATTTTCATAGAGCGTTGTTATGTCGGTATGATATTTTCGCCGCGCTGTTTAGTCGCGCGTTGTTTTATCAGGACACCTGAAGTGACAGCCCGTCACAATCTTTGCGTGAAATGAATTGAAAAATTTCGTTAGCGAACTGCAAATCAAATTTAATTGCCGGCGTTGAGTTTTATAGCGTTAACAATGAAAAACCATATGAATTTTCGATTTCTGGCGTTTGTTTTGGGCGAAAAGCAATCAAAATCGACGAAAATGCAATTATATCTTACCTCATTCAACTGGCAGCAGTTTGACGTTTGTTTTGTACCACTCTCTACCGGAAGCAAGTAAAGACACACGGTTCTATACGAAATTAAAAAAAACTGTTTCAAGTTAAAAAAAGTTAAAATTTCTATTTTTTAATGTAAAAGCCATTCAGAATTCAAAATTTAAAATATTTTAAATATCTCTGCTTTTTTATAACTTTCTATACGCATGCAGCGAGTTACGTGCGCATGCAACTACGACATACGTTTCCAAAAAACATTTCAATAGACCTTTTTACGGTTAGTTAGCGCTTGCGCATCCGCCAAGTTTGAAAGGCGGGAATATGAAAGTTTTGGGCAAATATTTAGTTATACGGCAAAAAGTTCGTGCAAGTTTTGACGTATAACATGGCGAAAATTGATACATGCGCATAAAAAATTTTCAACAATGAAAAGGTCAATTAAAAATTCGAAAATAACTCGAAAATTGAACGAATTTTTCAAAAACGTTTAAAATAAAACTTTTAGAGAATTAAATTTTCTATAAGCAAACCTAGTAATTGGTAATAATAATGTAAGAGCAATATTTTTTTTTCACACTGGTTCCAAAAATTCGCAAATAACAAGTAAACTAAGCGAAATTTTGAAAAATGTTTCAAACAAAACGTTTAGATAATCAAATTTCCTATAAGAAACTGTGTCACCTAATGATTTTTAGGTCAATTTTGTAATAATCAACTTTGAACGAAGTCAAAACATTATTTGGTACTTACGTATTAACGCCACCACCGCTATATATTGGATCGAGAGTTCGCGCTGCCGCGCGTATGTTGTCTTGATTTATCTATCCGCTTCGCGGCGGGCAACCTAATCTAACCGGGGTTAAAGAATAAAGTATTTTGAGTTTTAAAAATGTTTTAATTTTAAATAAAAAGTTTTATTTTATGATTTATCATAAGAATTGTAGGCGTAGATTGACATCATTTAAAAATATAGCGGTGGTGGCGTTAATACGTAAGTACCCATTATTTTAGTTTCATATTTTTCTTCTTTCAAAAATGCGAAAATAACTCATAAAGTTAGCAAAATTTTGAAAAATGTCTGAAACAAAACTTGCAGAGAATTACATTTCCTAAGAGAAAACTTATTATCCGGAATTTTTCTGTGTCCAATTGCTAGTCATCGACCTTTAAACAAATTTAAAACCTGCAAAACCTGCTCAAGCATTGAAAAAAATGACTGCATGAGAATAAACATAAATAACATTATTCTTTTTCATTCTCGAAAACACATATACATATAAAAAAACACTAATCCTTTTTATTCACGAAAACGCTTTTACCTACTGAGCAATGCTCTCAACATTTTTAAAACGTCCTCATAAACAATTATGTTTATCTTTCTCCAGGCGATTATTAGCACGAGGTTCCAATAAGTACGAGCCCAACGATTGCTGGCGCTCAGTAGCTGCAATGTCCTCCATACGGAACTTCTACAAAGGCAAATGCGTTTTGGTCACAGGAGCCACAGGTTTTCTGGGCTCCGTCCTCGTCGAGAAACTCTTGAGATCCTTCCCCGATCTCGGGAAACTCTACCTGTTGGCCAGAGCCAAAAAAGAAGGCAACTTGATTGACAGAAGTAATATTTACTTCACGGATCCGGTAAGAGATTTTACTTCTATAGTCTAGACTTTTCTGTTTAGTTGTATCTAGTATAGTTTCTATGTAACATATTGTGTTTTATTACTTTGTTGCATATTCGTAAGCAATAATTAATGTAAATGATAATGGAAGTAGGTAAGGATAGTTAAAGATAAACAAAACTATTAAGCCTTATTAAAACAGACAAGTTGTAGTTTGTGATAAGTTTTTCAACCTCCTTGAACTGGAGATAAGGGTTCTTTTGCGGTAATCCGTACATGTCATCGCTTGTTTAAGTTGTTTGAGAAGATGATAAAAGAAAACCCTAATTATTCCGAGAAAGTTCAGTGGATCGAGTGCGACCTGAGCAAGGAACGTTTAGGTCTCGCGCCCGAAGATCTGGAGGAAATCACCAAAACCGTCAACTTGATCTTCCACATGGCTGCGTCCATAAAACTAGTCAACGACCTCCACACCATGCTAAACAACAATCTCAAAGGAACACTGGAGTTATTAAAAATCGCCAAACAAACCGACAACCTAGAAGTAACTCAACAACAATAATTACAAAAACTGTTGAACTAAATTCCCTTGCTTTCAGTGTTTTTTAAATGTGTCGACGGCTTTCTCGTACGCTAGAGAATCCTGCACGCGCATCGAGGAAACCTTGTATCCGCCGCCGATTGCACCCGACAAACTTCTCGAGTTGCTCAAGATTCTGCCCAAGAATACTTTAAACGATATCACGCCCCACATCATATTGGATTGGCCCAACACCTACACCTACGTTAAAAATGCCATCGAGTACATGTGCAACGACTACATCAACGAGTTTCCAGTATGCATAATCAGACCAGGAAACAGTAAGATGATAATAATACCAAATCAGACATGAGCAGGCAAGAACTGACAAATGAAGGCAACAGCTGTCAAGAACAGACACGAGCAGATAAGAGCAGACAAGAGCAAACAAGAGCAGACAAGACTAGAGAAGATCAGACGAGAGCGCACGAGAGCAGACAAGACCAGAGAAGACTAGACAAGACCAGAGAAGACCAGGCAAGACCAGACAAGATCAGACAGGATCAGACAAAACCCTTGCAAGGCCAGACAAGATCAAATAAGACCAAACAAGAGCAGACAAGACCAGGCAAGGCCAGACAAAACCAGACAAGACCAGATAAGATCATACAATGCCAAGATCAGACAATGCAATACAAGAGAACGGGCAAGATCGGATAAGACCGAATAAAAGCGGACAAGAGCTGACAAGATCGCACAAGAGCCGACATGCCCAGACAAGGTCGGAAGCGACCGGACAAGACCGGAAAAGATCGGACAAGATCGCATTAGAGCGGACAAAATCGGACAAGAGCCGACATGCCCATAAAAGGCCGGAAACGAGCGGACGAGACGGGACAAGATCGGACAAGACGAGAAAAGACCAGACTAAGCCAGACAAGATTGAACAAGACTATAATGGTCCAAATAAAACCAGACAAGACTATATGTTTTCCATATGTCATTGTAATATTCTAAGAACAGTCATTGTGGCATTCTATGAACTCTCATTATAACATTCTATGAACAATGATAATGAACATTCTATGAACATCGTTTGTTTTATTGGGAATAGGAAAAAAAATTCCCATTCCCAATAACACAAACGATGAAAAATAGGAATGATAATAGCCAACATTTAATTCTATGAACAGTCATTGTGGTATTCTATAAACTGTCATTGTGACATTAAATGAACCATCATTGTAACATTCTATGAACAGCTATTGACATTTTATGAACTCTCATTGTGATATTCTATGAATAGTCATTGCGACATTCTATGAACTGTCATAGTGGCATTATTTGAACTGCCATTGTTACATTTTATGAATAGTCATTGTGACATTCTATGAACTATCATTGTGACATTCTATGAACTGTCATTATAACATTCTATGAATAATCATTATGACACTTTTTGAACAGTCATTGTAATTTTCTATGAACAGTAATTGTGATATTTTATGAATAATCATTATGACATTAAAGGAACTGTCATTGTGACATTCCATGAACAGTCATACACCTTTTCGTAGTTGAATTTTTTTTGTTCGCATGTGTCAATTTCCGCCATGTTCTACGTCAAAAAGTGCCCGAACGTTTTGAGTAACAAGATATGTGTCCGAAAGTTTCATATTCCCGCCTTTCAAACTTTGCGAATGCGCTTAACTAATCTTAAAAAGCTCTATTGCGACATTCTAGGTACTCTCATTTCCAAATTCTATGGACAATCATTATGACATTTTATGAATAATCATTATGACAATGAAAGAACTGTCATTGTGACATTCTATGAATAGTCATTGCGACATTCTAGGTACTGTCATTGCCAAATTCTATGGACAATTATTATGACATTTTATGAGCAATCATTATTACATTTTATGAACAATCATTATGACAATCTACGAACATCCATTGTTACAATGTATGAACAATCATTGTGACATTGTATGAACAATCATTGTGACATTGTATGAATAATCATTGTGACATTGTATGAACAATCATTAGACATTGTATGAACAATCATTGTGACATTGTAAGAAAAATTTGTATATATATATACATATATATATATATATATATATATATATATATATATATATATATATATATATATATATATATAATATATATATATATATATATATATATATATAGTCATGACTTTAGGTTTTATCAATGTTTTGTTGTCTTTTTTAGTAACATCAACATTTCAGGAGCCTATTCCGTTTTGGACTAGTAGTAAGGCAGGCGTAATGGGAGGAATAATAGGCATAATGAGGAATGCTATAAGAGTCGGGTTGTTTAAGAAAAGTGTCCAATCTCATGTGGTTCCTGTTGATATTGCAGCGAATGGAATTCTGGCCACCGCATATGCAGTTGCAAAGGAAAGGTAAGAAAGTATGAAAAGTGAAATTTTTTAATATTTTTGAGGAATTTTGGACAATATCGATCAAGTCACAGGAACGTTGGATAAGATCAGATGAAGATTTTCTTGCAAGAACTACAAACAATTTGTTCAAAATTGAATCTAGAATAAATTTAGCACGAATAGCAAAGGATTTTGACTATTAACAACCTCAAGCAAATTATTTAGAATAGGCTTAGGCCGAGGCCGCACTACGGTTTTTTTCCGCGAGAGGTCACCGCTATAACCGCGAAACCGCTCGAGAAACACACAGCACGCTATGGGAAAATTCAGTAGCGGCAAGAAACCGCAAGTGAGGCCGCTTGTATTAGCTTACGTGAGTCACAAAATCACGCGATTAAAAACCGCGGCGGTTTAGCCGTAGTGCGGCCTAGGCCTTAAAGCTGATTCTCATATATGCGACACTCAGCTACGCGATGACGCGCGATGAAGTGTCGCGAATTGTCGTGTCGCTGCTAGGTACTCATAAGTCCGATTCTCATATACGCGACACTTGACGCGCGATGAAGCGTCGTGAATTGTTGCGTCGCTGCTAGCATTATACGATGCGTTAACGGTGCGGTGCGGCACAGCACCGCAATTAATTCGAGCTATAGGATACCACATGGTCGGTGCGGCACCGCAATCGAACCAGGAACGATCGCAGCGCATCACCCCTCCCTGCCTCGTCACGCAGGTCACAAGCGCGGCGCGCCTACCGACGGCCCAACGCATCGTGTGACATGGCATAATGATTTGTATGTAGGATGACGTTTGCGACACCGCTCCGGCATAAGTAACGCATCGTATGGCCCCATCCTTAGAGACCCAGGGCCCCTAGATACTTAACATTTGCAATCATCTGTGCAATGATCAAATAGTGCAATTTCGGGCAATGTTGTAGTTTTGGAAAAATGCTGTTCAATTTCGAAAAGTTTTGAATATTTTTGGACAATACCTAACTACTCAAAGGAACATCAGATAAGATCAGACAAGACCAGTTTTGTTGCAAACATTTTGTTATGAACAGCTTATTAATCACTTTGGAACTATTTTATGCAATTTAGAACAATTTTGAATACTTTCGAGGTATTTTTCAAAAATTGCGTATAACCTGTTGATTTCTCTAAAGTTGTCGAATTCTAACCAAATTTCAACTTGAAGACATGATTTCTCTTTGTTCTAGGCCGAAGGAGATAGCGATTTACAATGTTACATCGAACAACAATCCGGTAACTTATCGAGACACCATCCAATATTCAATTCAAACACCGAACTTTTTACTGGTGAACCTTTCGGATTTCATGTTCACGATTTTCCATTTCCTCTTCCACGCGCTTCCCGCTTACCTCCTAGACTTCTGGTTGCTGATTTGCGGCAAGAAAAC
Organism: Phosphuga atrata; assembly: GCA_944588485.1. Lineage (NCBI taxonomy): Eukaryota > Metazoa > Arthropoda > Insecta > Coleoptera > Silphidae > Phosphuga > Phosphuga atrata. Next base: position 60,734,110 of record OX155900.1, read on the forward strand.
AAAGTACGTTCAAACATTGAGGAATTGAAATGAACACCGAGTTGAAGTGCCAAATCACATATTTTTAATAAAAATCGATTTTCTTCTTTAAACCTATATTAGGTTCATTCCTAAACATCTTTCTTCAACTATTTTAACACCTAACAACCTGACATACGTCTCTCAGACCCAAAGTAGCAGTAATTTCTCACCTTAGACATATGGCAGGTGGTTAAGGGTTAAAATGCGTTTGAAATTGCTCGGTTTTTACTTCAACTCCTCTATGTTGTTCATGTAATTCATGTGATCAATTCCATGTGAACAAGTTCATGAACTGTCGCATGTGATTAATTGTATTCGAGTAAATATTCTTTCAGATTTCGAGCAATTTACGGCCAGGTAAACATGTTCCTGAAAGTGACCCATTACTTCCGCATGCACGAATTTCAAATAGACAATAACAAGTTGGAGAAATTGTGGAGCAGTTTCACGGGCGAAGAGAAGGAGCTGTTATCCTTCGATATGCGAGACATCGATTGGCGGGATTACTTCAGGAATTTGCCGGCTGGGATCCAGAAATACTTATTTAAATATAAATCCAACAAATTGAGCAACAATATCTAGTTTGTGGGAAATATTAGTAATCTTACGGATCAATGAAACGCACTGTAGCAAATAATTCCATTTACAAATAAAATAGCTATTAATATTCATTCTGATAATCGTTAGAAAGTCGACTAAATTTAATATTTAAGACTAGACAGAGAAGATAAGACTTGTTAAGTAAAAGAGCTAGGTAGCACAATACAGTTGTAATCTGTATCTACATGCACAAGAAATGCTTTCATAAGCTTTTTAATATTCTTTTTTCTATTTTGCGTCTGTAATGGACTCATAACAGTACTCACATACGTGTGGATATGGCTCGCCGAGTGCTGTTATGGGTTAATTTTTTCAACGTTGGCACCAGCATTGCCTACTCTACGTCTTTCGACGTAGATCTACGTATTACGTATTAAAATAAAATATTTCGATTTTGTAAAATCGGCTACACCAGTGGCAATCAAAATGTTTCGTTTTGTAAAATTGTCTGCACCAGTGGCAATAAAAATGTTTCGTTTTGAAAACTCGTCTGCACCAGTGGCAATAAAAATGTTTCGTTTGCAAAATCGTCTGTACCAGTGGCAAAAAAATGTTTTGTTTTGCAAAACCGTCTCCACCCGTGGCAATAAAACTGTTCGGTTTTGTAAAATCGTCTGCACCAGTGGAAATAAAAATGTTTCGTTTTGCAAAACCGTCTGCACCAGTGGCAATAAAAATGTTCGGTTTTGTAAAATCATCTGCACCTGTGGCAATAAAAATGTTTCGTCTTGTAAGATTGTCTGCACCAGTGGCAATAGAAATGTTCGGTTTTGTAAAATCGTCTCCACCAGTGGCAATAAAAAAGTTTTGTTTTTTTAAATCAATTGCACCAGTGGATATCAAAATGTTACGTTTTGTAAAATTGTCTGCATCAGTGGCAATAAAAATGTTTCGTTTTGAAAACTCGTCTGCACCAGTGGCAATAAAAATGTTTCGTTTGCAAAATCGTCTGCACCAGTGGCAAAAAAAATGTTTTGTTTTGCAAAACCGTCTCCACCCGTGGCAATAAAACTGTTCGGTTTTGTAAAATTATAATATTGGTTTTTCTGTTCGGGTTTGTAAAATCCTCTGCACCAGTGGAAATAAAAATGTTTCGTTTTGCAAAACCGTCTGCACCAGTGGCAATAAAAATGTTCGGTTTTGTAAAATCATCTGCACCTGTGGCAATCAAAATGTTTCGTCTTGTATGATTGTCTGCACCAGTGGCAATAGAAATGTTTCGTTTTGAAAAATATTCTAACATTGTATTAGGCAGAAAATGGGCATATTTTTGGGCATTATTTCTTTCGTGAAAAAAAGTTTATAATACGCGTCAGGTCGTTCATTTTAAAAGTGTTGGGGTTCTCTGCAAAGGTTCTGTTAGGAACTTTTCGCTAGGAAAATAAATTTAAAAAGTAAACGCGGCCATTTTGAATTGTAATTATTCGCTTTTGTTACCCGACTTCAGCTAAACCAATATCTTTTAAAGTATTTACTATTAAAGTATTTCATGGGTGTAGCCAAGATTAAGTTTCGGGGGGGGGTTTAAGAAAATACAGTAACAGAAATGCACCAATTTACATTATAAAACTGACAAACAAGGGTTCCTAAACTTCGCATCTACCATGCTCTCTTGAAGACAGTCGTCTCTACTCATCTCTTTATTTCAATATAACATTTATGTATATATTTTGAATATTAGGGGGGGGGGGGTGTTGAAACCCAAAAACCCCCCTCTAGCTACCCATAAAGTATTTACATATACTTTTATTTCTGGGATCAAGTTTAAAGTGTCGCAGGTATATCACTATAATAAAAAGTACGCAGATCTACGTACTTTTTATACGCAAATTTTAGTGATTCTACGTAATTTTCTATTCTGGCCTACGTCTTTTTCAAAATTCGAGTTGGCAACACTGGTTGGCACTGAAATTCAGAGCTGTCAGCAGTGTTGCCAATTTAGCATATTTTATGCTAGATTTGGCATATTTTTGTATTGTTTAGCATATTTATTTGTTGTTTAGCATATAGCATATTTTTTAGCATATAAAATAATTATTCGATAAAAGTTTAACCATGAAACAAACGATCCGTTTTGCTACCGATAAGAGTACGTTAAGATAGAAGTATTCATTTATCATCTTCAATAACAGTTGTGGCTGTTTTCTTTACCTTGTTTACCTAATTATTATGACATAATTATATGTTAGTTCGGGTACGTCTAGGGTTGCCAACCGTTCTTTATTTCATAAGAGAGTGACGACAGTGAAAACTAATGTCCTGTATTTGTGCTTTTCAAAGTTGGCAACCCTACGTACGTTTCAGATTTAAATAAACCTGTAAACTGCCCAAATTTTCAGTCTTATATTTGATACAGTTTACACAGTACAGTTTTACGTGAATCAATAACACCGGCACACAAAAAAAAGGTCAGTACATTTGACTAAACCTATCTATAGTCCATTTTTTAAGAATGCAGTACAGCGAAGACAGGGCTTATTTGACCTTGTTCTCTGATTGGCTTAAATCGAGGAGAAGTTCACATTGACGATATTTACTTCTCCATCTCAACCTATTTTCTCTCTTTCTTTTCAAATACTTCTGCAGCTATTAGTTGTCAATGGCTGCCCTGTCAATTCACAATTATCATCTGATCTGTATGTATCATTTAGATTTTTTGCGTTTTTTCCATTTATTTATTTGTATTTTATTACAACTGTTGCCGTTTGGTGTATTTAATCAATAATAATATGATATTCAATGAAACCATTAGTAAATTACCAATTTATATCGAAGTAACTATATTTGAATTTAGCGCCAAATTTTTTAACTAGATTGAACATTTTTCATAGTGTAAATCAGGTTTCTAGTTACGGCATTCTTAAAAAAATGGACTAATAGTTAAATAGTTATATGGATTTTGATGCGCCGAATCAGAATCCGATGTTCGTTTGATCAGTTCACCCTCCAAATTTCAAGTAAATTGAGAAGAACCACTAAATTGTCAAAAACTGCTGTTGTGAAGATGCATTTTTTTGTTGAACTAGATCCAGAGGCGTAGCGTGGGGGGGGGCTAGGGGGGCCATGGCCCCGGGCAAGAACGAAAATTATAGGAACAAACGACAATCTTTGGCGGTAAGGCGGTAGGCGCCGCAACTTTTTTTAATACAATACCACACCCTCGGAATACGTCATACTGGTACTTGATACGTTACGTCACGATTTAAACGCCCACTAAAAATACATTGACCAATGACAACCCTTAAAGTACCTCCCTACAAGAAAACGGGACTGATCCCAGGTTTTACCTAACTAATACGATTAACGGACTTCTGAAAATCATCAATCAATTTTGAAATATTAAACTAAAAACACGCGAAAATATTGCTCCCTAAACCTAGTTATTTTATTGGGTTATAGTTATTTTCGTGTAGTGTACGAGTAGATAATTTTGTTAATGTAATTACTTACTGACCAATTAATAAATAGTTTGGTATTTGCTTTATACCTACTATCTACGGAGACATCGTCGAGCAAGTACTAAGGAGTAAAGGTAGATAAATATTTTATTTGGGTTGATGTGGAGTTAGGTTAAGTTGTAATTAATGCAATTATTAGATAAAAATTTGACAAAAAAAGTGGTTAGGTTAAGTTGTATTAGAGACAATAAATCATAAACGGTCGATCCAAAATATGGAGAACTGTTGAAATTTATCCAGTTTCGATAATAAATTGGTCAGGTTAAGTTGTACTAGAGACAATAAATCAAGAAATATCGCACGGGAGTGCGAACTCTCGATCCAAAATAAGAAAAAACTTATTATACACCTTTAAAATATACGTTTAAAATTATTATTATATATATATATATATATATATATATATATATATATATATATATATATATATATATATATATATATTATACGTTTAAAAACACCTTATACTCCACATCTACCTTTATTTATTTTGTTTTTCGGTTTTTCGTTGTTCTCGATAGATATTATATAATGGAGACGGATACCTACTTTTTTATTTTTTCTCTTGTAGCACATCTAATTAAATATGAAAAGGGCAAAAGAAAGTGGAGCATGGTATAGAAATAAGAACAAAGCGAAGGAGGAGAATATTAGAAAAAATGAAGGGGCTATATTAAAGTTTGTGAAAGTTTCGGAGACGCCACAGTGTACGCCAGAGTCATCACAGTCTACGTCAGGGCCTTCAGATGTTAGTTCTTCAGGGTCTAGTGCCGTTCGAATCCAAGAAGTAGCTCATGTAGTACAAATATTCGATACCGATGATTTGCTACAACCTTCAATTGATTGTTCGAATTTGTCAGATTCAAGTACTTCTGCTGTGATTGCTGAAATTTCGACACCAGAACGAAATGTAACCGCACATATTGAATCCGATTTTGATATCAACGACATTGGGAAATGGCCTGAAAATATAAATTCAAACATAAGGCTGCTATTGATACAGAGAGGTTCTGAAGTCGTTCAACATATGAATACAGACTTCTCAGCAGAGTCAACAGTACCACGTACGGTTCAGTCAGACGCAGACTCTGTTACAGCAAAAGTATTGTCCAGGAGGCGGCTGACGCGAGATTGGTTTTACCGCACATTGCCAAACGGCGAGAAACTTTTACGCTCTTGGATGGCATATTCTCCTTCTAAAGCATCATTATTCTGCTTCTGTTGTCGTTTGTTTCAGAACGCAAATTTACATTCACCAAATGCGCCGAAATTTTACTCCTGCGACGGATTTAATACTTGGAAATTGAATCCCAAAGTTGCCAATCATGAATCAAGTGCTCAACATAACCAAAATTTTTGCAAATGAAAGGAGTTAGAAACGAGGCTTCGAAAAGGACAGACTATTGATAAGAAAGAACAAGAAGTAGTGGCAATAGAAACTAAAAAATGGCATGAATTTCTAACCAGAATGTTTGATATCATACAATTTCTGGCATAACAAAATTTGGCGTTACGTGGCCACAGGGAAGACGACACCAGTGCCAACAGAGGCAACTTTTAAGAATTGGTGCATCTACTGGCAAAGTACGATCCCGTTTTAAGAGAGCATTTAGTAAGAATAAAAATGGGTCAGAAAATTTCTCTTACTTATATGTCACCTGAAATACAAAACGAGATCATTGAAGTTTTAGGAAATAAAGTTCGCCAAGAAATTATAGCTCGTGTTCAAAAGGCCAAGTATTATTCCATGATTTTTGACAGCACCCCGGATATCTCCCACAAAGATCAAACAAGCCAAGTACTACGATATGTTATGACTGAAAACCAGGAGGTGCGAGTAGAGGAATCTTTTATAGATTTCATTGAAACGAAAAGCAAAACCGCGGAAGGTATTAGTGACATGATACTAAGCAAACTCGAGGCCAATGGGGTCGACATTATGAACTGTAGAGAGCAAGCATACGATAATGCTGCTACGATGGCTGGATGCCACACAGGTGTACAACAGCGAATAAAGGATATCAATCCTAATGCCGAATTTGTTCCCTGTTCAAACCATTCACTAAACCTAGTTTGCCTACATGCAGCTTCAGTGGAGGTAAATTCCGTGACTTTCTTTGGTACGCTAGAACGCTGCTACGCTTTTTTTTCTATGTCGACGCACCGGTGGGAAGTTCTTCTTGCAGCCACAGGAAAAAGTTTGAAGAGGGTTTAGGACACACGTTGCAGCGCTAGAGGCGATGCTGTAAATTTCATTAGAGATCATTACAAAGAAACTTTAACTGCACTAGAAAATCTGACGGAAATCGACGAAAGCTTGAACACACGGACGGACGCGGGAAGTTTATTAGTGGCGATGGAATCATTTTTGTTTTTATGTTACTTAGGCCTCTGGCAACCGATACTGCGTGAAGTCAATGATGCTCAAAACTATTTGCAAACTGAGGGACTAAACATTCATTAGTGTGCTCAAAAAATAGGCGCTTTACAGACCGTATTGGAAGAAAAACGAGAGGAATCTGTAGACAAGGCTCTAAGATACGATAAAAGTTTATGTGAAGAACTTGGAATTTCTTTTGAACCCCCAAGACGAATTAGGAGGAGGCATATATATGGCGACGGAAGTAGAGATGTTGGGTTATCGTATGAGGACGACTTGAGACGAACTATGTTTTCTTCAATAGACAGAGCAACTGCTGAAATTCAAGAAAGATTCCAACAATTGCAGAATCTGGCGCAAAAATACGCCTTTTTAAGACCCTCGGTGATATTGGGCGTCGACAAACTTAATCTAGATCAAGCTCCTCATGACATAAATAGAGAAGAGTTCAAACTTGAACGCGTACGTCTACGAGCTTTCGTAGCTGCAACAGACCCAGACTATAAAAAAGAGATCATTAACTCCGGCTCACTGGGTTTATTAAAATATATTATTGAGTCTAAACTTGAAGATTGCTTACCAAACATTGTCATAATGTTGAGAATATTCTTAACAGCTGCCATAAGTAATGCCAGTTGCGAGAGAAGCTTCTCTAAACTAAAGTTAATTAAAAATTATCTAAGATCGACTATGTCCACATTTAGACTATCCAATTTAGCTATATTGACAATCGAACATGACGTAAATATTGACATTGATAATTGCGTAAAAGATTTTGCTTTGAAAAAAACTAAATTTTTTTAAAATTAAAGAATTAAAAAAATTTAAAGTTTTTTATTTTTACCAATTTTCATGACTAATTTAAAATAGGGGGCGGAGAATTTCCAGCCGGCCCCGGGCGGCGAAAACCCACGCTACGCCACTGACTAGATCAAGTACTTTACTAATGTATTTTGATGCGTTGAAGTGAAATCTGAAGTTTATTTACTTCTACGACCCCAACATTTTAAGTTTAGTTTACTTGAAATTTTGAGGGCGTGCGGATCAAACGGACATCGGATTCGGATTCTGCGCATCGAAATCCATATAACTGAATAGGTCTAGCCAAATGTAGTGACAATTTTTTTGTGTGCCGGTGTAATTGTTTAATACAGTTTACACAGTAGATACAGTTTGACGTGCATTATTAATTGCTTGATAGTCGTTAATATACCGCCTAAATACAGTCAGCATTACCGGTCAGAGTGGGAGCAAATGCTGGACTTCAAGGATTGGTTACAGCCTGTAGAAAATGATAAAAAGGCTTATTGTAAGTACTGCAAGTGCGAGATGATTGCAAAAGTTCATTTTTTAAAGTTACATACTTTGTCAGCAAAGCACAAAAAAGCTATAGAACCAGCGAAAAGTCAAAGAACAATACTTTTTCCCAAAGTAAAAAATGATCTGAATACACAGAGAGCAGAATCTTGACTAGCTATGTTTGTGTGTGCACATTGTTCGATTCTTGCTGTCGATCATTTATCAGAATTATGTAAACACCAATTCGGTGATAGCAAAAGTGGAGACTTGCGAGTCCATCGTACAAAATGCACAAATATAATAAAACATGTTTTGGCGCCTCATTTTATTAAAGAAAGTAAAGAAATTTATTAAAAAAATTGTCAGATTTGAAAGACTAAGAGTACAGTCTCTTGATCGATGAGTCCACAGATATTTCAGTAAGCAAAATGTTGGGTGTATCGATCAGATATTTCAGTCGATATTTAAAAACTATAATATACACCTTCTTGGGGTTGGTCGAGATTGAAGACGGCACTGCATACAGCATAGTCAACGGTATTAAAGGATTATTGTCTGTTCTGAACATTGAAATAAAAAAATTGTTCGGTACTGGCACAGATAACGCTACCGTGATGACAAGTACTAACAACGGGGTACATGCCTTATTGAAAAATGCAACTGGTAATGATAATTTGGTTTTAGTTAGCTGCATGTGTCATTCATTACAGTTGGCTTTATCTTATGTCTCAGAAGAAACTCTGCCACGTAATGTTGAATTTCTCATAAGAGAAACCTATAATTGATTTAATCATTCGTCGAACCGTCATTTACATTACAAAAGTATCTATCAAACAATTAACTGTGGTTCCGAACCATTGTTAATTTCACAGATGTGCAATACCCGATGGATATCAATTGAACCTGCAGTCAACCGTATTCCAGAATAATGGGTGGAATTGAAACTCCTGTTTGAAGTTGCCAGGCGCGATAACCACTGTTATATGGCAGAAACACTATACACCATCTATAATGATCCTGTAAATCATTTGTATTTATTATATTTAAAACCTGTCTTGGAGGAAGATCAGGCTATGAACAAGATGTTTGAAAGCAGCAATGTTGACCCAACAAAACTTTACAAGGATTTGTGTGGCTTAGTTCAATCTACAAGTCGGCGTATCTTGAACCCAACTGCTAGAGTCGATATTTTTACAAAAAATATAGAAAGTTATTTGGATCCCAAACCGTACATGGTATATGCTTTTGAAACTAAATTACGGGAATACAACCTTCAACCTTAAGTGGAACATAATTTACGTCAACGTTGCCTGAATTTCACATTGAAAATTGTAACAGAGCTTCGTTCTACATTACCAATTAATTTTAATATACAGGGTGCTTCAAAAAAATGTATACACACTTTAAACTATTGTAGTTTTCCCGCTCTACAAGGCTAATGTTATATTTCTTCGCCAGGTGCCAGCATAATCGTCCCTCTATGTTATATTATCAGTTGGAATTTGTAATATCAACATGGGGGACGTACGTTTGAGTTTTGAAGAACGTAAGCAGGTTATTAAGTGGTACTGGAAGTCTGAGAATGTAAATGAAGTTCAAAGACAGTGGAGAAGGGAGTATGATACAGAACCACCTTCAAGATTAACAATTACACGCATACGAGACAAATTCGAAGTTCATGGAACAGTGTGTGATGTGCATAAAGGTCATTCAGGTCGGCCTCGAACAGCTACAAGTGATGAGTCATCAACGGCAGTCTTGGAACTGTTTCAACGCTCTCCTAACAAATCTTCAAGGCAAGGGGCACGTGAAAGTGATGTAAGTGCTAGCAGCGTGCTACGCATTCTGAAGAGAGGCAAGTATCGTGTTTACATTCCAAGGCTGGTGCAACAGCTAAATGACGACGATCCAGATCGAAGGTTGCAATTTTGTGAATGGATTCAGGAGATGGTGATACGTGAACCGGGATTTATGGGTAGCATCATTTGGTCGGATGAAGCCCAATTCAAACTTAATGGAACTGTCAATAGGCACAATTGTGTTTACTGGGGTGAAGAAAATCCTCACATTACAATTGAAAAAGCTGTAAATTTGCCTGGTGTAAATGTGTGGTGCGGTTTGTCTTCAAGGGGACTCATTGGACCTTTTCGATTTGAAGGCACTGTAACTGGTATTAATTACCTAACAATGCTTGCTGATTCCATATTTCCTGCCATTCGTGCATTATACGGTAATGATGATTTTTATTTTCAACAAGATGGTGCTCCGCCGCACTATCACAGGGACGTACGAGCTTACCTGGATCAAAATTTGTCGGGACAGTGGATAGGACGCAGGGGGCCAATCGAGTTTCCAGCACGCTCTCCAGACCTTACACCACTGGATTTCTTCTTGTGGGGCACAGTAAAAGATGAGGTGTACAAACGTAAACCACGTAACCTAGACATTCTTTGGAATGAGATTCAAGCAGTGTGTAGAGAAATCTCATTGGACGTTTTGATACGATGTACAGAATCAGTGGTGACTCGTACTCAGAATTGTATTGATGCTGCAGGTCACCAATTTGAACAGTATTAACATTTGTTATTTATGTTTCATTTACATTGGACTTTCAGCTTTCTATTTTCCTGAAATTTAACTTTGTAGAACGGTAAATAAATTTTCTATGGAAGTTCAAAGTGTGTATACATTTTTTTGAAGCACCCTGTACTTGAGAAAGTATCTTTATTTTCGGTAGAAGAAACTTTAAAAGTAGAGCCTTCTCTAATTGATATTGCTCAAGAATTCCGTGCCGATACATCTACAATAGATAGGCTCATATCACAATGGAGAAACATAGTGCACATTAAATGGAAACATACATCTTCCACTATAGAATTCTGGAATGAAGTAATTGATTATAAAGATGCAGCTGGTAATAACCCCTTTCAAGATTTATCTCGGCTAGCAATATCGTTATTGTCACTACCACATTCCAACGCGGAAGTTGAACGCGTTTTCAGCCAAATGAATGTAGTCAAAACCAAGTTTCGCAACCGTTTGTCGGTAAAAACTTTAAATGCCATTTTATACATCAGATTCGGGCTAAAGATGGCAGGGAAATGCTGCTATTCTTACACGGTTCCAGATAACGTACTCAACTCTATAGGTAAAAAGGAGATTTATAATGAGGCTTCCACGACTACATGTACATCAACTGCCAATGAAAACCAAGATATTAACATTTTATTTGATAACATAGTCGATTAAAACACAAAATATATCCAAATTTTGTTGATTAATAAATGTCGTTTTATTTGAAATTGAAGAATGTTAGCATAATTTTTAGCATAATTAAAAAGCAATTAGCATAATTTTGGCAAAATTTGAACACCAGTTTAGCATATTTTATATCAGTCCTGTTGGCAACAGTGGCTGTCAATGTCAAATTTTCGGCGAGATAGTTTTGAGGTTATGTGATGTGTGGAAATCGCGAATACACAAGTTTAATTAATTAACGGTAATAAACTATATTTTATGTCGTCGACAGACATATCTGTTAATTTCTGACGCACCATTGTAACCCATTATCAAGACGATCTAAAATGAATACCGTTACATAAAGCTGCGATATACATACCCACCTTCATGGCCAGGTAAGACTTATAATCTGCGTCCCTTATAAATTTATGAATATCTTTTGTACAATATATACGTTTCATTAAAGCCTGGAATTTATAATATTTGGATATGTTTAGATCCTTATAAATAAATAAACAGGACCGCAATATCTAACACATCTAACAACTCCAAACCGCTATATACTTGACAGATAAAAAAAATATTTTTAATTATAACTATTTTTATTCAATTGGGAATCGTTTGGGAAGATTTGGGAATATAATTTTATTATTTAGGACTTATTAGTTTTCATGTAATTAATTAATATTTTTTGGACGTATAGTTAGCAGGTCTGTAATTAAATCAACATTATTTTTACGTAATTTGATAGTAATTTATTTGGGAATCACGTTAAATACGGATTTAGCATTTGGGACATTATAATTAATTAATTACACCTATTTTTTTGTTAGTTATTTTAGTCACCTGCAACTGACGTCATTGACTAATATATGGCGGCAAAATTCAAATGTTGGTTATATATTAGCACGAGCCGTTACCCTCCTACTTTGCCAGACGTAGATTGCACTTTAGTAATAATTGCTTATTTTTATGAGTAAATTACTTTAAAATACCTATAGCTTTGACCTGCGATTTAAAAATTTCTATTCCATCAATTCCATGAACTCAAAAGTGCAAGGGATTGACAGCAATACAATCAGAAATTCCCTTTAAGAATTATTTTTATCATATAAAACTATGATTATGAAAGTCTGAAGGTCTTGTGATAATATATAGCAATGAACCTTTTTCAAAACACACTGAATCTTGGGGTGTGAATTTGATGTCAAAATATTCAATTTTTACGAGATAAGAGTAAAAAAAAACACCTATCATTACATTACCTTATTGCATTACGCGAAAATACTCTCAAATTTTTGTATTAATAGTATATTACGTAATGAGAGTTGTAAGGAGCATATTACGTAAGAACGGAACGGTTACGAGCGACCCGCGAAGCGGGGAGCGCGTAATTCCGCGAGTACGTAATTGCCTTGCAACTCGAATTATGTACTATACTTTATCTACGACCACACTAATTTATTTCAGTTTAATAAGAATAATATGTTTGATGTAACACCTTCGACCTTATTTAACTTGATAGAAATGAAAAGAAATACATTCATAATGGTTACATACCTTTTTATTTAGTACTTATTTGTAGTTTTCGTTAGATTTAAACGTGAAAAAAACGAAATGAATGACTACTTCTATGTGAATGACGTTTAATGATTATTTGGAAATCACGGAGTACTATATTTAAAAATAATCTCAACGTGGAAATCTCAACAAATCAACGAATCGTAAAGCAAACGTTCATGGGTGATTTTGAATTATTACATAACATTAATGGTGAATTTTTACATATGTGTGTGGTATGATGTATTTACATAGGCTACAAACTGTACAATAATGGGTATTTACAATAGTGGTCGTAGATAAAATACATTATTATTTTGATTAAAGATTAAAAATTCGACCAATGAAAGAGGTGTGAACTATAAATGATAGTGATTTTTTTGTCGAACTGTTTATTCTAATGAAGAAAACGATCATGAAATAAAAACTACAAAAATATTTATTGCTTTGCTATTAAAATTTTATAACATGTACAATGCTGCAACTGGAGTTATTGCAATATTTGATGAGCATGTTGTTGAGCCCATACTTATATCGTCACATTCGAGCCAGTAATTCGCCATCCTGTGACAATAAGCAATAAAGTGTTCCATCGTTTTTCTGTAGTCGATTATTCCAATTAACCTGCAATAAAGATAATGTACATCGTTGAGAGCATTTTTAAATATTGATTAACTTTTGACCAGGTTTTTTTTATATGTAATTTTTTATAATAATATATATAATTTTTTTTATATGTAAAAATGTATCATGATTGCATTTCTTCAATTTGGCTGCAACCAAACAGAAACACTTTGCCACTCAAAATATCATCTAAATGTACTTTAAGAAATGTATTACACGCACGTGGAAGAGAAACATGTTCGAAAACCCGATGTTTCAAGTCATTAAAATAACCTTTATAAGCAGAAGATGCGTGTTGTGTCCCATTTGGTACTGCAGCACCTGACCATAATACAATCTCATAAATCAAAGCTGGTTTCTCATCAGTAACAGCTTCTGCCGGTGGTCGTACTTAAAACTTTCGTAACCAAGTTTTTAACCAGAAAATGAGAAAATCTGCATCTTGTCTTTCTGGTATCATCTGGTAAACTGGAATAGCAGTTTTTTCAAAATTTATTGTAACTGTGTATAAAAATATATGTCTAGTCTTAATTCTAGGGCACTTTTCAAATTTTTTAATTAATTTTCCAGTAGCATCGGCACAAGTTTTTGATTTTTCTACAATACGACAATATTCTTTATATACATGAACTTGCTCTAATGAACAATTAAAAGGATTCAGTCCAATATCAATAAGACTTTGAGCATACTTGAGATCACTCTTCATATCTTTGATAATAGTAACTTGATCCCGTTTATCACCAGGCTGAATTCCCATTTTTTGTCATGGCTTCCATTTTCACCTGACGATAAATATAACTATTTTGTAAGTCTGGTGGAACATCTTCACCAAATTGCATACCATCCCGGATCAATTGGCGACGTAGGCCAGCAGGCATTTGGGTTTCTTGTTTTTTACCAACCTCTTGTCGCTCATTACCATTTAGTGGTCGTTTAACATCTTCATGAAACATAGAACGTGTGTTACGAGTTTTAATAGTAAATTTTAATAATACATTTTCTAGACACGTATCAGCCATGCCAATAATATCGTTAAGACATTTCTTGCTCCTACATTTACCTCGAAACTTTATATCAAACAGACCATCTTTAGAAATATTTGCGTAAGACCAAACACACTTAAAAGCACATGGCATCTTGTATCTCTGAAAAAAGCTTTAAATATAACATTTGCCCAAACTCTTGCTTTTAATCTCTTTTGTGTGTTTTCTAATGTATCGTCAGGTTTAATCTTTTCCCAATCTACTGTGGTTAAGTTTAGGGAAAATTCATTGAAATCAGTATTGGTATCAAAATCCTGATTAAAGTTGACAGATTCATCATCTGCCACATAATCTTCAGCCACAGCTGTATCGTGGTCATATGGATTTTCTCGTGGCACTGAAAGATTTCCATTTTTGTTTCCTGAGATGTGGGTATCGACAGTATGAGGTAGCCATCGACCATCCAAATCACGGCTCATTTAAATCACGTACCATCCAAATCACGGCTCCATACATCTGATGATGTTGGAGGTAAATTATTATTACTGAAGTAACTTATATATTTCTTGATTAAAAATATAATTTAATTTTTTGATACTTTGGGAGGGTGGCCCATAATTTAAAAAAATATAATATATACTATAAATATAATTTCTTAAACTAGCTAAAAATGATAATCAAGCTTGATAAAACAAAAATTAAAGGTATCACTGTACTTACTCCGAATAAAACCGAATAATACCGAATATTTTTAATTATAATTTTTGCTAAACCAGAGTTTTGTGCATGTAAGCCACGGCAGAAATTAAAGTAACGTAAAAAGACAATGTTTTACCGATTTTAAGCTAGGTTAGGTTAAATATTAGATTGGGTGCTATAATAGTTATTTACATATAGAGGGCCGGAGGATAAGGTTACGCCCGCCGCCGAAGTTTGAGGCTTTATGAGGCGATGAGCGTAATCTTCCTCCGGCCCGAGGCATGTACAACGTTTTACGCACAACTGCAGAAAACCTACAAAATTTAATTAAAAATGGTTAAAAACGATGAAAAAATACGACGGTGATTTAAATTCACAGCTCGTCACTTAGGTTATTTGTTGCTAAGAAAAAAAAAACCGGCCAAGTGCGAGTTGTGACTCGCGCACCGAGGGTTCCGTACAAACTTGTAAGTAAGGTATCTTTAGGAGGACCTAACTGTAACTGCAACCCATATGCTTCTTGTGCCTGATAATACCATGCAACACATTAGTGTATTTTCATAAGTTTCTAATAGTAAACTCGCATTTTTCTTGTAATTAAACTACATATTTACGGTTTTCAGATTTTTCCCTTTACCTGTGCTGTAAGACACCGCTGCTTGCCAAATTTCATGATTCTAGGTCAACGAGAAGTACCCTATAGGTTTTGATTCCCTTGTGAAATCGCAAAATATGCGACATATCTTATATTACGGTCATATTTTACGGTCATATCTTTTGATCGCGTTGACTTAGAAGTTTGATTTTTTCACAGCTGAAAGAG
This sequence comes from Phosphuga atrata, assembly GCA_944588485.1. Lineage (NCBI taxonomy): Eukaryota > Metazoa > Arthropoda > Insecta > Coleoptera > Silphidae > Phosphuga > Phosphuga atrata. Next base: position 60,749,797 of record OX155900.1, read on the forward strand.
ACCGCAGACCCGAGTATTTGATACATTTCAACTTGTTACCTCTACGCGCTCCTGAGAAAAATGGTCTTGACGGACAGACAGACAGACAGACAACAAAGTGATCCTATAAGGGTTCCGTTTTCGGTACGGAACTCTAAAAACAAAAATTATTGTAAACAAAAATTTTCATAATTTCGGAATGGAACTAAGCGATGAATTCCCACCGAAATATTAATGGAAGCTAATGAAGCTGTGTTGGGTTTGATCCCAAGCAAGTCTAAGGACCGATATGAAACGGGGTTCGTCTTGGGGAGTCTTAAGATGATAGATCTTGATGCGGGCTTTTCAATGATTTTACAGGCCCATTGGCCGGTAAAATTTTGACGGGCGTAATGTCCAATTTTCGGCCCTGGTAACTAAGATGTAAAGCAACAATTTTGTTGCAGTTGTGCGTAAAATGACACCTTGTTCTTTCAACTACTGAGCTTAAAGACATTCCTTTGTTTTTCTGAAAACTCAAATTTAATCTATGAAAATATTTCACTTATTTATAAGTAGTAACAGATTATAAAACAATTATAACTAAGAGACAAACTGGAGACAAAGCAAAATTTTTATAGCTGATATTTGTCTCTGGCTGAAGCCAGAGGGAGCACAGATCTTTATCGCTATTATTGCAGCTTAAAAAAAATCTAATTTTTACTCTGCATAAATAAAACAAAAATTAAATTGATGAATACCTAACGTTAATTACATAGCTATACAATATACCCATAAATAGCATTAATAGAAACATATCTAATTATTTTAAAAGGAGCAACGTTTGAATTTTGCCGCCCTCAATTGCGTCTGTTGCCAGATGTTCTGTTGACTAAAATAACTAACCAAAAAATAGGTGTAATTAATTAATTATACTGTCCCAAATGCTAAATCCGGGTTTAACGTGATTCCCAAATAAATTACTATCAAATTACGTAAAAATAATGTTGATTTAATTTCAGACCTGCTAACTATACGTCCAAAAAAGATTAATTAATTACATGAAAACTAATAAGTCCGAAATAATAAAATTATATTCCCAAATCTTCCCAAACGATTCCCAATTGAATAAAAATAGTTATAATTAAAAATATTTTTTTTATCTGTCAAGTATATAGCCGTCAACTCCAACATTATTTTTATTGCACCACTCGTTAAATTTAGTATATTGTTTTTCATATCGTGATTTATCCGGCAACAAATTGCTCACCGTATTTGCAGCAATTTGCAAATACGGTGTTGCAAATTTGAATTTCAGGTGGAGTACAAAATACTTTCTCACCCATTCATTTCAATTTTAACCTTTAAATCAATTCTTTCAATTCAAGTGAAATGGCAAGTATCAGTGTTACCAACCACCATAAAATTTTCTAAATATGTGAACGATTTTTTTATTTTACGAAATTTTTTAAAGGTTTTTTTTATGTTGAAATGGCGCAAAATAGAAAAAATATTATAAAAAACTCATTCGTAACTCACTTGTCCTCGCTTGGACTCGCTTGTCCATTAGAAAACTTCAGTCGTGTGAAGTTGGCCCCCGAAATTTTGAATTTTTTTTTTTTTTTTTAGAGTTCTGGCAAGATTTCGAATAGTTCTAGAGTTCTTGCTTGAAAATTGCAATAGTTCCGGGGAATTTCGGGCAGAAATCGAGAAAAACAAATTGGGGGCCAACTTCACGCAGCCCACACTTTTTCAGGAAAAAGAGTTCTGATGTAATATTCCAGTTCTTTATATAGAGTTCTAGAGTTCTCAATGGATAATGAATATAGTTCTACTTTTTTTTTTCTTTAAAAATTTTTTAATTTTTGAAAAATTTAAAAAAAATCAGATAACGGTTTTCGATTGTACTAAGGCAGATAAACAAAAAATGCTTATCAGACATTTTTGTAAAATCAATATTTATAAATTTATTTATAAAAAACTTTCGACGAAGATAAAAAATAAAAAAATACAAGAGTTCTGATAAGAGTTCTGAGTAGCCCCCGGAGAGTTCTGAACAAATAACCAATACAATTTCTTTGTCAAACTAATATTAAAGAAGTTATAAGCAAAAACGAGGCGCTAAATTTTTTGAAAATTACAGAATTCGAAAAAAAAAAATTTCCATGAGTTCTGTTAAGAGTTCTGGGTAGCCCCTCGAGAGTTCTGAACAAATCTCTTCTATAATTTCCATGTCCGACCAATATTACAGAAGTTATAAGCAAAAACAAGGCGCAAAATTTAAAAAAATTACAGAATTCCAAAAAAAAAAACGTTTTTCATGAGTTTTGATATGAGTTCTGAGTAGCCCCCGCAGAGTTCTGAATAAATAACCTATACAATTTCTGTGTCAAACCAATATTAAAGTAGTTATAAGCAAAAGCGTGGCGCTAATTTTTTGAAAATTTTAGAATTCGAAATTTTTTATTCAGAACTCTCCGGGGGCTACTCAGAACTCATATCAAAACTCATGAAAAACTTTTTTTTTTTTTTTGGAATTCTGTAATTTTTTTAAATTTTGCCTCTCGTTTTTGCTTATAACTTCTTTGATATTGGTCGGACGTGGTAATTATAAAAGAGATTTGTTCAGAACTCTCGAGGGTCTACCCAGAACTCTGAACAGAACTCATGGAAAAAAAATTGTTTCGAATTCTGTAATTTTCAATAATTTTGCGTCTCGTTTTTGCTTATAACTTCTTTGATATTGGTCGGACATGGAGATTATAAAAGAGATTTGTTCAGAACTCTCGAGGGGCTACCCAGAACTCTGAACAGAACTCATGGAAAAAAAATTGTTTCGAATTCTGTAATTTTCAATAATTTTGCGTCTCGTTTTTGCTTATTACATCTTTGATATTGGTCGGACATGGTAATTATAAAAGAGATTTGTTCAGAACTCTCGAGGGGCTACCCAGAACTCTTAATAGAACTCATGGATTTTTTTTTTCGAATTCTGTAATTTTCAAAAAATTTAGCGCCTCGTTTTTGCTTATAACTTCTTTACAATTGGTTTGACAAAGAAATTGTATTGGTTATTTGTTCATAACTCTCCGGGGGCTACTCAGAACTCTTATCAAAACTCATGAAAAAAAATTTTTTTTCAATTTTTTAATGTTCAAAAAACTTAGCGCCGCATATTTTCTTTATAACTTCTTTAATATTGGTCGGACGTGGCAATTATAAAAGAGATTTGTTCAGAACTCTCGAGGGGCTATCCAGAACTCTTAACAGATCGTACGGATTTTTTTTTTTTGAATTCTATAATTTGCAAAAATTTAACACCTCGTTTTTGCTTATAACTTCTTTAATATTGGTTGGACGTGGTAATTATAAAAGAGATTTGTTCAGAACTCTCAAGGGGCTACCCAGAACTTTAAACAGAACTCATTGAAAATTTTTTTTTTTCGAATTCTGTAATTTTCAAAAATTTTGTGTCTCGTTTTTGCTTATTAACTTCTTTAGTATTGGTCGGACATGGAAATTAAAAAAAAAAAATTGTTCAGAACTCGCGAGGGGTTACCCAGAACTCTTAACAGAACTCACGGAAAATTATTTTTTTTTGAATTCTGTAATTTTTAAAAATTTAGCGCCTCGTTTTTGCTTATAACTTCTTTAATATTGGTTTGACAAAGAAAGTATATTGCTTATTTGTTTAGAACTCTTCGGGGGCTACTCAGAACTGTTATCAGAACTCTTGTATTTTTAATTTTTTTTTATCTTCGTCGAAAGTTTTTTATAAATAAATTTAAATATTGATTTTACAAAAATGTCTAATAACCATTTTTTGTTTATCTGCTTTAGTACAATCGAAAACCGTTATCAGATTTTATTAAAATTTTACAAAAATTACAAACTAAAAAAAAAAAAAGTAGAACTATATGCATTATCGATTGAGAACTCTAGAACTCTATATAAAGAACTGGAATATTACATCAGAACTCTTTTTCCTGAAAAAGAGGGGGCTGCGTGAAGTTGGCCCCCAAATTGTTTTTCTCGATTTCTGCCCGAAATTCCCCGGAACTATTGCAATTTTCAAGCAAGAACTCTAGAACTATTCGAAATCTTGCCAGAACTCTAAAAAAAAATTTTTCAAAAATTTGGGGGCCAACTTCACACGACTGAAAACTTCTCGCTACGCTCGTCGTTGTCTAAACTTGGACCTAGTCCTGTGAAGTTGGCAAACGAATTTGCAAAAATATAATATTACATCGAAGTTTCCGGCAGATATTAAATAGTTCTAGAGTACTTTGTACAAAATTTCAATAGTTCTGCAGAATTTCACAAAAAAAAATGGAAAATACCAAAATTGAGCTAGCAACCACTTTTGAGAAAAACTGTGCGTTCTTTACATATTCCTGTACCTCGACCATAGTTCTGGAGTACTTCAATCAATAAAAGTACAAATAAAAAAAAATACAAACAAATAAAAGTACGATCAATTTTGCAAAAAGTTCTGCAAAAATTGACATTTTGCAAAAAAAATTATTTTGGAAATTGCAAAAACTGTTCTATTTGCGAATCTAAATAGCACCCTAAGAGTTCTATCAAAGATCCCTTTGTCATTTTTTGATAAAAACCTTAGTTAAAAAGATACGATTGCGGTTAATATCTAGGAGTGATATTAACCGCATTGCTGTTCAGAAAATTTTTGAATGTGCCTCAATTGAAACCGTTTTTAATGGAGATGTTTTAATAATTGTCGGAATATACAGAGCCCCGTTAACAAGCTCCAATTGTTTCATGGATAAACTTCATGAATTTCTACTGATCCTTGCTCGTGAAGGAAAACAATTTATAATTGGAGGTGACTTCAATATAAACATCTTAACAAGAACAAACTTTAGCCAACAATTTGTGTCTTTACTTCAATCATTCAACGCAATCCCTTTAGCCAACGCAGTAAGTCATCCAGAAACCGGGACATGTATTGATAATATTATTGTTAATATCAAATGTGACTACAATTTTAAAACAAAGAATTATATTATATCAGATCACTATGCCCAAATTCTTAGTTTAGCTGTGGAAAGGGATACCAGAGTGAATTATAAACAAATTAGATCCTTCAGTGATGATAACAAGAGATACCATAGGGAGTTTATGGAGAACGTGTCCTGGGACGATCTTCTTCTATGTGATTGCTGTGATATTAATTATCAATGGTATGTTTTTTCGAATATATTTTTTACTCAGTTTAATAAGGCATTCCCATTACTTACAATCAATATGAAACGGAAAATGCCTCAGATTTTCTCAAATCCCGAATTAATCAGCATGAAGGAGCTTCTTGAATTTTTACAAACTATATCATACTATAACTGTGATTATAAGCGACCTTACAATAGACTACGCAGGGTTTACAATAAACTACTTAGAAACGAAAAAAGAGACAATTTTAAGAGGCAACTTAAAAATGCACCGAATATTCAGAAGACAACATGGAACATTGTTCGACAAATCACAGGCATAAAAAAGAAAAATACCTCATTCTGCGAAAACTCTGAGGAACTACATTCCATTGCTACACGTATCAACAATTTCTTTGTTGATAAAGCCGAAAGCCTATCTAGTGTACAACCTAGGATAAAATATGTGAACAGAATATTAAGTAATAGTCATACGATTTTTCTTAAACCAGTGACTGAGGAGGAGCTATACAATACGATAATTAGTTTGAAGAATAAAAAAAGTGCAGGGAGCGACGATATTCCTTGTATTGTTATAAAAAATGCGCTGTCTAGAATACTTAATCTGTTGCTCTATATAATTAATAACTCTTTCAAATTTGGTGTATCCCCGGATTCATTAAAAGTGGCGTTAATCACCCCAATCTACAAAACTGGTGATAATACAGATATTAATAACTACAGGCCTATAAGTATATTGTCATCGTTTTCAAAGATTTTTGAAAAATTGTTATGCGTTAGATTACTTTCTTTTATGAATAAGCATGACATAATAAGCCAACAACAACATGGTTTTGTCAAGGGTAAAAGCAGAGACACAGCATGTTACGAAATTATATCAGCTATAACGGACAATCTGGAAGCAAAAAATATACCATATGCAATGCTAGTGGATCTTTCTAAGTCTTATGACTTAGTAGACCATGTAATATTAAAAGATAAAATCTACAACTATGGAATTCGTGGAGTTGCACTGGATTTGCTCGAATCCTTCTTATTCAATAGAATCCTTATTACAAAACTTGAAACACCATACGTTATAGTGAAATCTACTCCACGGTTGATTAATAGAGGTATTCTGCAAGGAAGTACTATTGGCCCTTTACTTTTCACAATTTACATCAATGATTTGGCCCAATTAGCAATCATTCCTCGACACTCATTGGTTAACTATGCTGATGATACGTCTGTGCTAATAATAAACAAGAATGTAGAGGATATCACCCACAATGTGAACCTGGTGATGTTGGCATTATTATCATGGTTCAATGAGAATTGATTGATCTTAAATAACCAGAAAACAAAGGTAATTATTTTCAAAACAAAAAGATGCTTAGCTACCTACCCACAGGATACCATAATTGGAGATGAAATAATTAAAGTGCAACAGTCAGCCAGGCTTCTAGGTATTCACATCGACGAGACATTGGACTGGTCCTGTCATATTAATAATATCTTAATAAAGCTCAATAGAGCAGTGTTCGCAATAAGAGTCCTCAGTAGATATGTTGCCCTAAATGTCTTGAGAATAGTGTATTTTGCGAATTTTCACTCGCACATTAGATTTGGTGTCATGTTCTGGGGAATTGGGATCCATACAAAGAAAGTATTCAGAGTACAAAAACAAGTTTTACGCATTTTACTTAATTTACCCTTTCGTGCGTTATGCAGAGGGCACTTTAAGAGAGCTAATATACTAACCTGTGCGGGTATATATGTATATGAAAGCACAATTTTCCTATTTAAACATAAACATTTGTTTGATGCTTTTATAAAACCTACAGCACAGAATACAAGATATAATACCGAGCTCTATCAATTTCCAAGACATAATCTATCAATGACTGAAAGGAGCCCTCCTTACAGCATCTTGAGAATCTATAACAGACTACCAAGGAAGATCAAACAAATTGACAATATCAAGAAGTTAAAGAAAGACCTGTTCACATATATAAACGATAAATATAACAAATATAACAAATACATGTGTTCATAATCAATAAAAATGTGAATTCAAAATAACATTATGAATTGTTCCCTGAGGACAAAAATTCATCGAAATTTTTGTCCTCAGGGAACAATTCATAATGTTATTTTGAATTCACATTTTTATTGATTATGAACACATGTATTTGTTATATTTGTTCTACTTTTTCTATGAATTTCCTTTTGTTTTTACATATTTCATTAAGTGTATTGTTACCTGTAATAATGAAATAAATGATTTGATTGATTGATTGATATTTGCAATAATAAAGGACCCATTATTTTGAATAAAAATTAAAAAAAAATCGCGGAACAGTTCTGTTTGCAGTTCCCGATAGAACTCTTAGAGTTTTAACCTTTAAGATAATCCTTATAACATTTTTCTGTAAAATTAAATATAATAGAAAATTTTGGGAAAAATTGAACTTTACCGACGCGACGAAGTGAAGAGAAAAAAATCGCGTTACAGTTCTGTTTGCAGATCCCCGTAGAACTCTTAGAGTTCTATGGAAAATCCTTACAAGATTTTTCTGTAAAATTAAAAATTAAAAAGATATGCCAGAATTTCGACTTCCCCGATGTGACGAAATGAAGAGAAAAAAATCGCGCAACAGTTCTGTTTGCAGTTCCCGGTAGAACTCTTAGAGTTCTATCGAAAATGCTTATAACATGCTTTGTGTAAAGTTAAAAATTGGAAAGATATAGGTACGAAAAATTAGACCACCGATGCGACAAAGTAAAAAAAAGAAAAAATTAACCGCACAACAGTTCTGTTTGCAGTTCCTGGTAGAACTCTTGGAGTTCTATCGAAAATCATTATAACATTTTTCGTTAAAGTTAAAAATTCCAAAGATATGCGAAAAATTTGACTTCACCGATGCGACGAAGCAAAGAGAAAATAATCGCGCGAAAGTTCTGTTTGCAGTTCCTGGTAGAACTCGTAGAGTTCTATAGAAAATCTTTAAAACATTTTTCTTTAAAATTAAATTTTAGTAAAATATTAGTAAGATATGTAAGATATTATAAGATATGAAAATGGTCTTCTCCGATGCGACGAAGTGAAGAGAAAAAAATGGTGGACCTAAAAAATTGATGATTGATTGATGTATGGAAAAAAAATATTTTGATGGGCATGTTAGTTTATATTGAATGTGTTGCGAGATTTTATAATTTATGCGAGAATAAATGTAGATTTTATGATCCAGATATATCGAAATTATAACTTTGATAATGCTGTGAATAAATCAGAGATGCAAGTTTTGAATCTAAACTTGCTTTTAATGACCTTCAAAAATTATGAATATTTGAGACAAAAATGTTTTCAGTTCGTTAGTGAAATCTCTTTTGTATATCTTGTTAATCTGCAACTTCAAAGAAAAATGTTGGACGGATTTTCGATAGACATTTAAGAGTTCTACCGGGAACTGCAAAAAGAACTATTGCGCGATTTATTTCTCCTCTATTCGTCGCATCGGAGAAGTCTAATTGCGGGCATATCTTTCTAATATTTAATTTTAAAGAAAAATGTTATAAGGATTTTCGATAGAACTCTAAGAGTTCTACCAGGAACTGCAAACAGAACTATTGCTCGATTATTTTCTCCTTGCTTCGTCGCATCGGTGAAGTCTAATTTTTCGCATATCTTTCGAATTTATTTCTTTGAAGAAAAATGTTATTATGTTAATGTAAGTATTTTCGATAGAACTCTAAAAATTCAATTTTTTTCTCTTTGCTTCGTCGCATCCGTGAAGTCTAATTTTTCTCATATCTTTCGAATTTTTGACATTGAAGAAAAATGTTATAAGGATTTTAGACAGAACTATAAGAGTTCTACCAGGAACTGCAAAGAGAACTATTGCGCGATTTTTTTCTCTTTGCTTCGTCGCATCGGGTGAAGTCCAATTTCTGGCATATCTTTCTAATAGTTAATTTTAAAGAAAAATGTTATAAGGATTTTCGATAGAACTCTAAGAGTTCTACCAGGAACTGCAAACAGAACTATTGCTCGATTATTTTCTCCTTGCTTCGTCGCATCGGTGAAGTCTAATTTTTCGCATATCTTTCGAATTTTTTTCTTTGAAGAAAAATGTTATAAGGATTTTCGATAGAACTCTAAGAGTTCTACAAGGAACTGCAAACAGAACTATTGTGCGATTATTTTCTCTTTGCTTCGTCATATCGGCGAAGTATAATTTTTCGCATATCTTTCGATTTTTTATCTTTAACGAAAAATGTTATAAGGATTCTACAAGGAACTACAAACAGAACTATTGCGCGTTTATTTTCTCTTTGCTTCGTCGCATCGGTGAAGTCCAATTTTTCTCAAATCTTTCGAATTTCTAACTTTATAGAATAATGTTATAAGGATTTTCGATAGAACTCTAAGAGTTCTATCGAAATATACTAGTAAGAGAGCAAACAGAACTGTTGCGCTATATTATTTTCTTTTTAGGGTTCCGTACCGAAAACTGAACCCTTATAGGATCACTTTGTTGTCTGTCTGTCTGTCTGTTTGTCTGTCTGTCCGTCTGTCTGTCTGTCAAGAGCATTTTTCTCAGGAACGCGTAGAGGTAACAAGTTGAAATTTGTATCAAATACTCGGGTCTGCGGTCTCTTTCAGCTGTGAAAAAATCAAACTTGTAAGTCAACGCGATCAAAAGATATGACCGTTTATGTCGCATATTTTGCGATTTTACAATTGAATCAAAACCTATAGGGTACTTCCCGTTGACCTAGAATAAAGGGTAATGTAAAGGGAAAAATCTGAAAACCGTAAATATGTAGTTTAATTACAAGAAAAATGCGAATTTACTATTAGAAAATAATGAAAATACACTAATGTTGTCGTAGTGGTATTGTCAGGCTCCAGAAGCATATGGGTTGCATACAGTTAGGTCCTCCTCGGTTAGGTCCAAAGGTTAAAAGGTATGTGTTGGCACCAAGCTGTTTATTCTGAATTTTCTTTGTTTATATTCGTTATGAATTTCATCACGTACGCTCCATATACATAATATATACAGGCTATATATTATGTCTAAACTTTGCTTGTTTATAACTGACATGCGACATACTCAAATCCCGTAACATCCTGTATATATTATATTTCGGGTAATTTTTCTTTATAATCTACATAATATGTTGATAATCTACATAATAATACTATACTATAATCTACATAATATGTTGTAGATAATATGATTTAAGTATATTATACTTAAATCACGTACGCCCTATATTTTTTGGTAGTCAATTGCCCAAAAGCAGTCAATTGAACAACTGAATGTTAAGAGTATCGAAATAGATCTAGAAATAGTTAATATATTAGTTGATATTAGATCTAGAAATAGTTAGATCTTAATATAAGTTAGTGAATAAGTGTAATACTAAAATAAAGTTTTCTTTTTATAAGTTTAGGTTTCTTTTTATAAGTTATTAGTTAGGTTAGGTAAAAATATTTGCGTTATTTAAAAAAAAATACCCTGTATACCTTTATACAGGGTATATAGGTATACAGGCTAAATTGAGCAGTAAAAACAAATAGTACCCCTAAACACTCATAGTGAATGGGGGATGTATGGTAATAAGATATTGGGTAGAATACCATCGTACGACAGCGACATCTTGAGGTTATGCTTGCAGCGGTACTAAGATGGTCGTGATTTCAAGTTAACTGAATTGTCAAGTTAACTGAATCTGCTTGCTACGTCCTCCACAAAAAAAAAGATACCTTACTTACAAGTTTGTACGGAACCCTCGGTGCGCGAGTCACAACTCGCACTTGGCCCGTTTTTTTTTTACTTTGTCCCATCGGTGAAATCTAATTTTTCACATACCTTTCCAATTTTTAACTTCACACAAAAATGTTATAATCATTTTCGATAGAACTCTAAGAGTTCTACCGGAAACTGCAAACAGAACTGTTGTGCGATTTTTATGTCTTCATTTCGTCACATCTGGGAAGTCGAAATTCTCGCATATCTTTCTAATTTTTAATTTTGCAGAAAAATCTCGTAAGGATTTTCAATAGAACTCTAAGAGTTATATCGGGAACTGTAAACAGAACTGTTATGAACGCGATATTTTAAAATTTTCATTCAAAATAGTGGGTCCCTTATTATTGCAAATATCTTTTGAACTAAGGTTTTTATGAAAATTTGACAAAGGGATCTTTGATAGAACTCTAAGGGTGCTATTCAGATCCGCGAATCCGCGAACTGTTTTTGCGATTTTCAAAATTCAATTATTTTTTTTGCAAAATGTCAATTTTTGCAGAACTTTCTGCAAAATTGATCAAGAACTCCAGAGCTATGGCTGAGGTACAGGAATATGTAAAAAACGCACAGTTTTTCTCAAAAGTGGTTGTTAGCTCAATTTTGGTATTTTCCATTTTTTTCGCGAAATTCTGCAGAACTATTGAAATTTTGTACAAAGTACTCTAGAACTATTTCATATCTGCCGGGAACTCTGATGTAATATTATATTTTTGCAAATTCGGTTGCTTCACAGGACTCTTGCTGGAAAATTGCGTGTGCTGGAAAATCACGCTTACTAAACTTGTACTTTAATATACTATTACGTTTGAATGTTAGAATGAAATTTCTTACTTAGAACGTCACAAAGAAATTATGGCGCGTTTGGAGTCACGTGATTATTTGCAAAATACTATCACTTTTAAATTGTTTATAATTAATTGAAAAAGTTTTTTTTTTACTTTTTCGCTTTGCACATCCAAATTATTTACAATAAGGTTTTAAAATACATAACAAAAATCGATATTTTTTTTTATTCAATAACCTAATTGTTAAAAATCTACATTTTATTTGGATTAAGAACAATATTGGAATGCTGCCCAAAGAATGTTTATTTTTCATTTAAGATGTAATAACAATATTTCTATTACGATCCATAACTTTTCCACCAATTTCAAATCGAATTTCTTCAAACAAACAAAAAAACAAACCTTGTTTATATGTTTGTATTTCAATTATATTGTTTATATTTTAATTATATTGTTTATATTTTAATTATATTGTTTATATTTTAATTTTGATGCCTCCAGGAGTTACCTTCGAAAATTCCTCGCGTTTTCACCAAGAAAATTAGACTTTTACCAATCGATTCAGCATCCCAAAATTAGTCGGAAAAGATGTATCGTATCTCTGGATAGATTTTAATTTAGAAAATCCTGCCGCACCGGCCATCGATCCGCGAAGGACTCTTACGTTTTAATTCACCGCTCGGTCAATTTTCAACCGGTTTTGACAAATTTGGTCTCGAGAGATGCGCGAGGAATTGGACTAAATTATTCTGCAGGAAAAGTTGCATTAAGTGAGAGGAAACGACTATAAATGGCAAAATAAGTGTAAAATATGCCATATCTCGGGTATTTTTAGCATTTGAACGAATTAAACTGGAAAATCGTGTTCAGCACTTCCATTTCACAGTGGTTCGCGTAGCACTTTTAGCTGGACAAAATTATTTTCGTGCGTTTTGAGAACAAAATTATGTTAATATGCATCGTACTGACCGTAAATTGCATTAATTTTTATGGTTTTTAATTGGAAAATTTAATTGGTTTGGAAAAGTCGAGAACGTACTTAAAAAAATATTTCTTTAAATTTTAAAGTAACAATAATTATTATTATTATATTAATTATAATTATTAAGCATTTGTAAAAATACAAGAAAACTAAATTAAATATTTCAAAAAAATATCTATTTATGTAAAGCTACATATTAATTGTCTTCATCACTTTCTTCAGATGAAACTGCAGCTGAGTAGCCATGGTCAGCTTCATGATGATCAGTAATTTCTGAACAATTTCCATTTACTCTGTCTTTTCCAGTAATACTAGCGGGTATTAGTAAATCTAAGACTTCAGAAGGGAATTTTAAATCCTTTTTTCGCGGGACATCTCTTAAGCGTGATATTGCAGGTTCAGATGTAAGGAAATACCTCATGCCCAAGTTTAATACTCCACTTCCGAGTCTGCTTGTAGGCATGACTTGTTGATTTACTTTCAACATAATACGCTAAAGCTTCGTTACTGGTTATTGCTCTTGGCTCATTTGATGCATAACTGTTTTTAACTTCCTTTCTCTGCATAGGATCGTTCGTCACAATTCTTATCTTTTTTGCCATGTCTCTACTACCTGACAATCGCGTTGACACCTCAGCAGCTTAGCTTAGCTCACTAGTACTTCTGGACCGGATAAGATCATCAACCCGTCTTCGTTTTGTTTTAAGGGATTGATTCCGAACTTTTTCATAGGCCTCCCAGGGCCTGGTAAGCGTTCTTTAGATGTAGTTGGCAACACTTTGGCAATAGACATTTCAAAAGACATATTTGAACCCATTAGCCACTCCGAGTGCTTCTGTAGAAACCGCTCTCTGTTGCTCTCTGGTGCACAGCACCTCAAGAATTTTGGACGAAAATCGCGAAATGATGACCTTCATATTCTTTAAAGATTGTTCATTTGCATCCCTAATAGCTTGTCTTGTACTGATAAATCGAAACAAAGCTTCATTTCTTGTTTCATTTCCATGTTTCAGTCATTCTTCAAATAAATCAATTTTCGGTATAGCGAATACTACATCTGAAAAAAAAATTGAAAATAATTTTTGTCGCAAATCGTCGCAAGCCAGTTTTATATCATTATAAAATAGATGAATGCAACTATATAATACATTAATTCTAGAGCGGGGCGAAGAGGGGTATGTGACTTTTTTTCTGGTTGAAGTTGAAAAATTGGCAAAGATCTGAGTATTTTAAGAAATAATGTTAAAAAAATGGTTTATATTCCATTTAATGAATAAAAATATTCATAAAATATAGTGCTTACCTTCAACTTCAATCTCCATAATGCACAAATAGCACAGAACTTTTTGGAAACACACAATAAAATTAAATGGTAAGATGGATATTTTTTATGGCTTGTCAGTACGAAGTAATTAGAAAAAAATCTGGAATTGTCGTTAGCTAAGTGTTTTCTGTGAATTGTGTGAAAAGTGATAGATATTGTACGAATTAATGGGTTGTTTTTGTCCACCTAATTTGGCCTTTTGAACCACTGTGGGATGAACTGAAAATAAACAATATTCAAGACAAATGAATTTGTAAAAATGTGAAATTTTTGAAGAAAAAAACGCATGCCCCCTGGCGGGTTCGAACCGGCGACCTCGCGCTCTCGAAGCGCTATCTATTCTAATCAAAGATTTATATTTAATAATTAACAACAACATCAATAAACCATTAAGAAACAATTAAACAACAACAACTAACAAGAATCCCTACCCTATTCGGGTAACACTTCTAGATTTTTATATTAGAACAGCAAACCGTCCTGTACATGCTAGTACATGCAAAGCATAATACAGCAGCACATAGCTGTTTTACTCTTTACAAATTTGGTTCTAAATTTCAGATGTGGAATTTCGGGTCTAAATATAATTTGTTGTACTAAAAAATTAAAAGTAAACAAGCGGGCTTTGTGATAAACTGTCATCCAAAAGGTAAAAGGTAATAATTTTCAGTAAGTTCAAACGTCCAAATTGAAATTAAAAGAAAACACAAAATTTTGAACACATTCATTCATTACTCACTCATCATCATTTTCTCCAAATATGGGCAAAGTTTGGTATGGTAGTTTGTGTTTAAGTGTGATTGGTGTGTTGTGTTGTCTAATTTTTGTCAAGTCTCTAACATGTATGTTTGGGTGCCTAATGTTTGCATGTTTAGTGAAAAATTTTTGTGAGAGTTCGTAGATGTAGTCCGTTAGTCTAGGAATTTGTCCTTCGTCATGTAAGTCGTCAATTTTTGTGTAAATATCCCTATTCAACGTCATTCTAAGGCACTTGTTTTGGAATCGTTGCAGGATTACCAGATTGGTCTTGGCAGCACTGCACCAAGCCGGTGCTGCATAAACTAAAACGGGCCGAATTATGGTTTTATACAATATAATTTTGTTTGATTTTGACAATTTACTATGTTTGTTCATCAGGGAGTAGATGCTCTTCAGTGTGGCGAATGCTCTGATTATTGTGCGTTTGATGTGTGTTTTGTAACATAGTTTTGAGTCTAAGTAAACACCCAGGTATTTTACATCCTTCTTGGGTGGTACTGAAATGTTGTCTATTTTTTGTGGATATATGAGTTTAGTGTTTGTGTATTTTCGGGTGTAGCTGATGGTTTCTGTCTTTTGTGTGTTTAATGTAATTTTCCAGAGCTTAAAGAATTTTATGATCTGATCTTTGTGAATTTGTGTCTTTTTGTGTGCTGTGATTGAATTGAATGAGTGACTGTAGATGGCGGTGTCGTCTGCGTGAAGTGCGAGTTTCGTCTGTGGCATAGTCGGCATGTCGTTTATGTAAAGGTTAAATAAAATTGGCGCTAGAATCGATCCCTGTGGCAGACCTGCTGATATTGGTCTAAGTCTCGAAAATTTGTCGTTGATTACAACAGTAAAGTGTCGGTCCGTCAAGTAACTGTTTAACAATTTTATAATGGTCGGTGAAAATTTTAATTTAATCAATTTGAATAATAGTCCGTTTGTCCAAACTCTGTCAAAAGCTTTCTGTATGTCCAGTAGTGTCATGGCAGTTACGTTTTGTTTATTAAAATTTAATTTCACGTCCGTTATTATTCTGCAAATTTGTTGTACTGTGTTATGTCTGGGTCTGAATCCAAATTGATCGTCAGTCAGAATTTTACGTCGTTTTATGTGTTTCTTCAGTCTGGCAAATATGATTTTTTCTATAATTTTACTTAAAGTGTTCAGTAAGCTAATGGGTCTGTAACTGTTCGGGTCCGAGTCTCGTTTTCCTGTTTTAAGTATCGGAACAACATTGGCCACCTCTTCCAGGACGGCGGAAAATATTGCATTTTAAAAATTCCGTTAATTATGTGAGTCAGTTGTACCAAAGCTTTACGTGAGAGATTTTTTAATAATTTATTCTGTATTTGGTCGGGTCCGGGTGCTTTTAATGGTTTCAAATGTTTGATGATCAAAATAATTTCCGTCGGGCAAGTCGTCAGTTCGTGATCTGAATCTGTAAAGTCCTGTCCGTTTAGAAATTCTCTCACGATTTCAACGATTAATTTTTGTTTTTCGTCAAGTTCTGGGTCAATTTTGTGTACCTTTTCGAATGTGTCTGCAATAAGTTCCGCCTTAGCCAGGTCGTCCATGGCCGTTGTCGTTCCCTCTGTCAGTGTCGGTATCGGTTTGTGGGTCGTCTTCAGTCTTTTAGTCATTCTCCAAATGGAGTTGTCTGTCGGTGTCAGTTCTGTCAGTTTCTTAGTCCATTTGTCATTGCGAAAGTTCAGTCCTTATTTGTTTCGTCAGTCTGTTCATTTCCTGTTTGTCCGTAACGTCTCTGTATTTCTGCCAGTCTCTTCTAAATCTGTTTTTGGTATGTATCATGGTCATTATGTCTTCCGGTAAATGTTCATTAAGTGGGTCTAATTTTCTGTTTTTAATCAGTCTACGTCTTGCCGAATTGATTGTTTTCGTTAGTCGTTCTGTCTCAGTCTCAATTTGGTCTGTTGTGTCCACACGCTTAATCGTAATATTTCTGTCCAAGAGTCGTCTAAATTCTGTCCAGTCTACGTCTTTATAGTCGGGTACGGTTCGTCGGTATCGTTCGCATTTCAGGTGACCAAGGGTGATTCTAACCGGGTTATGATCTGAATTTAAAACGTCCAAAGTCGAAATGTCTGTGAGGTTGGGGAAATTTTTGGTTATGGCAATGTCTATGGTGGTAGGGGTCATGTTGTTTGTGGGATAGTGTGTGTGTGCGTGTCTGGAAATAGAATCGAGCATCCACTCCCTAATATGTAATTATACAATGTCAGACCATTCCTGTTATTCCTGTGACAATCCCAGGACGTATGAGTGGCGTTGAAATCCCCGAAAACCAGTACAATGTTCGTCAGTAAATTTAGGTCTTTGTCAGTTAATTTATTTGCTGGTGAGTTGTAAATCGAAACGATGTGTATGTTGTTCATCAGTCGGATGGTATGTTTTCAATTTTGATTGTGTTGTGTGTTTGCACTTGTGTGTGTGGTATGTCGTTCCTTACCAGTATTGCCACACCACCAACTCCATTCCTTGAATCTCGCCTGATTACAGAGTAACCCCTGATTCTCAGGCGAAAGGAATCATCAATTTTGGTGTTATGCTATTATGGTGTTCAGGAACGACACAAGTTCACCCATTTTATTTTTAATGCCATTGGCGTTCCAACTTATAATTTCTAAAGCATTCATACATGATTCGTACAGTATGAAATAATGGTTTGCAATGCCTCACCGGTCGTTCTGCATTGGCACAATTGATTATTTAATTCTCTCCATGCGTTAATTAAATTTGGGAAATTGTTTAAGATTTCATTTGTCCTTTGTTCTGTCCACGGTTGGAGTCCTGTCCGTAGTGGCGTCTTGTGTCGGTGCACGTCGTTTCTGTCTCAATTTGGTATACTCTTCAATTTCACTGTTTAAATGTTGATTATTTTGTTTCCAAACGTTTATTTTTGGAGGGGGAGCTGGTATAAATTTCGGTTTCGCTGGTTCCTGGATGATTCTGTCTAGTTTTATATTGGACATCCATTCCAACCTCTTCTGATAGACAATACAGTCGGTCGAGTTGGCGGTATGTGCCCCCTTACAGTTTGCACATTTCGCCGCCTCGCTCCGCAAGCGTGGAAAGCTGTCGCAAGCATGGGATAAGTGATCTCCAGCGCATTTCATACATACTGGCGCTGCAAAGCAGTTTGAGGTTGCATGTCCCCACTGCTGGCATCGATGACACTGGGTCATCTGTTTCTTGTTAAAATATTGTCTGAAATTCACTCTACAATTTTGAATATATTTTACCAAGTCTTCTAAAATGCGAATGGAAATGTTTTTTGGTACCACTACCAGAAATAGTGGCACCCTAGTGTTCCTCATTCTACTACATTTATTTACGTTAATTTGAAATTTGGTTTTGAATTCTTCTATGATTTTCTCCGCTTCTGCGTCTTCAGGAAGTCCATGAAGTACAAACGCGTTCGTCTTCTCACTTTTTAATGTATACGTATGAAAATCTTCTTCAATGTTTAATTTAATTTTGTTATAATTTTTAAGATTATTTACATAAATGTTGGTGGTTTCTCTTCCAAATTTGACACTAAAATTTTGGTTTCCAATGAATTCACCAATTCTCCTTCTGAGCGCTTTTCCTTCCTCTATTTTCTTGTGTAGAACTATAGGTGGGGCTTTCGTAGTTTGCTGTGCACTTCTTACTTGCGTTCTATGCGATAGTGAGTGTACCGATTCTACATCGGATTCGGTGTCCTCCAGATCAGAAAGTGGTTGGAAACTATTCCCTTCTAGTAATCATTTCGACGGTCCCGGTAGATGTGAATCCAAATCCATTTTAGACTTTTTCTTTTTATTCATTTCGAACGATTTAATAAATTTATTAAAATTCAAATTAATGAAATGTCAAATTAATTAAACGTCAAATTAATTAAACGTCAAATTTAGAATTGAAATCGAAACACAATTTAATCCTTTTTGTTCACTTTTATATGATTCTGTTTACTCTAAACACAAAACAAAAGTTAAATTTTATAATCACCACTTTTCTTCGCTCTCTATTAGCTTTAACACCACTTGAAAAACACTTTTTGTAGGAGCAATTTTTGCACGTGTAATCAGTTGTTTGGCCGTTGCCCGGACGAGCTCTCGAAGCGCGAATGTTACCGTTGCGCCACTCGCTTGTTGATTTTTTGTTAACGTATAAATGAGAGAAACATACCAACGCGTCGTATAATGAAAGAAAGTAACGCGGCGTATAACGAAAGAAAGAGCGCGCGGTATAGAGAATATAAACTGAGAGAAAGAGAAAGAAACTTACGCGGCTTATACGTTTTCTGCCGAATCACTCATACCGACACCTCCCTAAAGGAACTTCATTCCAATTACTTCTCAGGCTATGTACTGGTGTAACTAACCTCTATAAATAAAATAAATTTAAAAAAAAACCGGCCAAGTGCGAGTTGTGACTCACGCACCGAGGGTTCCGTACAAACTTGTAAGTAAGGTAACTTTTTTTGTGGAGGACGTAGCAAGCACATTCAGTTAACTTAACAAGTGGCCCTCCTGAAATCACGACCATCTTAGTACCGCTGCAAGCATAACCTCAAGATGTCGCTGTCGTACGATGGAATTCTACCCTATATTTTATTACCATACATTCCCCATTCACTATGAGTGTTTAGGGGTTCTGGAACTTCACTATTTGTTTTTTACTGCTCAATTTTGCCTGTATACCTGTATACTTTATACCTGTATAAAGGTATACAGGGTATTTTTTTTTTAAATAACGAGAATATTTTTAAACTTATAAGAAGAAAACTTTATTTTAGTATTACACTTATTCACTAACTTATATTAAGATCTAACTATTTCTAGATGTAATATAAACTAATATATTAATTATTTCTAGATCTATTTCGATACTCTTAACATTCAGTTGATTCAGTTGCTTTTTGGGCAATTGACTACCAAAAAATATAGGGCGTACGTGATTTAAGTATGTATAGATTATAAAGAAAAATTAGACGAAATATATATACAGGATGTTACGGGACTTGAGTATGTCGCATGTCGGTCATAAACAAGCAAAATTTAGACATAATATATACCCTGTATATATTATGTATATAGAGCGTACGTGATGAAATGCATAACGAATATAAACAAAGAGAATTCAGAAAAAACAGTTTGGTGCCAACACATACTTTTTACCTTCGGACCTTACCGATTAGGACCTAACTGTATGCAACCCATATGCTTCTGGAGCCTGACAATACCACTACGACAACATTAGTATATTTTCATAAGTTTCTAATAGTAAATTCGCATTTTTCTTGTAATTAAATTACATATTTACGGTTTTCAGATTTTTCCCTTTACATGTGCTGTAAGACACCGCTTCTTGCCAAATTTCATGATTCTAGGTCAACGGGAAGTACCCCATAGGTTTTGATTCCCTTGTGAAATCGCAAAATTTGCGACATAAACGGTCATATCTTTTGATCGCGTTGACTTACATGTTTGATTTTTTCACAGCTGAAAGAGACCGCAGACCCAAGTATTTGATACAAATTTCAACTTGTTTCCTCTACGCGTTCCTAAGAAAAATGGTCTTGACAGACAGACAGACAGACGGACAACAAAGTGATCCTATAAGGGTTCCGTTTTCGGTACGGAACCCTAAAAAGACCCTAAAATTGTGCTTGCCACGTCCCTGAAATAAAGTCTAAGTGGGTAGATTAGACTTGCTAAGTTTAATTATGTAGACTACCATTAGACTTTCATCTAAACTACCATGTACTTTTAATAATCTAGTCTAATTAAATCGACTAGACTTTGTCTTTCATATATATTGAACTTTTAATAGTGGAAGGACAAATAAGACCACAAAAAGACTTAATAAACAAATGTATAACAAATTAAAAGATATATATATATATATATATATATATATATATATATATATATATATATATATATATATATATATATATATATATAATTTATTTATTTATTTATTTCACTTAAGTGAAATATATCCACATTCCTTTTCAATCTAACTTGATTTCTTCAATAAATATTTGTCTATGCCCCACCGCATATTCTGGAAATACTCCTTCCAGTCGATCTGTTTTACGTCGAAGTTCAACAAAGCCCGATCTTCCTCACTCAAACTTGCCCAAAGCTCCAAAGTGTTATCAACATCAATGTCAAAATGCATGGTCCTGTAGTACTCTGTCACAGAATTCCACAACTGCAACTTCTTATACATCTTTACATATCTGTAAAGAAAAACTATATATTAGGTTAGTTCCAAATGTTTTGGAAAATCTGACAAAGAGCTAATCTTCGGCTGCACGGATTTATAGAGGAAACGAAAGAGCGGTTTATCTAACAAGGCAGGGTTCAGGAACAGAAAATACCTGCGACCAAATAGACGTAATACCCATCACGTACAACAAAGGTTAGTACCTGGCCAGGCAATAAAGATAAAACTCTCTGTTAAGATTCATAGAGGGTGCAAGAGCGATGGGATAAAGCCACAATTGGCCTGTGAGCCAAAAAATTGACCAAAAAACATCAAATTGTTAAAACTGAGACTGTTCTGCCGGAACGAATCAGAAACGAATCGGAACGAACAAAATCTTTTGGGGAAATGACGCTCCAATCAGTTTTGAGAGTATGTTGGCGGAAATCTATTATCAAATGCAGATTACAAAGCAATTTTCTTACTTAGGATTTTGGCCGATTAGAAACAAGAGGAGATCCAAACAGTAAGCCGGTACGGCGTTCAGAAACAAATCATTTATGGTATGGACCAACTCATATTTGCTCATGAATTTCCAGGCATTTGGCAAATCTCCAATGGAATATTCAAGAAAATCAGTATAAGATATTGGATGATTCGAAGACGTGTAACTGTAAACCAAAATTCCTTGGGATCTAAAACACAAAACGAAAAATTAAGGTTATATTTACTTTCATAATTTTCTATCCAAATACTTTGTGGTAGCTACTTTGTAGGTTGTGGCTAGTAAAGCGTTAGCGGTCATGTCGACCGGTACAGCTTGCGTATCGACGTTCGGTTTTGCAAAAGTGGATGTAATAATGTTGGTAGAAACCCCGGCGACGAAGCCTATTATACCACCTGAGCCGCTAGCCCAATAAGGGATGGGTTCTATGTAGGTGGATGTGACTGAAACAATCCCGTTTTGTTTGAAGGAAACGTTGTAGGAGGCTACTTACTATTTCCCGGTCGAAATATTCCGATGGTGAAATGATTTGCGTATTCCAAGCAGAGATTTTCTGCGGCGTTTTTGACGTATGAGTACGGTTGCGGCCAGTCCAGGATAATTTGTGGCGAGACTGTGTCCAGAATTTCTGGTGGTAAAATCCTTGTTAGTTTTATTAAATCTGCTGCGGACATTTCTGTTGGGTAGATTTTTTCTTCGATGTGTTTGCAAGATTTTCTTGCGTAAACGTAGGCAGTTGACACGTTTATGAAACACTGAAAATTTTCGTATCAAAATTTGTAATCCTTCTGCTGATTTCAAATTGAACTGTTTTATCCACTTTGTCTATCAACAATACCACGAGTTTCGTCTATCAAAAGTTTCGTCTATCATGGCTTAAACAATCCAGTTTTGTCGCTTTAAGGTCGATTCCCATATGCGCGACACTCATCTACGCGACGTCGTGCGACATCGCCTGTCAAATAATGATTGCATTGTTTTAAATGTAGACGTCGCGTAGCCATAGTGACAACGTACCCATTTAAAACAATGTAATCATTATTTGACAATCGATGTCGCGTAGCTCAGTGTCGCGTATATGAAAATCGGCCTTCTACAAGTCGTGTCTATTAAAGTTTGCGCAACTCAGTTTATTCTCTAATTTCACCAATTCGCCTACAAATCTTTTCACTAATTTCCCCGCTTTACCTCTATATTCTTGGAAGCTTTCGCCAATTCTAACAATTCCAGCGTCCCTTGCAGATTATTCACAATGGTTTCGTGAAAATTGGTTGTATTCAGTCGAACGCTAGCACCAACATGCAGAATGATTTGAATCTTTTCATGAAATAACCCAACATCTTCAGTGGACAAGCCCAAAGCTTTCCGACTCAAATCTCCCTCAATCCAATGCACCTTCTCCACATACTTTGGATTCTCTTTCCGCATCCCATCAAACAACTACCACAAATCCAAACAACAATCAGTTAGAATTTCTATATGGCACGTTTTAAACTCACCTCGTTTTCGAAAAAAGTCGTTTTGAAAGTTTCGTCACGTTTCTTCTTCTTCCTGATGAGGAGGTAAAGGCCCGCGACGTCGGGAAACGATCTCAACAGTTTCTCAACGACAACGGATCCCAGAAATCCAGTGGATCCTGTTATGAAAATGTGCTTGTCTGCGAAAAATTGTTTCACTGAAGACTGCATGATTGATAATGAATCCATGAGCTTACAAGACCAAATATATTTGAAAGGAATCGAAATTTCAAGGTATTTTATATACAATCATTTATTTATATTTTTAGCATTTAACTCCTTGACATACGAATAAAATGCGCGTTGACATGTCGATATACATGTTATCTTATCACAAATACACAACGTTAGAGACGTCATTATTTGTTAAGGGGTTAAGGAAATATTTATGGCGATAGTTATTTGATATTTCTTGTTAACCTTGAACTAATTCACAACGAGCTTTGTTATTTATTTACATTTTAATTAGGACTTTAAACTTAAACAACAACAAGTGCAAATAGTTTTCGTAATTGATTGAGAGAGATTTCGATTTGGATCAGCAGAAAATTTGCAATACTAACCCAGAAAGAAAGTTGCAAATTTACTTCCGGCTTCCTCAGAAAGTAATAGAAGTGTTAACTTAATCATGTTTTGTATTAGATTTTAAGCTGCAACTTAAAAACTAGACAAGACAAACCAAATTAGTTTGTCGATTTAGTATACGAAATTACATAGCAACAAATCGCGATTACACATCGCCATCCCTAAAGGCCGATTTTCATATACGCGACACTCAGCTACGCGACATCGCCTGTCAAATAATGATTACATTGTTTTAAATGGGCACGTTCTCACTATGGCTACGCGACGTGCCCATTTAAAACAATGTAATCATTATTTGACAGGCGATGTCGTACGACGTCGCGTAGCTGAGTGTCGCGCATATGGGAATCGAACTTTACACTTCCCGACTTATTTACAAAATGGTATGTAAGTTTTAAGACTTAAGGTTGCTTCCGATTTTAAGCCATAATTAACAAACTAATTTAGACAGACAAACCAAATTAATTTTCCTGTTTAGCCTAATGAAACACTAAATTACCTAATTGAGATTACAAATATCTACCGGTATTACTTTCCGACTTGCGTCCTATTAAATTTAAGTTAAGCTTTCAAAAGCTCGTTCCAAAGCTCGTAAAACAATAATTATGGTCCACGACTTCCGGCAAAGATTTCTCGGAAAACTGTACTCGCAAAGAGTTCCGGTTTTCAAATTAACTTTTAGAAACTCATGCTCCATGAGGAACTTCAAAGCGGGAGGCTATCAACCGCGCAGTTCCCGAGCTCTACTTATTTTTCTGTTGACAAATGTTTGAGGTTGAAAAATAATTGGTGGTAGTTTTCGGGTGCGATATCTCAGGAAGCGGAAATGGTAGCAACTTCCGGTTTTCACTGCCATTTTCAAGAAACTATAATGGTTTTAATACCCGCAACTATAAGGCTATCGTCCAAGTAGTTGTTGAGTAAATCGAGGTTCTTAGAAAATTTAAATTGTCTTGTTTGTTTGTCTATAACTGGTTAACTAGACTAAGGAGCGTAATTAAGTTTGGATTCGCACTATTCAATTGTTGTCTATAAGGCGGCGAAGACTAAAATACTCTAGTGTAACTAGTTTTCAAAGTTATTAACTTAAAATAATTTATTCTATAATTTTTTTTTAAATTAGATATAAATTTAGATATATTTTACATTTTCGTAAAAATATTTTTTTTAGAGTTCCTTTGCGATCCGATTTTTTTTTTCCGTGGCCCGGTACCGGGTCGCGACCCGGCATTTGGGAAACTCTGCAAAACATGATTAAGTTAATTATTTTATTATTTTCTGGGGAGACCGGAGGTATATTTGCAACTTTTTTTCAGGGTTAATATTGCAAATTTCCTGCTAAATCCACATCTAGTAAAATTTTGAATCTAGCGCAAGTATTTTTCTATATATCGACCAGTGAAGATAACATGAAGAATATTGCTTAAAACAACGAATTTTGCTAAAACCGGAAATGAAATTACAATTTTTGCAAAGCAACTTTTTCGCTGAATCTAAATCTGTTCTTAGTTTTGATGTAGTGCACTTGCTTTATTAGATATTGTCCGGATGTCCGTTCTTGTCTGGTCTTAGACAGACAAGACTAGGCAGACAAGACTAGACAGAAAAGACTAGACAGACAAGACTAGACAGACAAGACTAGACAGACAAGACTAGACAGACAAGACTAGACAGACAAGACTAGACAGACAAGACTAGACAGACAAGACTAGACAGACAAGACTAGACAGACAAGACTAGACAGACAAGACTAGACAGACAAGACTAGACAGACAAGACTAGACAGACAAGACTAGACAGACAAGACTAGACAGACAAGACTAGACAGACAAGACTAGGCAGACAAGACTAGGCAGACAAGACTAGACAGACAAGACTAGACAGACAAGACTAGACAGACAAGACTAGACAGACAAGACTAGACAGACAAGACTAGACAGACAAGACTAGAAAGACAAGACTAGACAGACAAGACTAGACAGACAAGACTAGACAGACAAGACTAGACAGACAAGACTAGACAGACAAGACTAGACAGACAAGACTAGACAGACAAGACTAGACAGACAAGACTAGACAGACAAGACTAGACAGACAAGACTAGACAGACAAGACTAGACAGACAAGACTAGACAGACAAGACTAGACAGACAAGACTAGACAGACAAGACTAGACAGACAAGACTAGACAGACAAGACTAGACAGACAAGACTAGACAGACAAGACTAGACAGACAAGACTAGACAGACAAGACTAGACAGACAAGACTAGACAGACAAGACTAGACAGACAAGACTAGACAGACAAGACTAGACAGACAAGACTAGACAGACAAGACTAGACAGACAAGACTAGACAGACAAGACTAGACAGACAAGACTAGACAGACAAGACTAGACAGACAAGACTAGACAGACAAGACTAGACAGACAAGACTAGACAGACAAGACTAGACAGACAAGACTAGACAGACAAGACTAGACAGACAAGACTAGACAGACAAGACTAGACAGACAAGACTAGACAGACAAGACTAGACAGACAAGACTAGACAGACAAGACTAGACAGACAAGACTAGACAGACAAGACTAGACAGACAAGACTAGACAGACAAGACTAGACAGACAAGACTAGACAGACAAGACTAGACAGACAAGACTAGACAGACAAGACTAGACAGACAAGACTAGACAGACAAGACTAGACAGACAAGACTAGACAGACAAGACTAGACAGACAAGACTAGACAGACAAGACTAGACAGACAAGACTAGACAGACAAGACTAGACAGACAAGACTAGACAGACAAGACTAGACAGACAAGACTAGACAGACAAGACTAGACAGACAAGACTAGACAGACAAGACTAGACAGACAAGACTAGACAGACAAGACTAGACAGACAAGACTAGACAGACAAGACTAGACAGACAAGACTAGACAGACAAGACTAGACAGACAAGACTAGACAGACAAGACTAGACAGACAAGACTAGACAGACAAGACTAGACAGACAAGACTAGACAGACAAGACTAGACAGACAAGACTAGACAGACAAGACTAGACAGACAAGACTAGACAGACAAGACTAGACAGACAAGACTAGACAGACAAGACTAGACAGACAAGACTAGACAGACAAGACTAGACAGACAAGACTAGACAGACAAGACTAGACAGACAAGACTAGACAGACAAGACTAGACAGACAAGACTAGACAGACAAGACTAGACAGACAAGACTAGACAGACAAGACTAGACAGACAAGACTAGACAGACAAGACTAGACAGACAAGACTAGACAGACAAGACTAGACAGACAAGACTAGACAGACAAGACTAGACAGACAAGACTAGACAGACAAGACTAGACAGACAAGACTAGACAGACAAGACTAGACAGACAAGACTAGACAGACAAGACTAGACAGACAAGACTAGACAGACAAGACTAGACAGACAAGACTAGACAGACAAGACTAGACAGACAAGACTAGACAGACAAGACTAGACAGACAAGACTAGACAGACAAGACTAGACAGACAAGACTAGACAGACAAGACTAGACAGACAAGACTAGACAGACAAGACTAGACAGACAAGACTAGACAGACAAGACTAGACAGACAAGACTAGACAGACAAGACTAGACAGACAAGACTAGACAGACAAGACTAGACAGACAAGACTAGACAGACAAGACTAGACAGACAAGACTAGACAGACAAGACTAGACAGACAAGACTAGACAGACAAGACTAGACAGACAAGACTAGACAGACAAGACTAGACAGACAAGACTAGACAGACAAGACTAGACAGACAAGACTAGACAGACAAGACTAGACAGACAAGACTAGACAGACAAGACTAGACAGACAAGACTAGACAGACAAGACTAGACAGACAAGACTAGACAGACAAGACTAGACAGACAAGACTAGACAGACAAGACTAGACAGACAAGACTAGACAGACAAGACTAGACAGACAAGACTAGACAGACAAGACTAGACAGACAAGACTAGACAGACAAGACTAGACAGACAAGACTAGACAGACAAGACTAGACAGACAAGACTAGACAGACAAGACTAGACAGACAAGACTAGACAGACAAGACTAGACAGACAAGACTAGACAGACAAGACTAGACAGACAAGACTAGACAGACAAGACTAGACAGACAAGACTAGACAGACAAGACTAGACAGACAAGACTAGACAGACAAGACTAGACAGACAAGACTAGACAGACAAGACTAGACAGACAAGACTAGACAGACAAGACTAGACAGACAAGACTAGACAGACAAGACTAGACAGACAAGACTAGACAGACAAGACTAGACAGACAAGACTAGACAGACAAGACTAGACAGACAAGACTAGACAGACAAGACTAGACAGACAAGACTAGACAGACAAGACTAGACAGACAAGACTAGACAGACAAGACTAGACAGACAAGACTAGACAGACAAGACTAGACAGACAAGACTAGACAGACAAGACTAGACAGACAAGACTAGACAGACAAGACTAGACAGACAAGACTAGACAGACAAGACTAGACAGACAAGACTAGACAGACAAGACTAGACAGACAAGACTAGACAGACAAGACTAGACAGACAAGACTAGACAGACAAGACTAGACAGACAAGACTAGACAGACAAGACTAGACAGACAAGACTAGACAGACAAGACTAGACAGACAAGACTAGACAGACAAGACTAGACAGACAAGACTAGACAGACAAGACTAGACAGACAAGACTAGACAGACAAGACTAGACAGACAAGACTAGACAGACAAGACTAGACAGACAAGACTAGACAGACAAGACTAGACAGACAAGACTAGACAGACAAGACTAGACAGACAAGACTAGACAGACAAGACTAGACAGACAAGACTAGACAGACAAGACTAGACAGACAAGACTAGACAGACAAGACTAGACAGACAAGACTAGACAGACAAGACTAGACAGACAAGACTAGACAGACAAGACTAGACAGACAAGACTAGACAGACAAGACTAGACAGACAAGACTAGACAGACAAGACTAGACAGACAAGACTAGACAGACAAGACTAGACAGACAAGACTAGACAGACAAGACTAGACAGACAAGACTAGACAGACAAGACTAGACAGACAAGACTAGACAGACAAGACTAGACAGACAAGACTAGACAGACAAGACTAGACAGACAAGACTAGACAGACAAGACTAGACAGACAAGACTAGACAGACAAGACTAGACAGACAAGACTAGACAGACAAGACTAGACAGACAAGACTAGACAGACAAGACTAGACAGACAAGACTAGACAGACAAGACTAGACAGACAAGACTAGACAGACAAGACTAGACAGACAAGACTAGACAGACAAGACTAGACAGACAAGACTAGACAGACAAGACTAGACAGACAAGACTAGACAGACAAGACTAGACAGACAAGACTAGACAGACAAGACTAGACAGACAAGACTAGACAGACAAGACTAGACAGACAAGACTAGACAGACAAGACTAGACAGACAAGACTAGACAGACAAGACTAGACAGACAAGACTAGACAGACAAGACTAGACAGACAAGACTAGACAGACAAGACTAGACAGACAAGACTAGACAGACAAGACTAGACAGACAAGACTAGACAGACAAGACTAGACAGACAAGACTAGACAGACAAGACTAGACAGACAAGACTAGACAGACAAGACTAGACAGACAAGACTAGACAGACAAGACTAGACAGACAAGACTAGACAGACAAGACTAGACAGACAAGACTAGACAGACAAGACTAGACAGACAAGACTAGACAGACAAGACTAGACAGACAAGACTAGACAGACAAGACTAGACAGACAAGACTAGACAGACAAGACTAGACAGACAAGACTAGACAGACAAGACTAGACAGACAAGACTAGACAGACAAGACTAGACAGACAAGACTAGACAGACAAGACTAGACAGACAAGACTAGACAGACAAGACTAGACAGACAAGACTAGACAGACAAGACTAGACAGACAAGACTAGACAGACAAGACTAGACAGACAAGACTAGACAGACAAGACTAGACAGACAAGACTAGACAGACAAGACTAGACAGACAAGACTAGACAGACAAGACTAGACAGACAAGACTAGACAGACAAGACTAGACAGACAAGACTAGACAGACAAGACTAGACAGACAAGACTAGACAGACAAGACTAGACAGACAAGACTAGACAGACAAGACTAGACAGACAAGACTAGACAGACAAGACTAGACAGACAAGACTAGACAGACAAGACTAGACAGACAAGACTAGACAGACAAGACTAGACAGACAAGACTAGACAGACAAGACTAGACAGACAAGACTAGACAGACAAGACTAGACAGACAAGACTAGACAGACAAGACTAGACAGACAAGACTAGACAGACAAGACTAGACAGACAAGACTAGACAGACAAGACTAGACAGACAAGACTAGACAGACAAGACTAGACAGACAAGACTAGACAGACAAGACTAGACAGACAAGACTAGACAGACAAGACTAGACAGACAAGACTAGACAGACAAGACTAGACAGACAAGACTAGACAGACAAGACTAGACAGACAAGACTAGACAGACAAGACTAGACAGACAAGACTAGACAGACAAGACTAGACAGACAAGACTAGACAGACAAGACTAGACAGACAAGACTAGACTTACATATATTAGAAACAACCAGCTATATCCACCGAAACAGACATCTAATACAAAAAAATAAGGATAAACATAACTATCCCACCAGAACTCGTCTCAAATTGTGCACGCCTCAAACTAGAACTATCCTATGCAGCAAGGCTCCTGACGTTCTTGGGATCCATCTGTATAACTCGCTTCCACTGGAAATAACTCAAGAACAATCATACCGAATTTTTCGAAGAAAAATTAGAAATATTCTCGTGGCCCAATGTCCATACAAAATGGAAGAATTTTTAGAATTATGCAAATTTATGTAATCAATTTCCTGACTTGCCTATATGTATTCTGTATGCATCCAACTGGCCAATAAATGAATTTGAATTTGAATTTGACTAGACAGACAAGACTAGACAGACAAGACTAGACAGACAAGACTAGACAGACAAGACTAGACAGACAAGACTAGACAGACAAGACTAGACAGACAAGACTAGACAGACAAGACTAGACAGACAAGACTAGACAGACAAGACTAGACAGACAAGACTAGACAGACAAGACTAGACAGACAAGACTAGACAGACAAGACTAGACAGACAAAACTAGACAGACAAGACTAGACAGACAATACTAGACAGACAAGACTAGACAGAAAAGACTAGATAAACAAAACTAGAGAGTATTTGCAAATTTATTTTTGATTTATGTGAAACAGAAATATATTTAGTCGCGTCTGATAACATTACTGATAACTTCAATAATCACAAAAACTCGATCATAGTTCGTAGTTAGAAAAGATACGCAAATCATATTCGCAATAGATATCGTATAAATAACCTTGACGTAACGATTAGTTTCAAATAAATTTGATTTCTAATCTGGTCGGTTCATAAACAATCATGCCGTCCTCCGTGAAAGATTTTTTCGCAGACAAGCATATTTTCTTAACAGGATCCACTGGATTTCTGGGATCCGTTGTCGTTGAGAAACTGTTGAGATCGTTTCCCGACATCGCAGGTCTATATCTGCTCATCAGGAAGAAGAAGAAACGCGACGAAAGTTTCAAATCAACTTTTTTCGAAAATGAGGTGAGTCAAAATGTCATTTCGAAATTCTCACTGGTTATTGTTTGAATTTGCGGTAGTTGTTTGTGAGGATGCGGGAGGAGAATCCGGAATATGTGGAGAAGGTGCATTGGATCGAGGGGGATTTGTGTCA
This sequence comes from Phosphuga atrata, assembly GCA_944588485.1. Classification (NCBI taxonomy): domain Eukaryota; kingdom Metazoa; phylum Arthropoda; class Insecta; order Coleoptera; family Silphidae; genus Phosphuga; species Phosphuga atrata. Next base: position 60,781,352 of record OX155900.1, read on the forward strand.
GAAGATTTTGGGTTTGTCCGAGGAAGATGTTGGGCTATTTCGAGAAAAGATTCAAATCATTTTGCATGTTGGTGCTAGCATTCGGCTGAGTAAAACTAATTTACACGAGACAATTGTGAATAATCTGCAAGGCACGTTGGAGTTGTTAGAACTTGCAAAAGTTTCGAGAAATCTAGAGGTAAGAGAAGTTATTAAAGAATTATCGATGGATAACATTGTGCAAAACAATTTTCAGTGTTTCTTGTACGTGTCAACAGCCTACGTTTACACAAGGACATCTCACCGCCACCTCGCAGAAAAAATCTACCCGACAACAATGTCCCCAGCGGATTTAATAAATCTAGCAAAGATTTTGCCCCAAGAAATGCTAGACACAATCGCGCCACAAGTAATCTTGGACTGGCAGCAACCCTACACATTCATCAAAAACGTCACTGAAAACCTCTGCTTGGAATACGCAAACTATTTCAACATCGGAATATTCCGACCGGGAAATAGTAAGCATCAGATTCCGGCAACGTTTCCTTTACACAAAACTGTTTCCTTTCAGTCACATCCACCTACCTAGAACCGTTCCCTTACTGGGCTAATAGCACAGGTGGTATATTAGGCTTCGTCGCCGGAGTTTCTAGCAACCTGATTAAATCCTCCTATACTAAAAAGAACGTCGCTTCTCAAGCTGTACCAGTCGACCTGACCGCCAACGCTTTACTAGCCACAACCTTTAAAATAGCAACAACAAAGTATTTCAATACAATTTTTTAAATGCAAATAATATTTTTTTATTTGTGCTTTAGATCTCAACGAATTTTGGTTTACAATTACACATCTTCGAATCATCCTATAACAAATGCGGATGTTACTGAATATGCCATTGGAGATTTACCAAATGCCTGGAAGTTCAAGAGCAATAATGAATTAGTTCATGCAGCGAATGATTTGTTCCTGAACGCTATGCCAGCTTACGCTTTGGATACCTTCTTGCTTCTAATCGGCAGAAAACCCAAGTAAGTAAATAGGGAATTTACATGATTTTTTTAATTCACTGTTTACACTGTTATAACATAGTAAAAATGTAAATGCTATAATTAATTTTTTATTAATATTTAAAATAGCGAAACATTTTTCTGTTTTCTCTTAATGCATTTACTGGGTGCACCCAGTATCTCCTCTTCTTTCTTTTCTTCTTGAGTAGGCTTTACATAAATATGTAGGCAATATCTTCTTCAAGATCCGTATCCCACTCGGAAGAGAACATTGCAAATAGGTGCGGACGTTTACGCGGTCGCCACTGAACTGATACAAAAATTTCATCAGCACGCGCGGCGACGCGACACTGTTGTATAATCACAACCCGTTGCGTGAGGCAGCGTTGCGACACGCGGTGTGGCTATAATATAACCCGGGCTTAACTCAGCCCTGAAGATTGGCGCTACTGTCTCTGCTACTTGTGGGCATGATATAAATACAAGGGTATGCTCTTGCGCCTGCTAATCTAGCCGGCCAATTAGGTTGCGGCAGCTTGCTGACTTCAGAACTGCATAATTACGCGGCGAATTTGAATTGTTTAATAGTATGAAGGCCAGATTGTGTTTTCGTTGTTAAAAAAATGGTGATTTTTTAGTGAAGAAAAATACCTTTAGGTCCTTGATAGTTTTAAGAGATTTTGATGAACTATTTTAGTTTACAACTAGTACATGTGGATCGTATTTTTCGGAATAGAATAGTTTTTGTGGATGGAACAGTTGAAAAGAATGGAATACTTACTAAAGGTGGAATAATTGATGAGGGTGAAATTGTATAATGAATTTTGACATTTGTATATGAAAGAGTAATCAGAATTGCGAGCTGCGCGATTCTTGTAGAAAGCGCATCAGCTAAGGTTGTATGAGTTGCAAGATGTACAACTCCTACTCCACAGAATATTAACTAATAATTCATCCGTCTCAAATGATTTTAATGCTGTCAGGTTTGTAAAATAATATAATCAAACACTTTTGAGGTGTACTTAATCATATAATGTTACCAATTGTCTGAAATCAAAGTGACTTTAATTTAAGGAGTGATATTAGAAATGAAAAGTTCCCAACGTTCATAAAAAGGTTACTATATCTAACGATGTGATATTAGTTACTAAGGTGTACAACATGGACGATAAAAAATCAGCTGTGGAGTAAAAAGTTACTGAAAATCTCACTAAAACTTTCATAACCTTTAAATTGATTAAGTGACATTGATGTTGTCAACTTTGACGTTCAACATAACCAACATATTGTTTTAATCAAGTTGGTATGTATCTTGTGTTTTTGAGTTACCAACATACTCAAACATAATCTCACCAACTATTTGTTAAAGTTACATTGTTGTCTTTTTTTTCGTCTTCGTTACTTAGCCTTAGTTACTAACTTCACTTCATCATATATAGTAACCTCCTTTTATGAAGGTTGGCAACTCTTGATTTCCAATATCACTCCTCCAATTATAGTAAGTTTGCTTTTAGACAATTAGCAACACTTAGCAAAATTATGTTACTAAAAGTTTCACCAAAAAAAATAATAACCAATAAATTACTCAACTGACGTTAATGTCAACTTTGATTTAATTTTCATGTATTTCTTTATTTAAAAAATCCAGTATCAAGGTTATCGGCCATGAAAATACCAAAATGGTCAAATTGTTTCAATAGAAATATCTATGATCTTAATAGATCTGAAAGAGTTTTTATTATATCTATTGCAGTTTTCGAGTTGTTGCTATTTGAATCCATTAGTATCAGTTCCGGTTTGACTTCGAGGGATGCGTATGTGGTCTGGATTTCTATGGCGGGAAACCTAATCTACGGGGGTTAAACCAACGGTCCTTTTTCACATTGACCTATATTGAATCCAGAGTTCGCGCTGCCGCGCGTATGTTGTCTTGATTTATCTGTCCGCTTCGCGGCGGGAAACCTAATCTACGGGGGTTAAACCAACGGTCCTTTTTCACATTGACCTATATTGAATCGATATCTCGCGCTGCCGCGCGTGTTGGTCTTCATCAGATAAATCAAGACCACACACTGTATGTGGTCTTGATTTATCTGATCTGATGGGGTGAATCAAAACCAGATTAGTCAAGACCAGATATATCAAGACCACATACGCGCTGCGGCGGGTATGTGGTCTTGGTTAGAAAAAATAAATTCTGTGTCAAGGCTATCGACCACGAGAATACCAAATTTCAATAGAAAGATCTATAAGCTACGCCGAACTGAAAGAATTTTGAATACAACTGTCCAAGTTTTCAAACTATAGTTATTTGAATGTCTTACCTCGTGTGCGACTTTGAGTTTGAGGGGCGGCGACTGCCGCCAGATAAAATATTTTGCAAAACTAACTGAGGGATATCATAGACTGACAATTCTCTACAAATGTGTGAAATTTTATTGTTCCACGTTGTGTGAAACTTACTAATATAATTTTCCCCTTCTCTGAATTTCGTTTTTGATTTTTTTCATTTATAAAAAAAATTATCGGCCAAACGGTTCGCTTTGGAAAGATGAAAATGACAAAACATTTAAATGAAAATGTGCTCTATAAAATAGCGCTAAATGCATGTTTCTTACACTCCGGAAAATTGGACAAAAAATATATTTGCAAGTTTTCAATGAATATTTCTTTATTAAAACAATTATGTGCCCAGGCTATCGGCCACGAAGATACCAAAACGTCAATTTCAATAGAAATACGTATAATCTATATAGATCTGAAAAAAATTTCAATATATCTCTTGCAGTTTACACTTTATAGTTATTTGAATTTATTAATTTCTGTTATGTTCGAGTTTGAGGGGCGGCGGCCGCCGCCAGATAAAATATTTTGCAAAACTAACTAAGAGATATCATAGACTGACTAATTCTCTACAAATGTGTGAAATTTTATCGTTCCACGTTGTGTAAAACTTACAAAAATAATTTTTCAACAAATCCAAACATGTCAAACAGGAATTCCGATCAAAACCGAACGCGAAAATTTCAAAATATTCAAAAATTGCGAAAAAATGTACCCCTTCTCTGAATTTCGTTTTTCAATTTACATGGGTTTAAATGGGCTCTTCCGCCAAAACGGTTCGCTTTGGAAAAATAAAAATGACACAACTTTTAGATGAAAATCTGCTCTATAAAATAGCGCTAAATGCATGTTTCTTAGACTCCGGAAAATTGGACAAAAAAATATATTTGCAAGAATTTCTTTATTAAAAAAATCCTGTGTCAAATCTATCGACCACAAATATGTCAATTTCAATAGAAACATGTACACTCTATATAAAACTTATGCAAACTACCTAAAACTTTATGCGTTTGTTAAAAGAAAGTGCGCTCTATAGATCTGTGTTAAAATTATTTCATCCAAACCCAAGGAAATGAGGCATATGATTTTTCGAAGACGAAGCAGAAAAGTAGACGACATTTTTAAGTTCATGCAGCACATTTCAATAGGCCTGAATGAGGAGTTAACTATGCAACCGTTGCTAGCCATCCCGAATCCTGGCAAATGAATTGCATTTAAAAAAAATCCTGGTAAAACGGTTTGCAAAGGAATGATAAAATTTGCTCCGCTGGTAGAGGAAAGTTTACTCTATCGATTCATGCTAGAAGAATTTATTAGAAATGTAGGGAAATGAAAAACGCAAATGTTTGAAAATCAAGTAAACAGTTGGAGGGAGATTTCAAACGTCGGCCACGTCTGGACCGTCAGCCGCAGAAAATTCATGCAGCATATTTTAATAGAACTTGATGAGTTGTATTCGAATTTGAATCGAAAATGCCGATAAATATTGAAAGGCTGTTCCTTCCGCAGTGAAATGGTAATACTGAAAGTTTTTCGCTAATAACTCTGTTGCTATACATCCGAGGAAGACGCGTGTTGTACCGTTGGAATCTAAATTCAATTTAAAAACTCCAATTATTCTCAAAGAAAACTCGTAAATATTGCGGTTTATGAAATAAATTTTTAAATTCAAATGTGAAGGGAAGCAACTGTTTCTGATGTAACATGGTCTGAATTTTAAGAATCTGCTAAAATAAAAGTGTAAAATCTTTGCTTTCTTGTAGAAATTTGTGAAAAATTGCGAATTTTGACGTTGCTATGTGTTATAAACTTCAACAATGACATTTCCACATAACCTGAGCGAAAATAGTGTCAGAATGATCAGCTGTAAGTGTAAATTGGCGATTCAGCGGCAAGCAATGGTCGTAGTATTTTTGGCCTGGAGTGCGAATCCGTTGATGGATTAGAGAAATCCAAAGGCCATACTGTTGGCCTTTTCACCCGGCATGCACTTGTTGGACTGGAAATGTAAATTTTCTTTTTCGCGTTTCCGTTTGAAGAGGTGAAAAAAAGGTGACTTCGCGAATTGGGGCCTGCGGAACGTCCCCGGAGGTGTAATGCGCCGAGACTGGTGTCGTTCGAAAGTAGACACGTGGGGCTATAATCCCTGAAAAGAGCAATACAATTCTAAAAGATTTCACCGAATATTGAAGGTTTCAATTTGCTCAATTTTGAAAAATTCGTTTCGAGTTTGGACGGGCGTCGAGACCCCCAAATGCGATCGAGCGATGCGTCGTTCCTATCGCCTTATATACCCTTTCGTTCTATATTCAGAAACCACCACTGCGAGGCCCTGCTATTTAATTTAGCGAATCCCAGGGGATTCTCGCGTACATCTGCAAAATATGGTTTTTCGGGCCTCCCGGCGCCATCCGGCACGCAATCGCAATTAAACTCCAAAACAAACTTAAAGACACTATTCCGAATCGATTGGTGCCGGTCCGGTCCCGATCCGACTGTTGGGTATTCCACGAGAGGGATCCCCGCAAATTAGGTGAAAAAAACAGCGCGTTTTTCCAATTTTTGTGTTAAAATTGATCCAGAGCGGGAATAGGATGCCGCAGGTCCCAGAATCTTCTACCACCCGTTGCGGGTAAACATCTCGCATCGAACGAACCGGTTTGGAGACACGGCGCTCTTCAAGCTAGAGTACGGCGTCCACAGATGTGATGAAAAAAACGGTTTTTTTTCGCTTACATTTTCTGCCGCACCGGGTGAACCGACGGTCGCGTACTTTTCCGCATGACGTCAAAAAACGTGAAATCGACGCGACAAGAGGAAGCAGTAAAAAAATCGAGCCGCGGACCAAAATTGCTCCTCAAAAGTGCTAGAAACGATCTCCTGTTTTTGGCACCTGGAGGACGCCGTGTGGTACTTGCGAGCGGCAGACAGACACGGGTCGAAGGCCCGTTCAGTTTTACAACAGAAAATGACAATTTCCCGTTTGGACGCGCAAGAGGAACGGAGTTTTTACGGAAAAAGTGAAAAATTTAAAACGCACCTACAGCCGTTTTTCAAAAAAAACCTAATTTTTTGTTCAATTTATTGGAAAAAATTCAAGACGTAAACCGCATTTTTTGACAATTTTTCTTAATTTTCAAAAAATCTTGACTTTTGACCCCCTTCGAGTTCAGTGACGGTACCTTACTCGATTAGTATATTTCAACAAGAGTCAAGTGTACACGAAGGTGACGTCAGCAAACTGACTCAGCTATGCGCAGAAGAGGTCTCATTTTCGTTCACGGGATGAGCATACCCTTGTATTTATATCATGCTTGAGGGTACTCGCTCTCACTAGTTGCCTCAGCTATCTGTACCACTAGGTTTTGAGCCTATACCTGTAGCAGCAGGCGGGGTATTTCGTGCAAACCCCCCTGTTACTCTGTGCACAGTCACCCTCAACTAACGCCCAAGAGCGGACGCGGCGATGGCAATGAGGGAAGGATCTTCGGCAACGAAGAAATCCCGACGACTACGACAATAGGGAATATGCATGTAATTTAAATAACCTAACCTAACCAAATTTAAATAACATGCATGTTCCCTATTGTTGTCGTCGTCGTCGGGATGTCTTCGTTGTCAAAGATCCTTCCCTCATTGCCATCGCCGCCTCCGCCCATTGTTTTTTTTTTAAGTTTGGTTCGATGTGGATGCCGGGTTTGCCGAACCTCCGAACACTGCGGCCTACTTGTGGCCTATTGTATTCTGCATTCATATTCACTTATAGGCCCAGAAACCTATTGTTATTGTAAATTGCGCTAATTACTAATTTTCCCATTTGTCTTCTGGTATAAATGCGGCCGGCACTGGGGATAGAACTCGGGACCTCTATACTTGTTAGTTAGCGCTCTAACATGAGGCCACGAGCGTCACCACTGCACCACTCGCGCCGGCCCGCTCATGGGTTGATGCCTGGGTTGATGGTGAATGAGTGTGATTGTGCACAGAGTAACAGGGGGGCTTGCACTAATACCCCGCCTGCTGTTAGAGGTACACGCTCCAATCTTAGTGGCACAGAGAGATGAGACAACTAGTGAGAGTGAGTACCCTTAAGTAGCAGAGAAAGTAGCCCCAATCTTCAAGGCTGAGGAACGCCTCCATACTTTTGAGAGCCTGTCTCATTCCGCCGCCGTCCATATAGTAGGTAACCTGTCCCTACCCCTAATCAGTCTAGGAGGCCATTCCCCAGCTACGCCAGGTACTAGCCCTACCTAGAGCCCAACACTTTTCAACTTGCTGGCCTATTTTCCTGCTGAGATTGGTTACCCAAACCTTCCACCAGGTTGCTCTGCGTAACAGGGGCATCACGTTTAGGCGAGTGTGGAGTTGGGCCGCTGGTGACCATATATTGCGCATCACACCCAAGACCCTTACCTATTGTGATAATAAGTCTGCAAGAGATTGGAACGTCATTCGATCAAAAGCTTTTGCTTGTTCCAACAAATATTTTGCGGGTCCAATGGATATTCTTTGTTGTAATAAACAATTTGCATGTCCAAAACATTTTGCTTGTTTCAACATACCTTACTGACGACAATCCCAAACTGTTTGTAACGGAGTAACCTAACGTGCATTTTTCTTTTGTAGATATGTGCAGATGTATAAGAAGTTGCAGTTGTGGAATTATGCGACGGAGTACTACAGGAACGTGCATATTGACATGGATATTGATAACACTTTGGAGCTTTGGGCGAGTTTGAGCGAGGAAGATCGGGCTTTGTTGAATTTCGACGTGAAACAAATCGACTGGAAGGAGTATTTCCAGAATATTCGGTGGGGCATAGACGAATATTTTTTGAAGAAATCACGTTGTAAATTGTAACATGATCACAATCATAAATTAAAACATAAGCATTATTGTTCAATAACTTGTTATACTTCGGTCTATTATGGTTTTGTGTAGTCTTAATTGGTTTCTTACTTGCCCTTCCATTGATAGATTAATTGTCGCAATCATTATTTTCAATTTATGCAACAAATCACCAACAAATTGGATCAGTACGAGAAACGTATAACATACAAATATGCAACCAAACGCACCTGAAGTCGTTGAACCAGTCCCTGCACCTGCGCCAAGGAAACCTTACACCCGAAATTAAACACACCACCTCTTCTACACCTCATGATGCCGTCTCCGCTTGACAACACTAACCAATCTCCGGTGGCTTGCCGCAAACGAAAATTCTACTTCTTCCTGATGCCGCCCTACAACGCCAACTATACTCCGGTCGCTTGCCGCAAACCCAAATTCAACTTCTTCCTGGACGAACCAAATCGCACGTATAACGCAACGACAATGAATAGGATGACCTCTTCAACCGAGTACGAGGACGCCAGCAACAAAAAACAACGTATGTGGTAATGACGTCAACCATCTACCAGAAGTCTATCTACGAATGCAACAACAACGCCTTGTAACAAACGCTACAACAACGACTACGATGACGCCTTCAACCTTCTATGAGGACACCTGTCACAACAAATAACGTATACCGTAACGACGTCAATCATCTATCAACGAATGCAATAACAACGCCTTGCGACTAACACCACAACAACGACTAAGATGACGCCTTCAAGCGTCTACGACAGTGGTTCTCAAACTTCTTTTTGCCGCGGCACCCTTATCAAGCAAAAAAAGATCGCGCGGCACCCTTGTCGGGCTACAAAAATTTCACGACACAGATACCCTAAAAAAGGTTTGAAAACTTAGGAAAATAAAGAAACAATATAAAATTAATGCTCAATTGTCTCTAATTTGATTAATGATTTTTCATTATTCCCTTTAAGTTTATCGGAAGTTTGGTTAATTTCACCCTCAAATCACTTGAAGCAGAGAGTTTGCTCTTGTACCTGTTTTTAATGTAAGCGTATGTTGAGAATGCATTGAGATAAGTGGCGGTTTAATTTAATTTTCCAATTCGACTTTTAAATATTGCGGCATCCTTCTGGTTGCCAGAGAATGTCGATGGATGACATAGTGGCTGGTGGTGGCATTGTCTGCCACTTGCTTCACTCTAGAAACGATTCCCTTTACTTTGCCAACCATTGCAGCCGCTCCATCACTTCAAATATCAACACACTTGGTCCATTTCAAATCATTTTTCTGTATATATTTGTCGAACTTTGAAAATTTCCTCGCCAGTGGTGTAAGTTTCAAGCTATTCACTCATCAAAAATTCTTCTTCTGTTAGAATTTCGAATGGATGCCTTACAAACAAATTTTCTCGAGCTATTTGAGAGCTGCACAGTATCAATCTTCTTTGCTGTCTGAACTTAAAATTTTGCCTTCTTGTTTGCCTTTCCGCAAGTTACAACATGCTTCAGGCAAGGTTTAATCAGTGTCTCGGCAAAAATATGGGGCTTTCCAGAATTTGATATGTGTGAATTGACAATAAATGAAGCTTCAGTTGCGTTTTCATTTGAATTTTTTAAATTCTCTCCACCTTGGATGATCCTGCCTGAAGAGATAAAGCGCGGGGTTTAAAGATTTCTTCACTTTTATGTACTAAATCAGAATGATTGCATTCCAGATGTTTTTTAATTTGGATGGAACCAAGCAGCTGTTAGTAACAATTTTATGACAAGTAACGCATTGCCTTTCCGGTCCTACTCCGTTCCCAACAGAAACATGTCCAAAGAATGTGATGTAGCTAAGACCATATTTTGGTAGTGAGTTGCGTTATCGCAAACTTAAATTATTTAGACTAGCAGGTGTCTGCTGAGATACTTCGTCTCCTCAGACGATGCTGGTTGTCATTGAATCAGTCGCTTCAGAATCTTCAGTGAGTTCATCACCTTTCCGTTTTAAACACCCAGATTTAAATGCCAATGCTCCATAATTCTGCAATAAAAGTAGGAACTCAAATTCGTTTGCTTCCTCTTGTAATATTCTTTAATCATTTTTTTACATTTCTTGAATATTGCTGCGGCACCCCAAGCATGCGCACCCTGGGGTGCCGCGGCACCCAGTTTGAGAACCACTGGTCTACGAGGACGCCTGCAACAACAAACAACGCTTACAGTAACGACGTCAACTATCTACCAGACTGCTATCAACGAACGCAGAAACAAGGCGTTGCTACAAACGCTGCAGCAACAACTACGATGACCCCTTCAACCGTCTACCATACGTCTATCGACGAAAGCAACCAGAGAATATATCGACGCCAATACCGCAACCTTAATCACCTACACTTTACTCACACCGTAATATTAATTGCTTACGCTTTGCGGATGATATTGTACTTACCAGCAGCGACCCAGATGAACAAAGGATAATGCTACGCGAACTCTAAGAAGTCTCCCAAGCGGTGGGGCTGAAAATGAATCTTTAGAAAACTAAAATCATCAGTCCGGGCAATATAATGGTCTCCATCGGTAATCTTACTCTTGAGAAAGTCGATGAGCATGTATATCTGGGGCACAACATCAAGTTGGGAAAAGGCAATCAGATAGCCGAAATCACCAGACGTATTGGCTTGACCTGGGCGGCGCTAAACTACATACTCCGGGAACCACGTATTCCTATAAACCTTAAGAGGAAGGTTTATGATTCATGCATCTTGGCGGTCGCAACGAATGGACTCGAGACTGGAAAAGAAACTGCGATACTGGGAATCAGCCTCAGGGACAAAATTCGAAATGAAGAAATCAGGAGGAGAATAGGGGTCGTGGATGTGGTGGCACTCGCTCCTCCACCACATCCACGACCCCTGTTCTTGGGGGAAATCAGGAGGTTTCTTCATTTCGAATTTTGCGCGTCTTATGTGGCAATGGGCGAGAGACATCAATTGAACTAAAATGCTATTACAATAGAGGCAGCGAAGGTCGAAGAGGAGAATTTGCAGGCCTCACGCAAAATGGCGGGAAGACATCTGACGCCACGAGGGAGGAAACTGGGTGAATGTAGCCCGGGAGAGATCGATAAGGAAAGATTTGGAAGAGGCCTATGTTCGGGAATGGACGAATACAGGCTAAAAGAGAACACCACAACCAGGTTATAGGACAAGGGCTTGCAGACAAGTACGATTCGTCGACTGATTACAAGCAGGTTTACAAGGATGTCTACCAGGCATCTTGCAGCAGCAACAAATAATATTTAGCGTTGTCACTGATAAGGGTTGTCACTGTACCTCTCACAAAGGGAGATTACTTTTTTGATAGGGTTTCCGTTATAATCCCACGAATGATTTCTAAATGTAGATATTTGCATTTAGATATTTCATCTTGGGTGTTTTACGATAGCGTTGTTGTAATAATCTCACGAACAGTTTCTATATTTAGATATTTACCTTTAAACATTCTATTTGGATGTTTTACGATGGGTGTTCCTGTGATCCCACGAACGCTTTAAGGGTCTAGTAATGCATATTTTACAACCGGATTTGTAGAAACAATACTCGAGAAACGGTTCCATAACTGAAAGAGCATATAAATACAGTCGCCCCCTATGTACAATAAGTTATCTCAGTTATTGCAAGAAGAGAGTCCAGCAAGGAAGATCCGCCAAGTATATTACTATTACCAAGAATATTAAGATTACGCTAAAACTATTAGTTCTGCGTCGCAAGAAAGTCGCCGCAATAAGTTGCAGTTTCAACATTTATATATGTATTTGTAAATAAACTTCTCGTGGACGAAACGTGTGAACGTGTGAATTGTTTGAACCCGTATCACCCACAATATGGAATACTATAAATGTTATTATAAGTCGACACAAATCAATAAATTACTTATTTAAATTAACTATTTGTAAAATCCTAATTAAATCTTAAATTAAAAAAAACCAAAGACACCAAAAACACCAAAGCTCGTTCTGATTTGGTTCAAGGTTAACAAAGAAAAGCAATACACTATCGCCATAAATGATTGTTAACATGCTTCGACTAGACATAAAGACCAAATTTATATTGAACTTTTAATAGTGGGAGTTTAAATAGAGGTAAAAGCTAAAATAGACCAATGAATAACAAATTAAAGGATACATGAACAAACAATGCCTAAATCCAAAACAGTAAAGATTTATTTCACTTAAGATCTACATATCCACATTCCTTTTCAATTTCTTCAATAAATATTGGTCTATGCCCCACCGCATATTCTGGAAATACTCCTTCCAGTCGATCTGTTTTACGTCGAAGTTCAACAAAGCCCGATCTTCCTCGCTCAAACTCGCCCAAAGCTCCAAAGTGTTATCAACATCAATGTCAAAATTCTTGGTCCTGTTGAACTCCGTCACAAAATTCCACATCTGAAACTTCTTATACATCTCTACATATCTGTAAAGAAAAATGATATATTAGGTTTGTCCCGTTTTGAAAAATCTGACAAAGAGATAATCTTCGGCTGCACGGGTTTAAGGCTCACGTAGTTCATAGAGGAAACGAAAAAGCGGGTTATTTAGCAAGGCAGATTTCAGGAATAGAAAATACCTGCGACGAAATAGACGTATTGCCGATCACGTACAACAAAGGTAGTAAAGATGGGACTATCTGTTAAGATCCATAGAGAGTGTCAAAAGCGATGTGATAAGACTACAACTGGACTGTGGACCAAAAAACGACAGATTGTTAAAATTCGAGACTATTCCCCCAAAATCGGAACGGGGACCAGGCGTTTAAACAAACAAAAACTTTTGGAGAAATGACGTTCCAATCAGTTTTAATTTAACGATTTATTGCTCAACAGTTTATATGACCAATGACAGAGCAAATATAAGAGTAGTTACAACTAAACAATAATACATTAAAAAAAAAAAATTAAATACAAACAAGGTAACACAGGTTAGGCACATAGAACAATTAAACATAAATAAAAATAAAGAATCAACAAAAAAAATACAAATAAAAATAATTAAGTAAACAATTAATATAAACATTTAACAGGACATACAAATTCAAAACAAAATAGGATAATATACAAAAGTATCCTGAGGATACTATGGATTAGAATAAAAGACTAGTCTGCTAGGTTTATGAGGGCTTTAGTTTTAAAGGCCGCGAAGGTCCCAAAAATGTCGTACTCTAGGCTAATTGAATTGTACAAAGAGCGAATCAAACAAAACAAGTTCGTCGGCGGACATCTTAGACGTCATGCGACATAGACGTCTGCTTGCTTGCTCGTCAACACACTGCGCCGGAATGCGCGTAGCCACGTGGTGCTTATGCTAGCGAGCGAGCCAACGCGTTACTTCCCCCACCAGCGATGCCATGCCGATCGAAATCGAGTGCTCTGCGTGGCGTCAGCTCGCTCGGCGACACGCGGGACTGAGCTAATGCCACCTTCCTACTAAATGTATGATACCGATTGCAATCCCACGCGTTGCGACACGCGGCGTGGCTCTAATATAACCCCGACTTTATACGTTTCTCGTACCGATAACGTCGGGGTCTCCAATTTGTTGGTGATAGCATAAATTGAAAATAATGATTGCGACAATTAGTCTATCAATGGAAGCGCAAATAAGAAACCAATTAAGGCTACACAAAACCATAATAGACCGAAGTACCTTATCAAATAACGTCCATCAGTAACAATCTACCAATGGAGTTAAGGCTAGCGAGCGTTGAACAGTATAAATATTATGTTAAAAGGCAAAGAATACAGTGTCCAAAATAGAGTGAGCATTTAGAAAAATGAACGTTAATATTGGTCTACTTTTTTTTCCTATGTTAGTTGGTGTAAGGTTTACCTAAAGATAACAATAAGGGCTTATGGAAGATTGAGAAATTCTTGTTAATTTCTTGAATAAGTCCTTTTGTTCTCCATTCAGTTCCATTTCTGTACATTTTTATTTAATGTGTAATATTTTTAATGTGTAATTTAATCAGATTGTATATTTCGTTGTATGGAGGACAATAAATGATGTAATAATTATAATAATAATAATAAGTATAACAAGTTAATGAACAATCGTGATTATAATTGAATTTGTGATTATGATCGTATTACAATTTACTAAGTGATTTTTTCAAAAAATATTTGTCTATGCCCCACCGAACATTTTGGAAATACTCCTTCCAGTCGATTTGTTTCACGTCGAAATTCAACAAAGTCCGATCTTCCTCGCTCAAACTCGCCCAAAGCTCCAAAGTGTTATCAATATCCATGTCAATATGCACGTTCCTGTAGTGCTCCGTCGCAGAATTCCACAGCTGCAACTTCCTATACATCTGCACATATCTAGAAAAGAAAAATGTACGTTAGGTTACTCCAAACTGCGTGCCAAAACAGTTTGGGATTGTCGTGGGTAAGGTTTGTTGGAACAAGCAAAATATTTTGGACGTGCAAATTGTTTATTGGAAGAAACAATATCCATTGAACGCGCAAAATATTTCTTGGAACAAGTAAACGCTTTTGAACGAATGACCTTCTAATCTCTTGTTAATTGGTGCAGACTTTTTATCACAACTACAAAAGGACGTAGCTAACGTAGGTCTAAAAAAGAATATTTAAAAAACGGGAATTTATATAAATGAAAAAAATTAATACTATCAGGGTCACAGACAAGTTTAAGAAATTTCGCTTACACATAGGAAATTATTCGGATAAATATCATAGGAAATATGAGATCTGTATAGTCTTGTCCGTTCTTGTTCGACCTTGTTCGGTATTGTCCGATTCAAATTGTTATCAGCAGACTAGACGCAGATAAATTTCCGAGAAATTAATTAGACCGGCATAATTTATTGGTCCCGCTCTTGTCTGTAGCTGATAAGATAGCAAATTTCCAAGAAATTGATTACCCTACGTATTATAAAATTCGATTCAGCTGAAAAAGGATTTAAACAAACATCACATAAATATTTTTTATCGCGACGAGATGATTATTTCTCCGCTCGCACACCGCTGATAAGATAACAGGGTTGTTATCACGGCAGACATTGGGTCACGTCTAACGGTAAATCAAAATAGAAACGCAGATTATTTTCCGAGAAATTAATTAGATTCACATACGTTTACAGGCAAGTTGGGAATGACCGACCCTCCTCACCGCGCATTTTTGAATATATCCTAACGCCATCTACACATCTACGCTCGGCCGCGTTCAGAACTGCTAATAAATCGCGACGCCATCTACACATACTCGCTCGGCCGCGTTCAGAACTAGTTGGGGTCAGATCAAGATCAAGACCGCGGCCAGAGGTCAGGGTCAGATCGAGATTAAGACCAGGGTCACAAGCCAGAGGGCGCCAAGGCCAGGGGTCAGGGGTCAGGCGGGGGTTGTGGTGGAACGGGAAGTAGGGGGCGGGAGTTGTGGCGGAACCGGAAGTGGGGGCGAGGGTTGTGGTGGAACCGGAAATAGGGGGTGGAGGTTGTGGTGGAACCGGAAGTGGGAGGCGGGGGGTGTGGGCGGAACCGGAAATGAGGGTGGGGGTTGTGGTGAAACCGGAAGTAAGGGGCGGGGGTTGTGGTGGAACCGGAAGTAGGAGGCGGGGGTGTGGTGGAACCGGAAGTGTGGTGCGGGGGTTGGGGAGCGGAACCGGAAGTGGGGGTGTCAAGGTCAAGGTGAGGGGTCAAGGTCAGGGGTCAAAGGTCATCGCGCATGCGCAGGTTAGTGGTGGCGTTGGAACGAGAAGGAACCATCTTTCCCTACTCATTTCATGCGATCTCCCTTCTTATAATAATCTAACGAACTGCTAAACGTTAAGTACCTTCGTTCCATTCGTCTGGCAAGGCTTCCCGTTTCCGTATGGCTAGTACTAGTTTATGTGGTTAGTTGCCAGATAGTTTATTGCCACTATTTTTTCTTGGAATCTTGGCTCCTCTACGCCTATTTCCGCTGTCTGGTATGTTGTGGTCTCTGCTGTTATGCCGTTATCTGCATTAAAAAGGTTGTTGAAATACTCTTTCCATGTCTTAAGTATTTCCGATGTGTCGGTTATTAGTTCGTCCCCATCGCTTTTTAGGATACTGCTTGTTATGGGTTTATATCCTTTCTTCATCCGCAATATTTCTTGAAACAATCTCCTACTATTGTTGCTTTTAGCATCCTTGGTTCTTGGCAGCTTTTGGCCTCCTCCTTTTCTTGTTCCTTATAAGTTCCTTATAAGTTCCTTATAAAAAACCAAATCAACAAAGGTTTATTCTATCTCTGCAATGTTATTTACGTTCAGGGACGAAAGGGTTAAACCAATTACATCTTAGACTTGTTAACGATTAAGACTTGGCTAGTGAAATTTCTTAAATCTTAAATTAATTCAAATTTAAGAAATTTCTTAGGCATAGGAATTAGTCTAGATAGACTAGATTTCAAAATTTGTCAGTTTGTAACTTGGGGATTAGTCTAGAATCTAGATAGACACAAAGTTTGAAATATATTTAGGTTTTTGGTTATTTAAGAACTAGTCTAGACTAGATTACAAAATGTTGGTTAATCTATCTGTAACTTGGGGATTTGTCTAGATGGACAGAAAGTTTGGAATTGATTTACATAAGTCTTCAGTTATTCAAGAATTAGTCTAGACAATCTAGTCTGGATAGACTAAATTAAAAAAAAATGATCAAAACTGATTACAAAGTTGTTCAATCTTTGGGGATTTCTCTAAATAGGCAGAACGTTTGGAATTGATTTAAGTCTTCAGTTGTTCAAAAATTAGTCTAGACAGACTAGTTTTCAAAATATAAATTAGTCTGTCTATAAATTGTTGATTAGTCTATCTTGTAGATTAATGCAAGACAAATCTAAATTTAGAATCGACTGCAGATAAGTGCATCTTCAACAATCCAATGTCTAAATTTTTCATACAAATTTCAAATCTTTAACACTTCGATTGCATTTAATCTAAAATCTACTTTAACCATTCCAATTAATTATTAATAGAAATTCCAAAAAGGAATTACAATTTGACCGAAAACCAATTTTCTTCGTCTATTAACCAACTAATAAAACTAACTGAACTAATAACCAGTGCGAGGAAGAGGCCCATCCCTTACCACCGCCAAACACCCTCATCCCCATCTTCAGTGAGCAGTTACAGCAGCACCGACAGCCCTTACTACAGACACCGAAGCACCAGCCGATCAGGAAGCCCGTCGACGACTTCCCCGATTACAAGACAACAAACGCCGGAGTACACTTAGGAGTGGGTTGTAGAAGGAGAGAAATCATCACAACGATATTAAGTTTAAAGTTGCATTGTAGATGTTTTTAAGTTATCTAGTCAGATCCAGTGGAACCAATCTAAGTCAGCGGTGGAGAAAAATTGTAAATATTTGCAAAAATGTTTGATATTATTTAACGAAACAAATTGTGTGCAATTTTTAATTTATTTGTGATATTTATTTATTTTATTTATTTATTAATATTAGGGCAACTGTAATCCGCGAGGCAAGATCCGAGAGATATGTTTTGAGATCTCAATTTCACTTTTCCTTTGCTCGATCTTGTCTTCGGCGGAGTGTTAGTACAAATTGAGGCCTATCTGTTGAACTTTGGCCCCTTTTTAGTAAAAAAAAAACAAACATAATAAATTCCAATGTGAAAAAACCTTCCCATTAGTTAGAAACATTTGTGAATGTTTAATGTTGTGAAGATTAACAATAAAAATTCAAGTGGATTTCATTGATGATTATATCGGGACGAAGTGCAGTTTCGACAAAACTTAGTTTGATCGACATTACTAGACGAATAAGATTTAACAGCACATTGATTAGTTTTGTCTTTCAAATCTGTTGGAGAAGATTATACTTGTTCGACGACTAATTCGACAAGTTTTATTATTTGATGCGACCGATGAAACTGTCGGGTTTAACAGATTTTCTAGTGTAGCGGTTCCTAACCGCTGGGTCGCCTTGGCTTGTTTTTTTTTGTGGGGTTCCTTTTGGTGGGGCTCTGCCGCTTCCCAGATTTCGACCGCCAGCGATCTCTGTCTCGCCAGTCTTTCTCCTCAATTGCTCTGTCTTCCATTATCTTCCGGATGTTATCTTCCCATGTCGTTTTTGGTCTTCCTCTTCTTCTTCTATGATGGGGTATGTAATCTAATATTTTTTTTGGTAATCTTTCTTCCCCCATTCTATTCACATGTCCGTACCATAGTAGCTGTCGAGTCTCAATCCTGTCTATAATGGAATACACACTGGCTATTCTTCTTCGTATTTCTTTGTTTCTAACCCGCTCTATTCTAGATATTCCGCATGCTCTCCGCAGATAATCAATTTCTGTTATTTCAATTTTCCCATTATCTTTCTGGGTCAGTTGCCAAGTTTCTGCCCCATAAGTCATGATAGGTTCCACAATTGCGTTATATATTATCTTCTTTGTTTTTAAATTTATACTCTTTGACCATAATAAAGGATTCAGTGTATGGCCCACTCTTCTGCCTTGCTGAGTTTTGTTTTCTATATCTCTCTTAGAATTCCCTTTTTCTGTTATTATGGAACCCAAATATTTATATTCTTTGCTTCTCTTTTTAGGCTTCTTATTTCGAGGTCCTGTTCTTCTGACTCATTTCCTATTAAGAGGTATTCTGTGTTTCTCAAGTTCATGTTTAAACCCCACCTTTCATATTCTTTTTTCAGCTTTCTGAACATATAGTCTAGGTCTGCTTCCTCATTTGCTATTACTACTTGGTCATCTGCATCAATTCATTCCCATTCATCAATTCCCATTCCCGACACTTGGTTTTTCCATTTTTCCAAAGCTGTTTGTATGTATATCTTGAATAGTGATGGGGATAGACAGCAACCCTGTTTAACACCTTTTCTTATCGGGAAGGATTCCGATAAGAGAGAACCTTGTTTGATTTGACTCCTGGCATTTTTATAAATGTTTTTTATAGATAGTTATTTATAGCTCGCAGTGTTTGGAATAGTTTCTTCAAGACTACCGTAACGCATGGCTTTTCCAAATCTACAAAATGTAGATAAGTTTCTAGGTTCCGAGCTTTCCGTTTCGTTGAATACACATTTGTTGAATAACAAAAGTATTGTCTGTACATGATCTTCCTGCGCGAAAACCACTTTGATCTTCACTATCTTGATACTGACTTTCTAACCTTTTCTTTATTATTCGACCGTACAACCTCCCCATCGAACTTGTTACGGTTAAGCCTCTATAGTTTGAGCATTTTCTTTTCTCACCCTTCTTGAAAATTGAGCTTATGAAACCTATATTCCAATTATCTGGGATATTTTCACCTTGCAACAAACATTTGTTAAAAATGGTGATTAATATCTCATGCAGAAGATCTGGTCCATATTTTATAAGCTCCATGGGTGTGTTTCCGGGTCCTGCTGCCTTGCCATTTTTAGACTCTTTCAAGGCATTTCTTTCATGGTTATTACATCTACATCTTGTCTGTAAAATCTGTCTGTTGCTGCCATTCAATTTCTTGAAATTCGTCTCTGTTTTCTGTAAAGAACGTCTTATAGTGTTTTTCCATTCCTTTATGTGTATTAAATTTAGTTTCGCGCTTACCTTTGTTTCTGATCATATTGATTTAATTGTCTTCCAAACTGCTGCTACTTTTGTTCCTCCTATATACCTGTCGATTTTCTCACATCTCCTTTCCCACATTTCGTTCTTTTTCCTTGGAACATCCTTCATTACTCTTCGGTTTAGTTGTGAGTATATTTGATGGTCTTCTTCGCTTCCTGTTGAGATCCATTTCTGATATGCACTTTTCTTTTCCTCTACTACTTTTCTTATGTCCTCTGACCACCACGCAGCATTTGTTTCCTTTTCTTCTTCGTATCCCAATGCTGAATGGCAGCCAGTTTGTTTGTTAATAATTTATTTATGTTTGGCAACACGCGAGATATGCGGTGTAATCATTGGGCTGCCGGTGCCCGCGCCTCTGCTTATGCCTGGTGAAATTCGACTGTGGCAAATTTGTGGCGCGTTCGGTAAACTTGTTACTAGTATTGCCGCAGTTTCCCTTTTGTTAAAGTTACAAACTTAATTCTTCTTTTTCTTCTGGGTAGCACTACAACCCTTGGTGGGTCTTGGCTGCGTTAACGATTTGCCTCCACCGGTCCCGGTCCAGTATGGCCTTCTTCCAGTCATATACCTGCATAGTCTGTAGATCTTTTAAAATTTTGTCCTTCCATCTGATTCTCGGCCGCCCCAGCGGTATCTTTCTTGCTGGGTTTCCTTCCCATACTATCTTGATCAGTCGGTCGTCAGGTGCTCTTTGAACATGTCCAGTCCATCTCAGATGCTGGGATTTTATTGATTTGACTATATCCGACTTTTGGTATAGGTCCTGGAGTTCTGCATTCGTGCTTATGCGATATTGCTCCGTGTTTGGATCCTTGACGAGGCCAAATATTCTTCTCAGGATCTTCCTTTCAGTCCGCTTTAGTAGACGTTCATTGTGTTTCGTAAGGGTCCAGGTCTCACATCCATAACAGATGATCGGTTTGATTACAGCCTGGTACACCCTCAGCTTTGATACTCTCGACACCGATTTGGATTGCATGAGGGTTCGCATGGCAAAGAAACAACTATTGCCACTGTGTATTCGTGTTTTAATCTCTTCGTTGCTGTCGTTGTCTGAGCATATCGTGACTCCAAGGTACTTAAACTGTCTGACACATTCGACACATTCAAGTTATAGGTGTCCATCGTTATATTCTGACCGATTGTGTCCCTGGTTGGTTGTCGGGTAATGTGCATGTATTTGGTTTTTTCCTCGTTGCTGTTGAGGCTCATTTTCTTACATTCCTTCTCTATTTTCAAGAAGCTTTCCTTAACTTTGACAGTACTTCTTCCTACCGCGTCAATGTCGTCCGCGAAGGACAGGATCATCTATGACCTCTGGTTAGTAAATACTTCCGTGGTGATGTTCGTCTTCTTGATAGCCATATCTAGGACTATGTTAAAGAGTAGGGGCGACAGTCCATCTCCCTGTCTGAATCCACTCATGACCGAAAATTCCTCTGTTATATGGTTTCCTACTTGAACGCGACATCTGGTATTGTATATACATAACTTCGTGAGTGTGATGATTTTCTGTGGTATACCTATATTTGCCATGGCTATCCAGACACTGTCGCGTATAATGGTGTCATAAGCTTTTCTAAAGTCCATGAACAGCTGGTGCACGTCTTTATTGAATTCCCAGTGTTTCTCCAGTAGTGGTCGGATTGTGAATATCTGGTCCACTGTTGACCTGTTTGGTCTGAATCCACAATGATAGTCGCCAATTTGTTCCTCCGCATACGGTGGTTTGCGTCTCAATAGCACATTGGAGAGTATGCTGCGTTCAGTAGCGATATTCCCCTGTAGTTGATACATTTCATGCGGTCTCCCTTCTTATGGATGGGGATGCTAGAACCTTCGTTCCATTCGTCTGACAAGGCTTCCCATTTCTACTAGTTTATGTAGATCTTTGTGGAGTTGTGTTGCTCCATATTTTAGGCATTCTGCTGGTATTGTGTCGCATCCAGGGGATTTGTTATTTTTGAGTTTGTTGATTGCCACTATTATTTCGTGGAATCTTGGCTCCTCTACGTCTATTTCCGCTGTCTGGTATGTTGTGGTCTCTCCTGTTATGCCGTTATCTGCATTAAGAAGATTGTTGAAATACTCTTTCCATGTTTTAAGTATTTCCGACGTGTCGGTTATTAGTTCGTCCCCATCTCTTTTTAGGATACTGCTTGTTATGGGTTTATATCCTTTCTTCATCCGCAACATTTCTTGAAAGAATCTCCTACTATTGTTGCTTTTGGCATCCTACTCTACTTGCTCTAGTACTTTATTCTGGGCCACCCTTTTCTTGTTCCTTATAAGTTTCCTTGCCTCCTTCCTGCATGTTTTAAATTTCTCTATGTTGGCGTTATTATTGTCTTGTAACATATGTAATCTGGCTTTATTTTTTGTGTTTTGGATTTGTTCGCATTCCGCATCAGCATCGCACAGCATCGACGAGTTTTTTTTTTAATTTTTAACTCCGCCTGGGGCAGCTGATGGGTGAAGTGAGTAGCTCACCAGCTGCCACTGCCGGTCCCAAGCCCGGGTAAAGGAGGAGAGTTAAGCGTAGGGCTAACAACCCTACCTTGTAAAAAACAGATTGTTACGAAACGTAACGAGCAGCCTCGGAAAAAAGGGCCTATGCATTGAAATTTTTAAATATTATTTTTTAATATTACATAACTTTTTAATAGTAAATTCGATTTATTTTTTGTTGTTAAACTATATATTTATGGTTTTCAGATTTTTTCCTTTACATGTGCCAAAAAGCTGTAAAATGTCATGATTCTAGGTCAACGAGAAGTACTGTATGGGTTTTGATTACCTTGTGAAATCGCAAAATTTGCGACATAAACGGTCATATCTTTTGATCGCGTTGACTTACAAGTTAGATTTTTTGATAACTAAAAGAGACCCTAGACACGAGTATTTAGTATAAATTTCAACTTGATACCTCCACGCCTTCCTGAGAAGAGGGTCTTTACAGACAGACAGACGGACAGACAGACTGACAACAAAGTGATCCTATAAGGGTACCGTTTTCCTTATAAGGTATGAAACCCTAAAATCTGAATTAACTACCACGACCGGTCAAACGACCGTTTTTAAACTTTAGTTTAAAAATGTATGTAGTCAACTTCATTGTATCGTCAAATCAACGACTTCACGACAAGAATTCACGACTTTTTCTTAAATATACGTGTAAACAACTTATCGGCATTCACACCTTGTTTTGTTTGCCATTTGCCAAGAAGTGTATGTAGTTGTACTAATTTACCGCCACCGGTCATTTGGCCTCATTGCGCCATTTAGTATGTGCGATCGAAGCCAGGCGATACGCTTCCCACAAAATGCATGTAGTCGTGTGATACCTCTAAATAACTATTTAATAGAAGATTTGCCTCCTAAAACATTACTCGAGTCGTATTTTTTATTTTTTTGTTTGATAGAGTCCAACAGTGCAACAGCAAATCACGTTGAATGTATGCATGGATTTTGTATAATCAGACAACTGGAGAGAAACTATCGAGGCAGCATTTTTTATTTCAACCAGCAGAAGAACTTGCCACTGACTATCTGAAGATGCATCTGAAGGTACATCTGGAGATGTATAAGAAACAGCAACAAATAGAAGCATTGTTTCATCTTCAAGAAAAACTTGCAATATTATTATTTCAAGTAGAGGTCATTTGACCGGTTGCGGTATGTATAGGTGTACATAAATCGTAGGTAGTAATAGTTTTAAAACTACAAAAAATGCAATCTGCAGTTCTGCACGAGTTTTAATTATAGAAATATCTTCTATTCACTTCAATTCATATGTTGTATAGATATCGGGCCTTTTAGCTATATTTAGCGCGAATTTAGCTATATGCATGAACAGTGCGAGCTCGAGCCACGAACGCTACCTCACTCAGCGGTTTTACTCGTGGTGTGCATTCATCCTTTTCCGAATTTATTAATTGAGATATAGAGATTTAAGGATATTTAAAAATTCCTCATCTTTATGTTCGTGGCGCCCCTTAAGTTTCGGGCCGTAGCCCAAACAGCCCATAGGGTTAGTATGGCCCCTAAGGCTCCTAATAAGGACCCTAATAGCTCTAAGAAGTCCGCTACTAAAGCCTAATAAAATGAGGAGAATGTGGAGCCATGTTGTGGTGTCAGCAAATAAACCTGCATCACTGCAAAGCGGCGACCAGCGCCCTACACATGGCCTTCAAACAGGCAAGTGTCGGTATTGGTTTTCTGCAAGAACCATGGATTAACCAGGGACTTGTCAGGGGCCTACCTACTGACATATGTAAGCTGGTTTATGACACTAGCTGTTCTAAACCAGGAGCAGTGCTGATGCTCAGGAAGAATATTAATTTTGTACCTGTTCCAGAATTCACCACAGAAGACCAGGCAGTGGCAGTCGTGGAGATCCCAACGAAAGGGGGCAAGAGGCACATTATTTTGGCGTCGGTCTACTTTCTAGGTGATATGGACAAGCCTCCACCAGAGGAAACTATACGCCTCGTGGACTGGTGCAACAAAAATAACAAACACTACATTCTGGGCTGCGATGCCAACGCACATCATACGGTGTGGGGCAGCACGGATACAAATAATAGAGGTAAGCAATTACCCGAATACCTATGTACTAACGATGTGGCGATCGTTAATAAAGGCCGTAAACCCACCTTTGCAAACGCAATCAGACAGGAAGTTTTAGATTTGACTCTAGCTGATGCTTTTACAACAGAGTTAATCATAGATTGGCGAGTTCTCGACGAGCCATCAATGTCAGACCACCAAAAGATTGAGTTCCACTTAGGTGAGACACACAATGTGGTAATAGAGCGTAGGAACCCTAGGTGTACTTACTGGGAACTCTATAAAGAGAACCTCAGACAGGAAACTTAAGGTCTCCGCCTCATTATAAATACAACAGACAAGCTTCGAAGCAGCATAGTCTCATCTAAAAGGCGTTCTAACATACGCCTACGAGACTAGCAGTCCTCTCATAAAGATGCAACAATCAAGGGCTGTTCCCTGGTGGAACAAAGAGCTAGGACGTCTAAGAATGACGGCCAGGAAAGCCTTCAACGGTGCGAAAAGAACAGGCAACTGGGAAGCCTACAGAGTAGCACTTACTGATTACAACAAAGAATTGAGAAGGTCGAAAAGGAAAACCTGGCGTGACTTCTGTGAGGGCATTGATCAATGTGCCCCAACGGCAAGGCTGCAAAAAGGTTTTGGCAAAGGACCACTCAAATGAAATGGGGCTTATTAAGACACCGAGTGGTAAGTATACTAAAGATTTAGAGGAAAGTCTTAGCGTTTTACTGCAGGCGCACTTTCCTGGCTCTAAATCAACAATAACTGGTGAAAGGATAAGGCGGATGAAGCGCCTATACAAAATCTGCAAAAACATGGCAACAACCATGTTTACTGTTCAAAAAGTCGCATTGGATGTGAACAGTTTCAAGCCATTTAAGGCTGCCGGACCTGCCGGCATTTTCCCGGCAATTCTGCAGAAAGGGATCGAAACCATAGCCCCCTGCATTGCTGAGATATTTAAGGCCAGCTTTCGACTGGCGTACATACCGCTGGAATGGAAAGAGGCCAAGGTGATATTCATCCCTAAGGCAGGGCGCAGGCTAGAGATGAGCATGGGACGAGTTTCTCGTCCCAGATCCCATCCCGTGGAACGTATCCCTGTCACTGTCCCATCCCATCACATTTTCGTCCCACTGTCCCATCCCACAAACGTAAAATATTCGTCCCATCCCATCCCATACCGGTCGCGCGGCCCGTCCCATTGATCTCATTTTTCCCATACAGAACACTTTCTTTTCGGTTTTTCGACAATGAGTATTTCTCTTTCGTCCCAAACGGATCAGAAGATTTTTCAGGAACTTCAACTTTATCCCAGACATCTCCTGAGCTGGACATGTATTAAAATTTTGCGTGTAGGCACGTTAAACGTTAATTTTGGATTATTTTCCATTTTCAGTCTAATCGTTGAAATCGTAAGCTGCACCATTTTCAAGGATAAAATAGGACTTTTCTTTTTCACAAAAGAAAAATACCAGCCGAACTCGCGCTTGCGATTGTGCGCATTCGATTGCGCTTTCGATTGACTACGCCCGTTCGATTACCGACAAACTACCGCGCCGAGTCGTAAAAAACTTAAGAAAAGCCTACAAAAAAGAAGAAATGCGCTGCAAAAAAAAAATTGTATCCTAATTTTGTCTACCAACAAATGAAAATAAAAAGATTCTTATATAGAAGCAATTACTTATGCACGAACTAGATTTACTAGATTATCAAAATCCGTCCCACTAGACTTTCATCCCACTCATCCTATACCATGGGACGATGGGATGGGACGATGGGATCCATGCTGATCTCTAGCGCAAGCCTCAAGACCTGGCAAAGTCCTACCGACCAATTAGCCTCACTTCCTTCCTCCTGAAAACAATGGAAAAAATTGTGGACAATCACATACGGTGCGGACCTCTTAAAAAAAGTCTTCTCCATAAGCATCAATACGCTTATCAGCCAGGCAAATCCACAGTGGACGCTCTACACGAGATAACGAACACATTGGAGGCAGCACTGGACTGCAAAGAAATTGCAGTAGGTATCTTTATAGATATAGAGGGAGCGTTTGACAACACAACCCATTTTTTCAATAAAGAATGCAGCCACCAACAAAGGGATCGAATACCCTAACATTGAGTGGATTCAAAACATGCTGACCAATCGTAAAATTACCGCAGCACTGGGGGACCAACAAGGACGGTAACCACAGAGAGAGGGTATGCTGTGGTGCCTGGTCGTTGATGATCTCCTAGATGTGCTAACAAAGAACGGGCGGTTGGCTATGCAGCCGATATTGCCATCATAATAAGGGGTAAGTTTGGTAATACAATCATGAACCTTGCACAGAGTGCACTTAACACCATCAACTGTTGGAGCAAGAAGGAGAAGGAGTGTCAACCCGAGCAAAACAGTAATGGTCCCCTTTACCAGAAAGAGGAAGCTGAACTTGAAAGCTCCGAGCATTGAAAGTCAGGCGTTTGTTTTCCGAGAAGGTGAAATATCTAGGGGTAACCTTGGATAAGAAACTCACTCGCATCTGAACAAAACGCTCTCAAAAGCCACAGCGGCCTTTTGGATCTTCCGTAAGCTTTTTGGGAAAATATGGGGACTAAAACCCAAAATGGTCCTTTGGTCTTACACAGCAGTGGTAAGACCGATTATCACCAACGGTTCACTCGTATGGTGGTACAAAACAAAGGAAATAAAGTCCATGCTACTGAAAACATGCTACAAAAGCTTCAACGGCTTGCGTGCTTGGGTATAACAGGAGCAATGCAATCTACTCCAACCACAGCAATGGAAGTTCTGTTGGACCTACTTCCACTGCACAAACAGGTAGAAAAAGGTCTTCTCAGTGCTCTGAGACTAAGGTGTACATCGCCTATTCAGAGACACATAAAAATAAGGGAACAAATCGGAGAGAAATTTCTGGAGCAGCCCTGGGACGCAATGTCTACAGAATACGACTTTGACACAGCCGTTGAAGTGGTCATTAATGACCGCTAAAGCAGTGTTCAAACGACTCACCAAAAGCGGGGCCGAGGCCCCCTTCTTGGGCCCGGAGCCAACTTGTGGGCTTACAAAGGCCCACTTAAGGCAGGGGGCTAAGAAATGGGAAGAAGAGCAAAAGCAAACCCACTGGAAGAACACGCCAAGACAGCGGCAAGCTAAAATGCTCATAAACTATTCTGCCGCAATAACGCAGCAGATTCTAAGCTCCTCTATAAGAGAAATCAGAACTTTGGTAGGCATACTCACCGGACATTGTCCGGTGAGATATCACCTACACAAAATGTGAAAGGCAGAGGAAGCCTGTAGATTATGTGAATCAGATGGGGAAACCGCTGAAGACATAATGTGCACATGTGTAGCGCTAGCACACATAAGGCTTGCCCACTTCGGGGTCGCAAGATTGACCACCTTGAAGCTGAGTAGCAAGCCTCTCAGGAATATCTTAGAGTTCGTTCACGAAGTTGAATTCCTGGGAGAGTAATTGTAGTAGGGTCAAGCACAATAGATCAAGTTGGTCGCAGTGTAGAAAGGCTTTGCAGCGAAACGACCCCACACAAAAAAAAATAGTATGGCACTGTACATACACTGTATTTTGTTGCTAAAACTAATCACATCTAATGTTATTCACGGTCTGTCAAGTTTATAATGATAATTTCTATGTATTTTCGCAGAAAATTATTAATATTAATTATTTGGCGAAAATGGCGGCGTTGTTGTTTTCACTCCTTTTAAATATATATATTTTTTAATTAATTACAGCATTTTTGAACAGTATTTATATTTTTAATATGTTATAATGGTGTAAACAGTGCATTAAAAAAACAAGTACTTACTTGAGTTTTCTGCCGATTAGAAGCAAGAAGGTATCCACAGCATAAGCCGGTATGGCGTTCAGGAACAAATCATTCACCGCATGGACTAATTCATTATTGCTCTTGAACTTCCAGGCATTTGGTAAATCTCCAATGGCATATTCAGTAACATCCGCATATGTTATAGGATGATTCGAAGATGTGTAATTGTAAACCAAAATTTGTTGAGATCTAAAGCACAAATGAAAAAAATATTATTTAGAATTGGTACAACCATCCTACGTTATAGATAATCATACAAACTTAAAACAAACGGAACACAGCCTGAATATATAAATATATTCAGCCTTTCCGGAGCTCTATAACAAAGTCCTAAAATGATTCAGTAATTGTTGGGGTCCGATGTTACTGGAGTAATATCATTTAATTTGAAGTGATTTGAAACGGCATAGTTATAATTGACGATTTCGCATTCTGGATTCAGTAATTGTTATAGAGCTCCGGAAAGGCTGAAAATAATTATAAATCCATACTGTGTTCCGTTTGTTTAAAAAAAAATATGGATTTAAAAAAAATGTATTCAAATACTTTGTTGTTGCTATTTTGTAAGTTGTGGCTAGTAAAGCGTTGGCGGTCAGGTCGACTGGTACAGCTTGAGAAGCGACGTCCTTTTTAGTATAGGAGGATTTAATCAGGTTGCTAGAAACTCCGGCCACGAAGCCTAATATACCACCTGTGCTATTAGCCCAGTAAGGGAACGGTTCTAGGTAGGTGGATGTGACTGAAAGGAAACAGTTTTGTGTAAAGGAAACGTTGCCGGAATCTGATGCTTACTATTTCCCGGTCGGAATATTCCGATGGCGAAATAGTTTGCGTATTCCAAGCAAAGATTTTCAGTGACGTTTTTGATGAATGTGTAGGGTTGCTGCCAGTCCAAGATTATTTGTGGCGCGATTGTGTCCAGCATTTCTGGGGGCAAAATCTTTGCTAGATTTATTAAATCAGCTGGGGACATTGTTATCGGGTAGACTTTTTCAGCGAGGTGGCGGTGAGATGTCCTTGTGTAAACGTAGGCTGTTGACACGTACAGGAAACACTGAAAATTGTTTTGCACAATGTTATCCATCGATAATTCTTTAATAACTTCTCTTACCTCTAGATTTCTCGAAGCTTTTGCAAGTTCTAGCAACTCCAACGTGCCTTGCAGATTATTCACAATTGTCTCGTGTAAATTTGTTTTACTCAGCCGAATGCTAGCACCAACATGCAAAATGATTTGAATCTTCTCTCGAAACAGCCCAACATCTTCCTCGGACAAACCCAAAACCTTCTGACTCAAATCCCCCTCGATCCAATGCACCTTCTCCACATATTCCGGATTCTCCTCCCGCACCCTCACAAACAACTACCGCAAATCCAAACAATAATCAGTGAGTATTTAGAAATGACATTTTGACTCACCTCATTTTCGAAAAAAGTTGATTTGAAACTTTCGACCCGTATTTTCTTCTTCCTGATGAGCAGATAAAGGCCTGCGATGTCGGGAAACGATCTCAACAACTTCTCAACGACAACGGATCCCAGAAATCCAGTGGATCCTGTTAAGAAAATATGCTTGTCTGCGAAAAAGTGTTTCACTGAAGACGGCATGATTGTTTATGACTCCAGCAGCCTAGAAATAAAATTTAATTGAAAGTAATTGAAACGTCATGGTTTTTAATGCGATAACTATTGCGAAAATAATTTGCGTATCTTTTCTACGATCTATGATCGAGTTTTTGTGATTATTGAATCAGTAATGTTATCAGACGCGACTAAATATATTTCTGTTTCACATAAATCAAAAATAATTTTGCAAATACTCTCTAGTTTTGTTTATCTAGTCTTTTCTGTCTAGTCTTGTCTGTCTAGTCTTGTCTGTCTAGTCTTGTCTGTCTAGTCTTGTCTGTCTAGTCTTGTCTGTATAGTCTTGTCTGTCTAGTCTTGTCTGTCTAGTCTTGTCTGTCTAGTCTTGTCTGTCTAGTCTTGTCTGTCTAGTCTTCTCTGTCTAGTCTTGTCTGTCTAGTCTTGTCTGTCTAGTCTTGTCTGTCTAGTCTTGTCTGTCTAGTCTTGTCTGTCTAGTCTTCTCTATCTAGTCTTGTCTGTCTAGTCTTGTCTGTCTAGTCTTGTCTGTCTAGTCTTGTCTGTCTAGTCTTGTCTGTCTAGTCTTGTCTGTCTAGTCTTGTCTGTCTAGTCTTGTCTGTCTAGTCTTGTCTGTCTAGTCTTGTCTGTCTAGTCTTGTCTGTCTAGCCTTGTCTGTCTAGTCTTGTCTGTCTAGTCTTGTCAGTCTAGTCTTGTCTGTCTAGTCTTGTCTCTCTAGTCTTGTCTGTCTAGTCTTGTCTGTCTAGTCTTGTCTGTCTAGACTTGTCTGTCTAGTCTTGTCTGTCTAGTCTTGTCTGTCTAGTCTTTTCTGTCTAGTCTTGTCTGTCTAGTCTTGTCTGTCTAGTCTTGTCTGTCTAGTCTTGTCTGTCTAGTCTTGTCTGTCTAGTCTTGTCTGTCTAGTCTTGTCTGTCTAGTCTTGTCTGTCTAGTCTTGTCTGTCTAGTCTTGTCTGTCTAGTCTTGTCTGTCTAGTCTTGTCTGTCTAGTCTTGTCTGTCTAGTCTTGTCTGTCTAGTCTTGTCTGTCTAGTCTTGTCTGTCTAGTCTTGTCTGTCTAGTCTTGTCTGTCTAGTCTTGTCTGTCTAGTCTTGTCTGTCTAGTCTTGTCTGTCTAGTCTTGTCTGTCTAGTCTTGTCTGTCTAGTCTTGTCTGTCTAGTCTTGTCTGTCTAGTCTTGTCTGTCTAGTCTTGTCTGTCTAGTCTTGTCTGTCTAGTCTTGTCTGTCTAGTCTTGTCTGTCTAGTCTTGTCTGTCTAGTCTTGTCTGTCTAGTCTTGTCTGTCTAGTCTTGTCTGTCTAGTCTTGTCTGTCTAGTCTTGTCTGTCTAGTCTTGTCTGTCTAGTCTTGTCTGTCTAGTCTTGTCTGTCTAGTCTTGTCTGTCTAGTCTTGTCTGTCTAGTCTTGTCTGTCTAGTCTTGTCTGTCTAGTCTTGTCTGTCTAGTCTTGTCTGTCTAGTCTTGTCTGTCTAGTCTTGTCTGTCTAGTCTTGTCTGTCTAGTCTTGTCTGTCTAGTCTTGTCTGTCTAGTCTTGTCTGTCTAGTCTTGTCTGTCTAGTCTTGTCTGTCTAGTCTTGTCTGTCTAGTCTTGTCTGTCTAGTCTTGTCTGTCTAGTCTTGTCTGTCTGGTCTTGTCTGTCTAGTCTTTTCTGTCTAGTCTTGTCTGTCTGTCCTCCTCGGTGGTGTAGTTGACAACATACCCGCCTTTCAATGCGGGAGACCCGGGTTCGAATCCTGGTCGGGGAGGCGACAACTAGGGCGGTTTTCATTAGCCGTCCTGGCTGCCCACCCTGAATGAATGCAATATATGCGATACCGGGGTGGCGCATACTAAAAGCCAAGGTGGAATAGGGGATTTGGTGAGTCTTGTCTGTCTAGTCTTGTCTGTTTAGTCTTGTCTGTCCAGTCTTGTCTGTCTAGTCTTGTCTGTCTAGTCTTGTCTGTCTAGTCTTGTCTGTATAGTCTTGTCTGTCTAGTCTTGTCTGTCTAGTCTTGTCTGTCTAGTCTTGTCTGTCTAGTCTTGTCTGTCTAGTCTTGTCTGTCTAGTCTTGTCTGTCTAGTCTTGTCTGTCTAGTCTTGTCTGTCTAGTCTTGTCTGTCTAGTCTTGTCTGTCTAGTCTTGTCTGTCTAGTCTTGTCTGTCTAGTCTTGTCTGTCTAGTCTTGCCTGTCTAGTCTTGTCTGTCTAGTCTTGTCTGTCTAGTCTTGTCTGTCTAGTCTTGTCTGTCTAGTCTTGTCTGTCTAGTCTTGTCTGTCTAGTCTTGGCTGTCTAGTCTTGTCTGTCTAGTCTTGTCTGTCTAGTCTTGTCTGTCTAGTCTTGTCTGTCTAGTCTTGTCTGTCTAGTCTTGTCTGTCTAGTCTTGTCTGTCTAGTCTTGTCTGTCTAGTCTTGTCTGTCTAGTCTTGTCTGTCTAGTCTTGTCTGTCTAGTCTTGTCTGTCTAGTCTTGTCTGTCTAGTCTTGTCTGTCTAGTCTTGTCTGTCTAGTCTTGTCTGTCTAGTCTTGTCTGTCTAGTCTTGTCTGTCTAGTCTTGTCTGTCTAGTCTTGTCTGTCTAGTCTTGTCTGTCTAGTCTTGTCTGTCTAGTCTTGTCTGTCTAGTCTTGTCTGTCTAGTCTTGTCTGTCTAGTCTTGTCTGTCTAGTCTTGTCTGTCTAGTCTTGTCTGTCTAGTCTTGTCTGTCTAGTCTTGTCTGTCTAGTCTTGTCTGTCTAGTCTTGTCTGTCTAGTCTTGTCTGTCTAGTCTTGTCTGTCTAGTCTTGTCTGTCTAGTCTTGTCTGTCTAGTTTTGTCTGTCTAGTCTTGTCTGTCTAGACTTGTCTGTCTAGTCTTGTCTGTATAGTCTTGTCTGTCTAGTCTTGTCTGTCTAGTCTTGTCTGTCTAGTCTTGTCTGTCTAGTCTTGTCTGTCTAGTCTTGTCTGTCTAGTCTTGTCTGTCTAGTCTTGTCTGTCTATTCTTGTCTGTCTAGTCTTGTCTGTCTAGTCTTGTCTGTCTAGTCTTGTCTGTCTAGTCTTGTCTGTCTAGTCTTGTCTGTCTAGTCTTGTCTGTCTAGTCTTGTCTGTCTAGTCTTGTCTGTCTAGTCTTGTCTGTCTAGTCTTGTCTGTCTAGTCTTGTCTGTCTAGTCTTGTCTGTCTAGTCTTGTCTGTCTAGTCTTGTCTGTCTAGTCTTGTCTGTCTAGTCTTGTCTGTCTAGTCTTGTCTGTCTAGTCTTGTCTGTCTAGTCTTGTCTGTCTAGTCTTGTCTGTCTAGTCTTGTCTGTCTAGTCTTGTCTGTCTAGTCTTGTCTGTCTAGTCTTGTCTGTCTAGTCTTGTCTGTCTAGTCTTGTCTGTCTAGTCTTGTCTGTCTAGTCTTGTCTGTCTAGTCTTGTCTGTCTAGTCTTGTCTGTCTAGTCTTGTCTGTCTAGTCTTGTCTGTCTAGTCTTGTCTGTCTAGTCTTGTCTGTCTAGTCTTGTCTGTCTAGTCTTGTCTGTCTAGTCTTGTCTGTCTAGTCTTGTCTGTCTAGTCTTGTCTGTCTAGTCTTGTCTGTCTAGTCTTGTCTGTCTAGTCTTGTCTGTCTAGTCTTGTCTGTCTAGTCTTGTCTGTCTAGTCTTGTCTGTCTAGTCTTGTCTGTCTAGTCTTGTCTGTCTAGTCTTGTCTGTCTAGTCTGGTCTGTCTAGTCTTGTCTGTCTAGTCTTGTCTGTCTAGTCTTGTCTGTCTAGTCTTGTCTGTCTAGTCTTGTCTGTCTAGTCTTGTCTGTCTAGTCTTGTCTGTCTAGTCTTCTCTGTCTAGTCTTGTCTGTCTAGTCTTGTATGTCTAGTCTTGTCTGTCTAGTCTTGTCTGTCTAGTCTTGTCTGTCTAGTCTTGTCTGTCTAGTCTTGTCTGTCTAGTCTTGTCTGTCTAGTCTTGTCTGTCTAGTCTTGTCTGTCAAGTCTTGTCTGACTAGTCTTGTCTGTCTAGTCTTGTCTGTCTAGTCTTGTCTGTCTAGTTTTGTCTGTCTAGTCTTGTCTGTCTAGTCTTGTCTGTCTAGTCTTGTCTATCTAGTCTTGTCTGTCTAGTCTTGTCTGTCTAGTCTTGTCTGTCTAGTCTTTTCTGTCTAGTCTTGTCTGTCTAGTCTTGCCTCTCTTGTTTTTTAATAAATCGACAGTATTAAGAATCAAGGAAATGATTTTGGTTGTTGTTAAATATTGTAAAACATCATTTCATAAAAAACATTTTCAATTTCCGCATATTTTAGTAAAATATAAGATTCAAGGTTGTTTATTTTTAGATACCTATATACAATGTTAAAACTGCAACTTACTGGGGCGAGTTTCTTGCGACGTAGTACTAATAGTTGCCTTGGCGGATCTTCCTTGCTGGACTCTCTTCTTGCAGTAACCGAGATAACTTATTGTATATCGCAGGGTGACCGTACTTATACGCCCTTACAGGTGTGTAATCATTTATCGTGTATTGTTTCTAGAAATGCGGTTGTAAAATATCCATTACCAGATCCTTAAAACGTTCGTGGGATCACAGAAATCCGTCGTAAAACATCCAAATAGAAAGTTTGAATGTCAATATCTAAATTTAGAAACTGTTCGTGGGATTATAGCAACAACCCTATCGTAAAACACCCAAGATGAAATATCTGAATGCAAAAATCTAAATTTAGAATTCATTAGTGGGATTACTACGGAAACTCTCATAAAAGTAATCCCTGTCTGTAAGGATTTATTATGAACGGCTCATTGCCGGTACATCACCCCCTTGCCAGTGACAAGGCTAAATAGTATTTGTTGCTGCTACAAGATGCCTGGTAGACTCATCCTTGTAAGTCTGCTTGTAGTCAGTCGGCGAATCGTACTCGTCTGCAAGTCCTTGTGGAGTTTTCATTCTCTTTTAGCCTGTGTTCGTCTACGACTGAACATAAGCCTCTTCCAAATTTTTCATATCGATCTTTCTTGGGCTACTTTCATCCAGTTTCCTCCCGCGTGGCGTCGGATGTTGTCCATCTTGCCTGAGGCCTGCCAACATTCCTCCTCGGTCGCGGCCTTCATTGCAAAAAAGATTTTATTCCACTTGATATTGTTCTTCGCCCATTGCCACTTAAAACGCGCCACTCGCTCCACCACATCTACGACAGGGGTCGTAGGTCTACTCGCAATTTCTTCATTTCAAATTTTGCCTTGACTTCCCAGTATCGCTCGCTCCATCGCTCGCCCGCAGACTCGAAGTCGTTTTGCGCTGTACATCGTTAGAGTTACAGTCTCGAGCCCATGCGTTGCGACCGCCAAGATGCATGAATCATAAACCTTCCTCTTGAGGTTTATAGGGATACGTGGTTCCCAGAAAGAGTAGCTGAGCCTGCCAAACGCCGTCCAGGTCAAGCCGTTACGTCTGGTGATTTCGGCTGT
The DNA here is from genome assembly GCA_944588485.1 of Phosphuga atrata. Lineage (NCBI taxonomy): Eukaryota > Metazoa > Arthropoda > Insecta > Coleoptera > Silphidae > Phosphuga > Phosphuga atrata. The sequence continues at coordinate 60,816,538 of OX155900.1, forward strand.
CTTATAGTCCTTTTCCAACTTGATGTTGTGTCCCAGATATACATACTCATCGACTTTCTCTAGAGATTGATTACAGATGGTGAGGATTGCCGGACTCATGATTTTAGTTTTCTTAAGATTCATTTTCGCGTGGGAGATTTCTTAGAGTTCATGTAGCATTATCCCTAGTTCATTTGGGTCGCTGCTGGTAAGTACAATATCATCGGGAAAGCGTAGGTGATTGAGATTTCGGTGTGAGTAGAACGTAGGTGATTAAGGTTGCGGTGTTGGCGTCGTTATATTCTCTGATCTGCTTTCGTCGATAAGCATCTGGTAGACGGTAGATGCGTCATAGTTGTTGCTGCTGTATTGTTTGTTGCAAGGCCGTGTTGTTACTTTCGTTGATAGGCGTCTGCTAGATGATTGACGTCGTTACAGTAAACGTTGTTTGTTGTTGCAGGCCTCCTCGTAGACGGCCGAAGACGTCATCTTAGTCGTTGTTGGTGCATTATACGTGAGATTCGGTTTGTCCAGAAAGAAGTTGAATTTGGGTTTGCGGCAAGCGGCCGGAATTTGGTTGGTGTTGTATTGCAGAGGCGGCATAATAATAATACTAATGTTTTATTTCCAACAGGCCATGAGGCCAATAATGAAAACAGAATACAATACAGGTATAGGATAGAGATAATGAATAGATTGAAATAAGAAACTACTTCGAGAAAATGTCGAAACCTCTCAAACCTCTCCTGTTGAAGGACCAATATAGGAAGCCGAGGTCGTCGAAGTTGAGGTTTCTTGAGGTTGAGGTTGAGTTTGACTGTTCTGAAAGAGATGAAACTGGGGAAAGCCATCGGCCCTGATGATATTTCAGCAGAGTTCTGGCGCTCTCAACAATAGAATGCAGCAAGATGGTTAACGCAGTTCTTCAACCAGATCATCAAAGAAGGTCGAATACCAACAGACTGGCAGCGGAACATCACTGTCCCAATCTTCAAGAAGAAAGGAAGCCCTGCTGAAAGGAAGTTCTGTTCAAACTATCGCCCAATCAGACTTCTGAGCCACGCGATGAAGATCTTCGATCGCATTCCCGACAAAAGGATTCGCAAGTTAGCAAAACTCAAAGAACTAAGCTGGGTTTGTGAAAAAACTGCGGTACAATGGATGCAATCTGCGCAGCAAGGCTGATCGATAGCATCGTGAAAAGAATAAGCCACTGCATCTCGCTTTTCTAGACCTGGAGAAGGCCTTCGATCGGATGCCTCGTGATGTAGGTTGGCGCTCCGAGAGCTCGGGGTTCCAGAATATCTTGTTAACTGGGTCCTTCTCTACAAAGAACCGACGAGTTATGTTCAAGCTGCTGCAGGAGCAACCAATGATTTCAATATCATGGTAGGGGTCCAACAGGGCTTCTGCTGTTCATTCTTGTAATGGATACTGTCACATCAGACCTGCCAATTCCATGGACGCTTCTATATGCTGATGATGTAATGTAACTGCAAATAGCAAACTTGAACTCCAGCACCAAACACGAATGTGGAGTGACCGATTAGCTGAATATGGCCTGCGACTCAATAAAAGGATGACGGAGCTGATGACCATCAGCGTTAATGGAGAAGATCTCATTCGTGTAACAAAATTCAGATATCGTGGATCTACTGTCTCTGACAATGGAAGAATTATTGACGAGATCAACGCAAAGACGCAGACATCTTGGTTGAAATGGTGTACGACGACAGGTGTCACCTGCGACCGCCGGATGAAAGCTACCTTAAATCCAAGATCTACCGCACTGTTATCCGTCCAGTCGCACTCTGTGATACCGAGTGTTGGCCCACTACAAAAGAGGTGGGACGTCGGCTAAGCGTCATGGAGACAAGGATGCTTAGGTGAACAGGCGGCGTCACTAGAACGGATCATTTTACCAATGTTGATATACGGAAACATCCAATAGAAAATACGGGAAGGCCGTTTACGCTGGTTTGGCCATGTGCTGCGTGCAGAAGAAGACACAATAGCTACGTCAGCATATACCCTGGAAGTCACGGGAAAGAGGTCCAAGGGACGACCAAGGCAAAGGTGGGTTGATACGATCCATAATGACCTGAAGACTGCACATCTACACCCAGATATGGCTTAAGACCGAAAGAAATGGAGACAACGAATCCTCACAGCGGACCCTGCCACCAGGCGGGACAAACGCTAGAAAGAAGAAGAAGAAGAAGAAGAAGAAATACAAGTGAATAAGAGTTAAAGAATGAGATAATAGCATAACATAAGAATATGAGTTCTGATTTTTCTATTCGTTAAGTTATCATGAAAGATCTTAAACTGACTTTGCAAGCCGCAGGATATTCAAAGGGTAGCGGGTAGACACTCCATGCGACCCCATCAGGGATAGATCTACTTCAGGGATACGCCCCTGCCCACGTGAGCTACGATTCTCCCCCCCAGGAAATCGAATCCTTCTCCTTATATCCTACCAATGAACCAAACTACACTCTACCCCATCCCAAACCATCACAGTGGGAAGAGGAACCCGACTGTGATTACATAATCCCACGGGCACAATGAGATATGATAGTTAAGGATGATAGATCGCCATGCGACCCGAGTAGCAATCGGCGCCAGTGCGTCCCCGGGTCCGATGATGAGAAATGGACTACCGGCCATGCCACTCTTCTCAGCCAGGAAACGCATGGAAAGTATGCTACTGGCCCCCACAATTCCTAGGTCATACCATTGCCACGCTGCTCGAAGACGAGCGATACTATTGAGAAGATTTGACATCTCCCGTCTTTGACAGTTTGAGTGATTGACATCTTATATTTCCGTGTACAATTTTCTGCAGAAAAACCATCTCGTTAAGGTTCCTCCTTGACTTTAACGATGATTCATTAACAATATTCAACAAAGCATTCTGATTACAATGTCTAGGAGGAAAGATCTCAAATTTGTTCCGGTATACGAATTTGCTTAATATATTCTCCAATAAGTGTATTGCATTCACCAATGCGTGGAGAAGTAGTATTCTTGTCCCCATATATAGAGGGAAAGGTGATATCCAAAATTGTGGCAATTATAGAGGTATAAAGCTGATGTGGAAAGGATGGGAAAGGATCATTAAGACAAGGTTGCGTCGGGAAACTGAAGTAGGGGAAGAACAGTTTGGATTTATGCCAGACAGAGGAACAACTGACGCAATATTTGCACTAAGGCAACTGATTGAAAGACACAGGGAGGTGCAGGTTGGTTTACATATGGCCTTCATTGATCTGGAGAAGGCGTATGACAGAGTGCCCAGGCGAGAGATAGGGAGATGTATGAGAAGTAAAGGTGTACCAGAAAAGTATGTGAGACTGGGGAAAGAAATGTAGGAAGGTGTGATGACACAAGTTAAGAGCAGTGTGGGTACAACAACGGAATTGCCAGTGAGAGTAGGGCATCTGCTCTCAGCCCATATCTCTTTGCCCTGGCAATGAATGTGGTAGTCAAGGATGTGAGGAAAGCAGCGCCACGGAGCATCATGTTCGCTGACGACGTTGTACTCTGTGAACTGACCCGAGAGGAAATTCAAGAAAGGCTCGAAGAGTGGAGGAAAACCCTAGAAGAAATGAGAATCAGGATCAGCAGGGTGAAAACTGAATATATGTGTATGAAGGAAGCTCAAGATTTATGTATGAACCTGCAGGAAGAAGAACTGCTATCGACCAAGAAGTCTAATATCTGGGGTCATATATTTAAAGTGATGGTGGGCTGGAGTCTGAAATACAACACAGGGTAAATAGCGAATGGATGAACTGGAAGAAATTGAGTGGAGTATTGTGTGACAACAAGAGCACCTGCAGGAGGCAAGAAAAGCTCTACAAATCTGTGGTGAGGCCTGCAATGCACTATAGTGCGGAAACTTGGCCGATTACAAAAGCACAAAAGATGGAAGCGGCAGAAATGAGAATGTTAAGGTGGATAATCGGGACAACTAGAAAGGATAGAATAAGGAATGATCACATCAGAGGAACAGTTAAAGCGGAACTTATAAGAAAGAAGGTTAGAGAAAGCAGGCTAAGGTGGTTTGGACACGTGCAGAAAAGAGAGGAGGACTACTTGGGAAAAAGAGTTGAAAAGCTGGAAATCAGATGGAAACACCAAAAAAGAGATGGAAAGGCAAGGTAGCAGGGGAATTGATTGTGAGAGAAAAAGGTTGGAAGAGTGAGGACGCATTGGATAGACATTTATGGGGAAGAAAAATCCAACAAAGCAAAAGCTTTCGCAAGGGTGCATTAGTAATATGTTCGATGTGAGGGACAAACGGTAAGGAGGGATCCATAACAAATCCTAAGTCTGTACATTCGTTGCATCTACCAAGTAAGTTCCGTTAAGTTTTTCCAAAGATTTACTTTCTTCCAGGTGAATGACATAAACTCACATTTCCGGATATTTACGTCTAGTTTGTTTGTATTGCAGGGCTGCATTAGTAATATGTTCTATGTGAGAGGCAAACGATAAGGAGGGATGCATAACAGCTCCTAAGTCGGTACATTCGTTGCAACTACCAAGTAAGTTTCCGTTGACATTGTAGAAAAAATGAAGATTTTCTTTCTTCCTGGTGAATGCATAACCTCACATTTCTATCTATATCCTGCTGTAGCTCCATACAATAATTCTACGAATTTATAACACTTACCAGTTTGAGGTCATCTGCATATATAAGCATATGACAGTTGAGCGACTCAACAACATCATTAGAGTATATTATGAAAAGCAAAGGACCAAGATTGGAACCTTGAGCGATACCCTACTTATATAAAAGGTATTCGAGTTGTAACCACCATATTGTACATGTTGTTGTCTACCCGTGATCAGTGCCTTAAATAACAGTATTAAGGAATCACAGACGCCAAAAGTTAGTTCGAACAAACAATATCTAAACAAAAGGTTTATTTAACTTAAGTTTCGATTATCTATATTCATTATCTATTCAACTAGATTTCTTCAAAAAATATTTGTCTATGCCCGGCCGAATATTCTGGAAATACTCCTTCCAGTCGATCTGTTTCAGGTCGAAATTCAACAAAGCCCGATCTGCCTCGCTCAAACTCGCCCAAAGCTCTAAAGTGTTGTCAACATCTACGTCAAAATGCACGGTCCTGAAATGCTCTGTCGCCGAATTAAACATATGTAACTTCTTGTACATCTCTACATATCTATAAAACAAATAGCATATTAGGTTTGTGCCAACTGTGCGCACAAACAATTTGGAACACGTAGAAAAGTTTTGTTGGAACAAGACAATCTTTTGGACGCGCAAATTGTTTATTGCAATAAGCAAAATCTACTGGACGTGCAAAATATTTGTTGAAACAAGGAAAAGCTTTGGAAGGAAAGACGTTCCGATCCGTTTTGACTGTTAGTTGGTATAGACTTATTATCAAAGCAATTCACTTACTTGGGTTTTCTGCCGATTAGATAAAAGAGGGCATCCAAACTATAAGCCGGTATGGCGCTCAGGAACAAATCATTTGTCGCATAGAGTAATTTATTATTGATCTTAAACTTCCAGGCATTTGGTATATCTCTAAGACCATATTCAAAAGCATCAGTATAAGATATAGGATGATTTGCAGACGTGTAATTGTAAACCAAAATTTCTTGGGATCTAACACACAAATGAAAAACTTAGTTGACATAAAGATTTAAAATATTGGATTAAAATACTTTGTTGTAGCCACTTTGTATGTAGTAGCTAGTAAAGCGTTAGCAGTCAAGTCGACTGGTACTGCTTGAGTGTCGACGTTCGGTTTTATATAACAGGATTTAATTATGTTTCTAGAAATTCCGGCGATGAAGCCTACTATACCAGCTGAGCTATTAGACCAATACGGGAACGGTTCTAGGTAGGTGGATGTGACTGAAACAAAACTTTCGTTTAAAGGGAACGGTGCAAAAATCGGGTATTTACTATGTCCTGGTCGAAATATTCCGATAGTGAAATGATTTGCGTATTGCAAGCAGAGATTTTCTGTGACGTTTTTGATGAATGAGTAAGGTTGAGGCCAGTCCAAGATAATTTGTGGCGCGACTGTGTCTAGTATTTCCGGGGGTAAAATCTTTGTTAGATTTATTAAATCTGTTGGGAACATTGTTGGTGGGTAGATTTTTTCTTCGAGGTGGCGGTTAGATTTCCTTGTGTAAACGTAGGCCGTTGACACGTTGATGAAACACTGAAAATTGTTGGTATCAAAGTTTGTAATTCACCTGCTTATTTCAAGTTGACCAGTTTCGTTCATTTCGTCTATCAAATTTTGCGCAATTCAATTTTGTCCGTTTAGTTTTGTCTATCAAAATTAGCTCAACACAATTTTGCCCACTTAATTTGTTAGAAAGTAAGTCTTGTCTATTAAGATTTGCACAACTCAGTTTATTCCCTAACTCATCAAATTTCCTACAACATTATTTCCCACTTTACCTTCACATTTTTGGAAGCTTTCGCCAATTCTAACAACTCCACCGTCCCTTGCAGATTATTCACAATGGTCTCGTGCAAATTATTTTTAGTCAGTCGAATGCTGGCACCAATATGCATCACCGTCTGAATCCTCTCTCGAAACAACCCGACATCTTCACCGGACAAGCCCAGAACCTTCCGACTCAAATCCCCCTCGATCCAATGCACCTTCTCCACATAATTCGGATTCTCCTTCCGCATCCGTCCAAACAACTACCACAAATCCAATCAACAAGCAGTGAGATTTTCTAAATGGCACGTTTTAAACTCACCTCGTTTTCGAAAAAAGTCGCTTTGAAATTTTCGTCGCGTTTCTTCTTCTTCCTGATGAGCAGGTAAAGACCTGCGACGACGGGAAACGATCTCAATAGTTTCTCAACAACAACGGATCCCAGAAATCCAGTGGATCCTGTTATGAAAATGTGCTTGTTTGCGAAAAATTGTTTCACTGAAGACTGCATGACTGATATTGAATCCACCGGCTTACAAAACCAAATATATTTGAAAGGAATCGAAATTTTAAGGTATTTTATACGAACGGGTTTATAATTAATTAATTTGATGCAAATACCTATTGCGATATCTTAAATAAACACCAAAGATCGTTCTGAATTAGTTCAAAGTTTATAAAAATAGCAATTAATATATTTATTAACCTTGAACTAATTCAGAACGATCTTTGGTGTTTATTTAAGATTTAATTTGAATTTTGAACGTAACAACAACACGTACAAATTGTTTTCGTAATTAATTGATTTATGTCGATTTGTTTCCGCGGGCTGATTTTGTTTCTCAAGTGTGATGTTGTGTCCGAGATATACATATTCTGACGTATTTTCGAGAATATTGTTATTGATAGTAACTTGGATTTGGTCGTTGCTCATTATTTTGGTTTTGACCAGGTTCATAATATGCCCGACGGTTTTAGCTGCTTGGTGTAGTTGTTACCTAACCTAACCTAACCTAACATCGTTTTGAGCTCCTCTGCTTTGTTGCTAATGAGGACAATGTCGTCCGAAAACGTTTTCTTGCCACGACAAAGTTTTAAAAACGTTTTCAAGCGCCAAAGTATATAATTTTGGGGATATTATGTACTTAATATCTTCATAGAAATGTTCGATCTCTTCGTCATCTGCTGTGCTAGTTGGGGCATAGCATTGAATTACTTGTAGGTTATACCTTTTGTTCATTTTCAGCATAATGTAGATAACCCTATTGGAGATGGCTTGTGTTTTTACGATAAGATGTTTTAGTTTTTTATTTACCATTAGTGTTGTTCCTCCAGTATGCGACCTTATTTCGGAGTTTTTTTGGTATAACAAGTGTCCTAGTTTTAATATACCACAGTGGACTTTTCGCCTTTAAGTCCATATCGCTTATGCCTACGATATACCACTTCACGTTCTTTAGTTCTTCTTCTAGCACTTCTAGGTTCTCGTCGTTAGTTCTAATATTGTATGTAGCTATCATTAGTTTTCTCCGTTCATGCTTTCCAATTTTTTAGTCTTGATTTTGTCGGCTTATTTTCCGCCGTCTTTTATTCTTTATCAAATTTTTGCCTGCCCCAGAATCCATGAGGCAGTCCGATGTTTTTTGCGTTGATAGCTCTGCTCGCCTGGGGTACTATATATTCCAAATTTGACATGTTTTCTTTAGGAGCTTGTAGGCTTTCAAAAACCTTGTTAGCCAGGCGGCTTGGCGAGTTTCGCAGTACCATAACCATTTTAAACTGCTTCAGTCTTGATTGTGGTAATCCAACTTATTTACCAGCCCAGGATCATTTCCTTAATGCTTCATCTTGATACTGATGCTCGCTGCTGCCCTCCGTCAGGTGCTAGTTTTGGTCCGCCCGGTTATTTAATTTCCCCGGTACCCGTCCTCGTAGACGGTTTAAGGCGTTATCGTAGTCGTTTTCGTTGCGTTATACGTGAAATTTGGTTCGTCCAGGAAGAAGTTGAATTTGGGTTTGCGGCAAGCAATCGGAGGTTAGTTGGCATTGTAGGGCGGCATCAGGAAGAAGTTGAATTTGTGTTTTGGTTGGTTATGACAAGCGGAGGCGGCGTCACGAGGTGTACTAGAGGTGGTATGTTTAGTTTCGCATGCAATGGCGGGATTCCACTAAGGCAACCGTGAACGACATGAGGCATGATACATGTTCCTAGTGTTGCCTGATTATAGGTGTGCGACTATGTGGCACAAAATTCAATAATGTTGCAGGAAGAATTTGTCTCCTCACATCCCATACGCTTTCTCGTCTATGTTTGTAGCATGCGTCTGAAACGATTCCATCCAGGCAACTTCAGTTTGGTGCAGCATGTCTTTAAGAAAAGTCGGTCCTGTTGCATATTTTGATATCTTTGAATCGTAAGAAAAAAAAAGGTCACCACGGTGGTGGAGAAGACAATTGATGTTGAAGAAACACAATATAATTTATACAACAACTTGCTTGTTGAAGCTTTATTTCGAACTTTTACACAAATGAGTAAAGACAATTTTGAGTACTCGCTTGATAAAATCTCACCCGCTATAAAAAAGCATGATACCTACTTTCGTGATGCAATACCACCTCGTTTGAGGTTGTTAGTGACATTGAGATATTTGACTATGGGTGATAGCTATTAAGATCTCCACAATTCGAAGGTGCCCACAGGGAGGTGTACTATCACCGCTAACGTGAAGCCTGGTAGTTGATGAATTATTGGTTAGGCTAAACGACCTAGACGTCAAATGTCAAGGTTACGTCGATGTCATAGTCATAATGGTCAGAGGGCAGTTTGAGGTAACGTGAAATTGTGTCTGTGAAATTGTTCAGAGAGGCCTCAAAGTAAATAGTAGATGGTATCAAACAGTGGGACTGAGACTCAACCCGAGCTAAACCACGGTAATACCATTTACTAGAAGGAGAAAACTGAACTGCCTACAGCCCATACTTTTAGATAGGAAGGCAATAGAATACAAACAAGAGATAAGGTATCTGGGTATCACACTAGATAGCAAACTCCTATGGAATAGACACGCTGAGGCAGCGGTAGGTAAAGCCAAACGCGCCCTAATGGTGTGCATACATCTGGCAGGAAAAACGTGGGGTTGTAACCCCACAATCTTGCGATGGATGTACACCATGATAGTGAGACCTGCAATCTCTTATGGGGCAGTTGCGTGGGGAAGTAGAATCAAGCTGGCCTCTATGAGGAAACAGTTTGAGAAGATTCATAGACTGGCGTGTGTCTGCATCACGGGGGCGATGGAGTCATATCCGACAACAGCATTGGAGCTGCTGCTGGATCTGACTCCGCTGCATCTTGTGGTGGAAAGGGCCGCCAGATTGGCGATTGTAAGGTTCAGCAAGGAAGGAATGGGTAGAGGTAAATTAATCAGGAGCAGAGACCGAAACAGCCTCGCTGCTGGAAGTACCAAAACACGAAATGGTATGCAAATACCACTTTGAGAAAAACTACACAGCAATGTGTAGTAGTAAAGCCGATTGGAGCGACGAATCCTCAGCATACCACATAGAGCAAAATGCTATCAAGTGGTATACAGATGGTTCGAAGGCAAAGGAAGGTACTGGTGCAGAAGTGTTTGGACCTCGTAGCAAGTACTTGTAATCCATGGGAACATCCCCAAGTATCTTCCAAGTAGAGGTACACGCAATCGAAAGATGTGCACAATTTAACCTCGACAGGAATTATCGCAAAAACGAATTGCTATCCTGTCAGACTGCCAAGCAGGGGTTAAGGCCATTAGCTCATACACCATCAGATCCAAAGTGGTATGGGACTGTATGGGGAAGCTAAACAAGCTTGGAAGAGATAATAAAGTAATGCTATACTGGGTACCAGGACACACTGGTATAGACGGAAACGAAGAAGCCGATCACCGAGCAAACAAGGAATCCAGTAGCTCCTTTATAGGTCCGGAACCCTTTTGCGGCATGAGTGTGAACACCATCCACAAAAGTTGAGATAAAGAAACAAGAGGAAAATGGATGAAAATCTGGAAAGAACTTCCAGGGTTCTTGAGGAGAAATGAGAATGTTGAGGTGGATAATCGGGACAACTAGAGAGAATAGAATAAGGAATGATCACATCAGAGGAACAATGAAAGCGAAACTTATCAGAAAGAAGGTTCGAGAAAGCAGGCTAAGGTGGTTTGGACACGTGCAGAAAAGAGAGGAGGACTACTTGGGAAAAGAGTTGAAAAGCTGGAAATAGGAGGGTCAAGGAAGAGAGGAACACCAAAAATGAGATGGAAAGACAAGGTAGCAGGGGATTTGATTGTGAGAGGAAAAGGTTGGAAGAATGCGGACGCATTGGATAGACATTTATGGAGAAGAAGAATCCAACAAAGCAAAAGCTTTCGCAAGGCTGCATTAGTAATATGTTCTATGTGAGGGGCAAAGGATAAGGAGGGATCCATATCAGCTCCTATTTCGGTACAGTCGTTGCAGCTATCAAGTAAGTTTCCGTTGATATTGTAGAAAAAAAAAACGGCCAAGTGCGAGTTGTGACTCGCGCACCGATGGTTCCGTACAAACTTGTAAGTAAGGTATCTTTTTTGTGGAGGACGTAGCAAGCACATTCAGTTAACTTGACAAGTGGCCCTCCTGAAATCACGACCATCTTAGTACCGCTGCAAGCTTAACCTCAATATGTCGCTGTCGTACGATGGAATTCTACCCTATATTTTATTACCATACATCCCCCATTCAATATGAGTGTTTAGTGGTTCGGGAACTTCACTATTTGTTTTTACTGCTCAATTTTGCCTGTATACCTATATACCCTGTATAAAGGTATACAGGGTATTTTTTTTAAATAACGCGAATATTTTTAAACTTATAAAAGGAAAACTTTATTTTAGTATTACACTTATTCACTAACTTATATTAAGATCTAACTATTTCTAGATCTAATATAAACTTATATATTAACTATTTCTAGATCTATTTCGATACTTTTAACATTCAGTTCTTCAATTGACTGCTTTTGGGCAATTGACAACAAAAAAATATAGGGCGTACGTATTTTAAGTATATGTAGATTATAAAGAAAAATTAGACGAAATATAATATATACAGCATGTTACGGGACTTGAGTATGTCGCATGTCGGTTATAAACAAGCCAAATTTAGACATAATATATACCTTGTATATATTATGTATATAGAGCGTACATGATGAAATGCATAACGAATATAAACAAAGAAAATTCAGAATAAATAGCTTGTTGCCAACACATACTTTTTAACCTCCGGACCTAACCGAGGAGGACCTAACTGTATGCAACCCATATGCTTCTGGAGCCTCACAATACCACTACGACAAAATTAGTGTATTTTCATAAGTTTCTAATAATAAATTCGCATTTTTCTTGTAATTAAACTACATATTTACGGTTTTCAGATTTTTCCCTTTACATGTGCTGTAAGACACCGCTTTTTGCCAAATTTCATGATTCTAAGTCAACGGGAAGTACCCTATAGGTTTTGATTCCCTTGTGAAATCGCAAAATGTGCGACATAAACGGTCATATATTTCGATCGCGTTGGCTTACAAGTTTGATTTTTTCACAGCTGAAAGAGACCGCAGACCCGAGTATTTGATACAAATTTCAACTTGTTACCTCTACGCTTTCCTGAGAAAAATGCTCTTGACAGACAGACAGACAGACGGACAGACAGACAAACAGACGGACAACAAAGTGATGCTATAAGGGTTCCGCTTTCGGTACGGAACCCTAAAAAGATTTACTTTCTTCCTGGTGAATGACATAACCTGACATTTCCGGATATTTAAGTCTAGTTTGTTTGTTTGCACTAGGGCACTAACCTATCTATATCCTGCTGTAGCTCCATACAACAATTGTAAGAATTGATAACACCAGTTTGAGGTCATCTGCATAAAGAAGTGTATGACAGTTGAGCTACTCAACAACATCATTACAGTCTTCTTCTGCGGGTGCCTATCCGGTTCGAAGGTTTTCGATCATCATTGCAATCTGGATTTTATTTGCGGCTGTTCTAAATAATTCCGTTGTTTTTGAATTGAACCATTGCCTCAGGTTCTTCATCCAAGATATCCTTCTTCTGCCTGGTCCTCTGCGTCCTAGTACTTGGCCCTGCAGTATGAGCTGCAGCATTCGATATCGTTCTCTGTTTCTCATTATATGACTGCAGTATTCTAGTTTACGTTTTTTGATGGTAAGCAGTAACTCTGGTTCCTTCTTCATTTTTCTTAGTACCTCGATGTTCGCAACTTTATCCGTCCAATTAATATTTAGCAAGCGTCTATAAAGCCATATTTCAAATGCCTCTAATTGCTTGCAGGATGCTTCAGTTAAGGTCCACGACTCAACACCATATAAAATTATGGAGAAAATATAGCATCTAATATTTCTCATGTTCAGTGAGACATCATGACTGCTAAATAGTTTCTTCATTTTTATAAATGCGGCTCTGGCTATTTCGATTCTTCTCCTTATCTCCAGCGAGTGGTCCCATTGGTCATTTACCATGCAACCAAGATATGTAGTTGTTGCTACACGTTCGACCATTGTACCGTCGATAAAGAGTTGGCCGGATGGTGGTTGGACGTTACTTATTACCATATATTTTGTTTTGTTAATATTCAGTAAGAGACCATATTCTTTACTAGAGGCAACTACTTCCGACATCAACCGCTGAAGGCCCTCGAGACTATCCGCGAAGACTACCGTATCATCGGCATATCTGATGTTATTAATTATTTCACCATTAACCACGACCCCCTCGTTGATATTTAAGAGTGTTTCTTTACATATTTCTTCAGAGTAGATGTTAAATAGCAGAGGTGATAAAACACATCCTTGCCTTACTCCTCTCCTAATCTCAATATTGTCGGTGGTCTGGTCCTCTACATTTACCACAGCAGTCTGGTTCCAATATAAGTTGGCTATTACGCGAATATCTTTTTGATCTAGTCCAATCTTCTGAAGTTTGTTGATAAGTTTGGCTTGGTGTATTTACATTACACACGTCTAGCGCTCAACCCGAACAGACGTCTGTCGCGATACAGTGTGCACGAGAGTATTGAATTATATAGATTATATTAATTAATTTTGAGAAGAAATAATAATAATTTAAAAATGCCAAGAGATCTAAGATCAAACAGTACATCCGATAAATGTCATGAACAGGTTATTACGTACATGAATAATACTGAGTTTGCAGATATTATTAGGCAAATAATACAGAAAGAAGTTGTGCCACTAAAAAAGCAGATTAGTGAACTTAACAACGAAGTACAACTCTTTAAATCTGAAAATAAACAGCTAATTGATATAATAAACACATGGCAATCAAAACCCTCGGAGCGAAATTATAATATTATTGAAAAGGAGGCAACATCAGAGATGGAAGAAGTCGAAATCATCGCCGATAAAGCCGCCGCAGATAAATCCACCGCTGTTAAACCCAGCGATGATAAATCTTTACCTTGGAGCGACACTCCAAGTCGCACCGAGCAGAAAAACCCAAAACAAAACAATAGAACGACCGAAAACGCAGAACCAATTCAAAATAAAACAAACAACGAGAACTGGCAAACGCAACATAAAACCAACAATAAGAGAAGGACATCGCGTAATAATGGCATTGTAATAGGCTCCAACGCAGAAAATAAAGGAATTAAGGCAGTAACCAGATACGCCTATTTACATGTATCCAGATTAGAACCGCAAACCACGGAAGATGATGTAATGGAATATCTGAGAAGTAAAAATTTTGAATCGGCTGTTTGCAAAAAAATGATATCAAATAGGCCAGAAGAATATGCTTCATTTAAAGTGACGGTTCCATTAGATAAGCTAGATGAAGCAAAAAACCCTAATTTGTGGCCACGAAATACCTATATAAACCGTTTTTTCCTTTTTCTAGAACAGAACAACACACAAAAATAATACCCAATGCAGCAAATATAAATATGTTAATATATCTAAATATTCAATCTATCCTCAACAAACTATGCCAGTTAGAAGTAACAACTGAAGATGAAAAGCCCTTCTTCATCTGTCTGGCTGAAACATGGGCATCAACAGAAATCATTACCTCACTCCATATAAGTAATTACCAGTTGGTCAGTCATTTCAGCAGAGTCTACTCAACGGGTGGTGGTGTGGCAATATTCGCTAGGAATTTCTCGCTAACAAATAAAACGCGTTTTGCCGAACATCTCAGAAGAGAAACATGGGACGACGTCTTCCAAAATACCAGCTGCAACAGCAAGGCAATTGGCTTTATCAAATGCATCCAATATCATTTCTTCAACTGCTTTCCGATGATAAAAACCAAAATTAAAATAAAAACATGGTTTACTGAAGACGTGAGAAGATCTGCTACACAACTAAAAGACATGTTTGTACTACAAAAAAAATATCCAGAATTAAGAAGTCACTATACGAAACAAAAAGGTATACATTATAATTTAATCAAGTCCACTAAACATTCTTTTTTTAGCCGAAGGATACTAGAAGCTCCAAATAGGTCTAAAGCCGTGTGGAATATCATACAAGAGCAGACGAATAAATCCAAACCATCCGGGATCATTCAAATAACAGACAACAATAATAAGGTTACAGCACCTGAAGACATAGCCAACAGTTTTAACAGCTATTTCGAGCAAGCGCCCAAAGCAATTGTAGAAAATATTACTCCGACAAAGATATCGAATGACCATATGGAATTTAAAGAAAAAAACTATGTACTTACAAGAATTCACTGAAAACGAAATACTGGATATAATAATATCATTAAAAAATAAAACAACTAGAGGACCAGATGAAGTTCCTGGGAATATAATCAAGGAGTTCAAACATTTATTAGTAGAACCTATTACAAATATAATTAACGCCTCATTCACCGAAGAACAATTTCCAGAGGTATTAAAAATAGGTAAAATCATCCCAGTTTTCAAGAAAGGTGATAAAATGGAAATGCAGAATTATAGACCAATCGTCCTCATACCGATTCTAGCAAAAATAATCGAATATGCTTTGTTAATAAGAATGACTGCTTTTATTGGAAAATATAATCTAATTACAAACCAAAAGCATGGGTTTTGCAAAGGCAAATCTACTACAACCGCCTTGGTAGAATTTCACAGCAAACTAATTTACGAGGTAGATAATGGGAAATATCCCATTGGAATATTCTGTGACCTCACCAAGGCCTTCGACTGTGTTTCCCATAACAGATTAATAAATAAACTACATAACTATGGAATCAGAGGGAAAGTTTCGAGATGGATTCAATCTTACCTTTCAAATCGAAAACAGTACGTTTCTGTGAGGAGTGGTAATGTAGTTGGCCAGTCGGACATTTTAACTACAAATATTGTGGTCCCCCAAGGAAGCATTCTGGCACCAACGTTGTTTCTATTATACACTGCTGACCTGATAAACTATGTGAAAGGGCCGCATTGCACATTATACGCCGATGACACAAGCTTCATTGTGTCGGGGAACAACATCGTCGAGAATACGGATCAGGCGAAGCTACTATTAGAATCTCTAAATAAATGGTTCTCCGCAAATACTCTACACCTCAACAAAAGCAAGACGGAGTACATAGTATTCAAAACAGCAAGAAGTACGTATGTCACAGATCTAGACCTAAAAATACAAAACTACAAAATCAATAGAACCAAACATGCCAAGTTTCTGGGTATTTATTTAGAGGAGCACCTTCGCTGGGAAACTACGACAAAGAATATCTGTTCGGCACTACATAAGAAGGCTTATCAAACAACTATTCTGAGGAAACTACTAAACAGAGAAGATCTTCTAAAGTGGTATTATGCAGAAGTGCAGTCTTTGCTGTCCTACGACATTATTCTATGGGGAGCTTCGTCACAAATCAAATACATTCAAATTGCACAGAAAAGAGTTATTCGAAATATCATAGGGTTAAAATGTACAGAATCATGTAAACCTCACTTCAAAAAAATCAGAATTCTAACAGTTGTTAGTCTATATATCTTCGAAACCACTATGTACATACACAAATCGCGAAGTAAGTTCAAAAAAAATGAAGACAAACATAATTATAATACAAGAAGTAAACATCTTCTCTGTACAGAAAAAAGAAACTTAGTCCTCTGTAGCCAAGGTGTAGAAAATGAAGGGATCCATATCTACAATAAGCTTCCAGCAGACCTTAGAAATGAAACCTCCAATAAAAAATTTCGTAAGAAATTAAAAGTTTTATTACAGTCAAATCCAGTATATTCTGTTTATGAATTTTTGTTGTTGTTGTAATTTGTATTAATTATTTTTATACTATTTATCTTTATACTATTGTTGACACATCCTATAGATACTAAGTATCTCATTTGGGAAATAAAGATTTTGAATTTGAATTTATTTCATCGAATGCTTTTTGATAATCTATGAAGCGTATATATCATAATTCACATCTCTGCATACATCTCTGAAACAGTACTTGGATGCAAAACAATGCTTCTCTTGTTCCTAGTGCGTTTCGGAATCCAAACTGCGTGCTGCTGATGTTTTCCTCGCATTTCTTATAGATTCTACAATGAATAATCTTCAGGAATAGTTTTAAGATATGGCTCATTAGGCTGATAGTTCGTATATACAGTATTTACAGTATATAATAAAAAGCAAAAGACCAAGATTGGAACCTTGAGCGATACCCTGCTTACATAAAAGGTATTCGAGGTGTAACCACTATATTCCACATGATGTTGAAAACCCGTGATCACTGCCTTAAATAAGAGTATTAAGGAATCACAGATTGCAAAAGTTAGTTCGAACAAACAATGTCTAACAAAAGTTTTATTTATGTTTCGATTATCTACATTCATTATCTATTCAACTAGATTTCTTCAAAAAATATTTGTCTATGCCCGGCTTAATATTCTGGAAATACTCCTTCCAGTCGATCTGTTGCACGTCGAAATTCAACAAAGCCCGATCTCCCTCGCTCAAACTCGCCCAAAGCTGTAAAGTGTTATCAACATCTACGTCAAAATGCACGGTCCTGAAATGCTCCGTCGCCGAATTAAACATATGTAACTTCTTGTACATCTCTACATATCTATAAAAGAAAATAGCATATTAGGTTTATTCCAACTGTGAGCCAAAACAATTTAGGATTGTCAAAAACACGTGGAAAAAGTTTGTAAGGTTGCAAATCTTTTGGACGTGCAAATCGTTTATTGCAATAAGCAAAATCTACTGGAGGTGGAAAATATTTGTTAAAACAAGGAAAAGCTTTTGAAGGAAAGACGTTCCGATCTGTTTTGCCTGTTAGTTGGTGCAGACTTATTACCAAAGCAATTCACTTACTTGGGTTTTCTACCGATTAGATTCAAGAAGGTATCCAAACCGTAAGCTGGTATGGCGTTCAGGAACAAATCAATTGTCCCATAGAGTAATTTATTATTGATGTTGAACCTCCAGGCATTTGGTATATCTCTAAGGCCATATGCAAGAGCATCAGTATAGGATATAGGATGATTTGCAGACGTGTAATTGTAAACCAAAATTTCTTGGGATCTAACACAAATGAAAAACTTTAAGTTAAAATAAAGCTTTCAAATATTGGATTCAAATACTTTGTTGTAGCTACTTTGTAGGTAGTAGCTAGTAAAGCGTTAGCAGTCAAGTCGACTGGTACAGCTTGAGTGTCGACGTTCGGTTTCATATAAGAAGATTTAAGCAGGTTGCTAGAAATTGCGGCGACGAAGCCTATTATGCCAGCTGAGCTATTAGCCCAATACGGGAACGGTTCTAAGTAGGTGGATGTGACTGAAACAAAACTCTTTCGTTTAAAGGGAACGGTGCAAAAATCGGGTATTTACTATGTCCTGGTCGAAATATTCCGATAGTGAAATGATTTGCGTATTGCAAGCAGAGATTTTCTGTGACGTTTTTGATGAATGAGTAAGGTTGAGGCCAGTCCAAGATAATTTGTGGCGCGACTGTGTCTAGTATTTCCGGGGGTAAAATCTTTGTTAGATTTATTAAATCTGTTGGGGACATTGTTGGTGGGTAGATTTTTTCTTCGAGGTGGCGGTTAGATTTCCTTGTGTAAACGTAGGCCGTTGACACGTTGATGAAACACTGAAAAATGTTGGTATCAAAGTTTGTAATTCACCTGCTTATTTCAAGTTGACCAGTTTCGTTCATTTCGTCTATCAAATTTTGCGCACTTCAATTTTGTCCGTTTAGTTTTGTCTATCAAAATTAGCTCAACACCATTTTGCCCACTTAATTTGTTAGAAAGTAAGTCTTGTCTATTAAGATTTGCACAACTCAGTTTATTCCCTAACTCATCAAATTTCCTACAACATTATTTCCCACTTTACCTCAACATTTTTGGAAGCTTTCGCCAATTCTAACAACTCCACCGTCCCTTGCAGATTATTCACAATGGTCTCGTGCAAATTATTTTTAGTCAGTCGAATGCTGGCACCAATATGCATCACCGTCTGAATCTTCTCTCGAAACAACCCGACATCTTCACCGGACAAGCCCAGAACCTTCCGACTCAAATCCCCCTCGATCCAATGCACCTTCTCCACATAATTCGGATTCTCCTTTCGCATCCGCCCAAACAACTATCAGAAATCCAAATAACAATCAGTGAGAATTTCTAAATGGCACGTTTTAAACTCACCTCGTTTTCGAAAAAAGTCGCTTTGAAATTTTCGTCGCGTTTCTTCTTCTTCCTGATGAGCAGGTAAAGACCTGCGACGTCGGGAAACGATCTCAATAGTTTCTCAACAACAACGGATCCCAGAAATCCAGTGGATCCTGTTATGAAAATGTGCTTGTTTGCGAAAAATTTTTTCACTGAAGACTGCATGACTGTTAATGAATCCAATAGCGTACAAAATCAAATATATTTGAAAGGAATCGATATTTCAAGGTATTTTATACGAGCATTTATTTAAATTTGTAACATTTAAGCAATTTTTTTTCTATTATCGCGATATAATAATTGCTGTTTTTTTGTATACCACGATCCAGTTCAGAACGAACTTTGATATTTATTTAAATTTTAATTAGGATCTTGAACGTAAACAAGAACACGTATAATCAGATTTCGTAATTAATTGATTTGCGACGACTTATAATAACATTTATAATTTTCAGTCTCATATTGTGGGTGATACATATTCAAATAATTATCACACGTTTAGTTCACGAGAAGTTTATTTAGAAATACATATGAGGCGTTGCGAATGCGAAGGGCGAACTCAGCATTAGGTCATTTTTTTCACAGATGGGATCGGATCCCTCTCGATAATCCGCAGGTATAAGTTTCAAAATGGACATCAGTATTTGCTGAGTTCGCCCTTTATCCGCAATGGTTAAAAAAAAATTCAAATGCGTTTTTCTCGAAACCACCATTTGTTGAGTTCGCCCTTCGTATTCGCAACGCCTCATATATACAATGTTGAAACTGCAAATTACTACGGCGACTTTCTTGCGGCGCAGAGCTAATAATTGTCTTGGCGGATCATCCTTCTGGACCCTCTTCTTGCAGTAACTTAGAACTTATTGTATATCTGGGGTGGCTGTATTTATATGTCTTTCAAGTATGGAACCGTTCCTCGTGTATTGTTTCTACAAATCCGATTGTAAAATATCTATTAGAAACTGTTCATGGGATTATGACAACAACCTTATCGTAAAACACCCAAACATGAAATATCTGATTACAAATATCTTAACTAATTCGCTCGTGGGATTATAACGAAAACTCTATTACAAGAAAGGAGCCTCTTCGAAGATTGCGATGGTGATGATGTTGAAGTCTTTGTGGATGGAATTGTCTCCAAAATGGCCCAAATCGTGAGAAAAATAACCATTAATAAGTCAATTTTATTTGAAATATTTTGTTGTTGCAGATATTGGGACGATTGGATAAGGCAGCCACAGCAAAGGAAGGAGAGGGCTTGTATTAGGCCAGAGATATCAAGGACTAGGACATTTGGAAAAATTGGAGTTTCAAAGTGAGTTCACTGTAAAACTAGATTAAAATTTAAGAATTAGTTAGGTTGTTGTAAAGGAATTGGCGGTTTGTAAACGAGGGAAATTCAAATTTCCAATACGCAACCCTATTGGCTAAAACGAAATGTGACGTCAAATACTATGTTAACAAGTTCGTATTGCTTACATTTGTATGGCATTGCAGGCTTTTGATTAGAAAACATAGTAATAACGTGTGTGTTGTGAATTAATTTATTGTTTAGCCACTTGCGCTGGCAAGAAATTGACAGACGCTTGTGCAAGAACGGTCCAGGGTAACTCGCTAGAAGACGCAGTGTTCGATGCGTTAGAGAAATCGGAAAAAGATTTGTATCTTCTGAACTAATTTACTTTCGACCTATGACTTCTAACAGTTTTTAGAAGGGAATATAAAGCATCGATTGATAAAATTACACAAATATAAATATGTAGAAAATTTGTTTATTAATAATCATGCAAAGTGTGGTATTGCTCGAAACAGTCTGAAACATGTAATGGTACAAGACACTTCTTACATTCCCATGTAGTTTCACTATTTTGTGTGTGTTTGGCCCACACCCTGCACCTTGGCTATGGTTTTATTTCCACTTGTGGGTGGAATATTTATCGGGAAATGTCCCCATTGCTTTGCTTCTAAATGACAAGGGTGTACTAACAAAAGACATCGTTCCACATTTTTTTTAAATCGGGAATATATCGACGGTCCCTACCTACAGGGTGAGCAAAACTCGATGTCTCAGCTCTATTATAATAAAACGAAAAACGATAGAAAAAATCTGAAAAGAGGTTCTTAAATGGCATTAAGTAAGGACCATTTTAAGCCAAATTTATATATTTTTCATATTTGGAAACTGGAATAATGATGTCATCGAATTTTGTTTTCCCAAAACCATACCTATATTTTTGCATATTTGAAAAAAACTAATTTTTCTGAACAAATTTTGTAGAGAAAAAAATTTGCTATCTTTTCCAGTTAAAAAAATTATAAGCGAATTTGTAAAAATAAAGTATTATCAAAAGTTGCCGCATTAACCCCCTATTATACCTAATTTCATTAGAAATACATTTTAATCCTCTCAATTACTATATTCCCAAAAAATTTTTTCCTAATTCCTAAAAAAAATTGAGAAAACGCATTTAACCACAGATTATCAATATACGTTAGTATATATAATCTTATAAGGAAGCGTACCCATATTACGTGACCCGTTCAGGGGGGGGGAGGGGGGTCTTCAAAATACCACGCTTGGTCACTGGGCCGGGGGGGGGGGGTCTTAGGTTTTGGTCACGTAGTAAATCTCCTCTAAGCCGTCCTGGGAAATGTCGAGCTATATTCATGTAACACTCGTTATTCCTATTCAGTCTTTATTTCTATTTTAGTTCTTTTACAACAGTGATTTATTTCTATTGCATCGGCTACGCGCCGCTGATATTACATTCTTCCAGGTATTAATTACAAAAGATTCCAATTTCCTAATTTCGGTTGTTTTTGGACTTGCAACGAATAGTGTATTCGGCCACACGCCGAATACCGAATATTCTGCAGGCTTTCTAGCCGAATAGCCGAATATTGATTTTTTCAATTCAGTGTAAGTATAGATTACACGTAGTAACGGTCGCAACCATGCTATTCACCTAGCGTTTAAGGCCCGTTCAAAGACGCAGCGGCGTCGGTATGCTAGGGCATTTCAAAGTCGTATCGGCGGCGGCAAGTTATTGCCTTTCAAAGAGACAAGCGGCATGGTAGGGAAAAATGCCGGCGAACTGTTATGGCGTTTTTTAAAATGTAACCCTCTTATTGCCCCGCCTTGCTTCCTCTTATGGTGGGGTGAGCGTGTGGAGGTGAGAATAGAGATCAGAAGGAATTTAGAAATATAGCATTTCTAAACATTTGTAAAAATCTAATAATAAATATTATTATAGTGTTGTTCGTGTCGATACAATAATGTCGTTGTATGATCGGCTATACAATGCATTTATTAAATGCCACAAGGATTCCTTGTCAATGCAGACAATACAAAAAAAGACAAATGAATTTTGGGTGCCTTTAAGGAATGAGCACAAAAAGAATCCAAAAGAGCTGGAACGTCTCACACTGTTAAAAATCGAGGAACTTTGTCAGCTTTGGACTAAGAAGCGCTCGTCCCAACTAGGAATTTCAGTTCGTTTTTTGTTAGGAACGAATGAGGCATGCCGAACTCAGTGTTCGTTCCGCATGAGGCAACCGCATTAGGCCGTCATGACATGTAACGCACGTCCGCCTTCGTTTCTAATTAGGAAGCCTCATTCGGAACAAATGCGGAAGCCACATTTGCACTTAAAAATACGAAATGTTTGATGCACTATAAAGTATTTGGAAGAATAGTTAGTAACTGAAGCTATATCTTAGTCAAGTATGGAAATAGTCTTTTGGAAGGAGTAAGTGTGTGGACGCATGCGCTTAATGAAACTCAATGTTTCTGGAATTACAAAGATATATCTAAGTTAGGCTATGCCACAGACTTTCCTAATAACAAACGAATATCGCTTGCCTAAGTTCGATAAAACTTTGGTTATCCATATAAGGTTCGAATAAGGCTTGCTACAGTTCGGTAACAGTTCGGAAGGCCTCATTAGGTGGGAGTAAGGATTTCTAAAGGTTTGCCTAAGTTAGGCTTTCCTAATTAGGACGGCACAAGATTCGAATGAGGCTTGCCACAGTTTGGCAACAGTGCGGAAGGCCTCATTAGGCCCGAATAGATCTTTCGGCATGCCTCACTATTTTCCTAGTCGGGGTCTCCTTAATTTCTTCGTGAATATGAGTATTCTGAGCGTATTTTGTTGAATGCTTAAAAGGGTTTTATATTATTTGCATATTTTTTAAGTATGGTCTTATTTGCATGTTTTTAAAGTATGGTTTCTGCTTTCGCATGTATGAACATTGGTAATGAAAATTGAACTATTTTTTGTATTTGGTGAATGTAGCTACCTGCACGACAACCTCCAGCCACACATGAAGCCGATCTCAAAGTGCTTCCCAACACCGAAGGTATCAGTGATAATAATAATAAATCTTCTGTATCTACGACAGCTCCGACACCAAAACAGGACGCTTTGAAACCTGAAATTTCGGTACTTGAAGCCGAATTAAATGCTACCGTAAAAAAGTGAGATGCTGGACTTGGAAAAGATGGAATTGAGAAGAAAATAAAAAAATTAAGGCATGATACTGATGTGAAGAATAAGGAGTTAAAGAACAAAATAGTCCGTGCAAAGAACATGCGAAAATTTAGAGCAAAACAAAAAGCTGAAATTTTGAGACTGAAATCCGCTCATCCCAACGTGCAATCCTCGTTTATAAGGACACAGCCAGGACGCCCTTCACTTGAAGAAAATCAGTCAGGCCTTCTTCAAGTAATTTGCGATATAGCAACACATGGAAGTTCAGCTGCTGATCGACGCAGATCAGAAGTATTGAGAACTTGTAAGACTCTTGATGAATTGCATGCACGGCTTGTTGAAGATGGATATTTGTTCTCACGAACCTCTACATACCGTAGGCTGATGCTGATGCTGATGAAAGTATTCTGAATCCTTAGAGGGCAAGCGCCATGTCACAACTGTACCTGTGAGACTGTGTCGAGCCCAAACAGATAGACACCGAGATCACGTCGATCAACTTTTCTGTAAGGCTACTCTTAACGGCCTTGAGGAACTTTCATCTTTACTTGGACCTGAACAGGTAGTGTTTATTTCTCAAGATGATAAAGCAAAAGTACCAATTGGAAAAACGGCTGCAAAAGTACAGGCTCCTATTTTAATGCATCTGAATTATAAAGTGCGCCTCGATGGCCACGATTTTGCTGTTGGAGAACGCCATCAACTGATTCCTTCGGTATATGCTGGTATCATAAACAAAGAGAACTGCATGGGTAGGAAAGAAGGTGTTACATACCCTGGTCCAACCTATATCGCAATCCGCAGTGGAAAACATAGCAGTTCGACAGCAACAACTCACGCCAAAGACCTCATCAAACTGCTAACATTAGATGATTTTAAAAATCTGACCTTAGGAAAAGATGGAAAAGTCAAGAATGTGATGATTTTATCCGTGGATGGAGGACCAGATGAAAATCCACGTTACAAAAAGGTGATATCTAACTGTATATCCCACTTTAAAAAGTTTGATTTGGATGGGCTGTTCGTGTTAACGAATGCACCCGGTCGATCGGCTTACAACCGAGTTGAGCGAAGAATGGCACCCTTGAGCCGTGAGCTAGCCACGGTAGTCCTTCCATATGAACACTATGGATCCTATCTCGATTCTCAAGGAAAAACCATCGATAACGAGCTAGAATTGAAAAACTTTCAGCATGCAGGTAAAATTGATACCATTTATATATATATATATATATATATATATATATATATATATATTTATATATATATATATATATATATATATATATATGTGTGTGTTGTATTGTTTTCTCGGGGATTCCGCGTTGATGCTGAGGGTTGGCTCTGAAAAGAACCGGATTCTCGACGTTTCGGCGAACTAACATTCGCCATTCTCAAGAGATATATGCGTCCGTACGGGTCAACCGTTAGACGCATACTTATGCGTCTATACAGTATGCGTCTAACGGTTGACCCGTACGGACGCATATATCTCTTGAGAATGGCGAATGTTAGTTCGCCGAAACGTCGAGAATCCGGTTCTTTTCAGAGCCAACCCTCAGCATCAACGCGGAATCCCCGAGAAAACAATACAACACAGGTATCTATCCGCGAAAACCTCAAATACAACAATATATATATATATATATATATATATATATATATATATATATATATATATTCTAAATTATTATCAGGCGAAACATTGGCTGAGATTTGGTCCCAGGTGGTTATTGACGGCCACAACGTGATAGCAGAATATGTGCCTCCTGGGGAAGTCTTTCCGGAAACCGCAGAAGTTTGTGACACCTGGTATGCAAATCACGTTCGTGAAAGTCAATATTTTCTTCAAATAACGAAGTGCGCCGATGATTCCTGTTGCGCTCCACGCCGCAGTGCACTTATAAATATTCTATACCAAGGATTTTTGCCGGCACCTTTTCCAATGTCACAAAACCCTTTCCGTATACCAAACCCAGATGAAGTCGGAAAGGAAATTTTTTTTGTGCGACAGTGTATAACACTACGTCCGGATCTCTCACAGGGTAGAGAAATACCCTACGATTCATATTGTCCATCTATTAAAGATGACATCACCGGAAGGACGTGCTCAATTTGTGGAATTTATTTTGCCTCAAAAACTTCCATGAACAACCATCGCAAAAACGTGCATGGTCGTGCAGTGGACGTGTCTCGCGTGAGACCTCTACGGATTCTCTCCAGGAGATCACAGGAGGTCTTGTGTGTCGTGGAGTGGATAAACGTCGAGGCCGTTGATGAGGAGAATGTAATCACGTCTGAGGAAACTCCTGATGCTACCGCCCCCTTGATCTACGATGTGTCCGAGTGGATTGATGCTGGGAACGTGTTCGTTAAAGATGAAAATTAAATGTGAATAAAAGAAAAAAAGACTTTTGTTTTTGTATAATTCTGTTGTTCTGTTGTGTTTGTATAATTCCTGTTGCAATATGTTTCTACATGGGATATGCGCGCACACTTGTTGTCACGCTGCAAGCGCCGTAGTAATAAAGACAAAAATAAATCTTTTTTTTAACTTTTGTTTGTAAAAATATATTTAATACCATATTTATGAATTACTACGTGAAAAGTAGGGGGGAGGGGGAAGGTGGTGGCATATACTACGGGTGGTCACCGACAGGGGGGAGGGGGGTAAAAAAATGTAAAAAATGGGTCACGTAGTATGGGTACGGTCCCTAATATAAGTTTTCATTTGTAAAATTAGATATCTTCTTAAGGTGCCGTACTCGCCGAGAGTTTAGGCAACCTCTCGCGCATACTTGTGGAACGCATCATCTACTAATATACGGGACCTAGTTTATCGCCGATTCCGAATGGCACTAGTTGAGAGGTTATTAAAATGTTCACGCACAACGAAAAAGTCGACGCGTTATTAGTTTATGTGGAATCGCAAAAGATACCTAGAGGAGCAGTTCAGTTATACGCCCAGAGATATCCCGAACGTGTTATTCCAGGCTTAAAAATATTTGCATGATTGGAACGCAATTTACGTGCAAATAACGAGGCATTTTCTTCTCGAAAGGGAAGCAAAATTGTTAAAAGGGTCAATTCTAAGAATACTGTTGCCACTAATTTGCATTATTTTGAAGACCATCCAATGAACTCGATTCGGCAAGTCTGTCGTGAGTTGAATTTAAAATATAGTTCGGTACGAAACATTTTGAAAGAAAATTGTTATCACGATTATAAACTTAACAACCTAGAACACTTGTCAGATCAACATTAACAACGAAGAATAAATTGTGTTACCCAAGTGATGGTAAAATTGACTTGAGATGACTGACAATCGGTTTTTTCAGCATGTGTTGTGGACGGACGAAAGCCGTTTTGTTAGTCACGGTAAGCCCAATAAAAAAAAAATGAACATTTTTGGTCTATTGAAAATCCGCATTTTGTCAATCCGATTGATATCAAGGACACTTCGGAATTAACTTTTGGTGTGGTATTATTAATAGGCTTTTGATTGGTCCATATTTTTACAACGGAGTTTTACATGGTGAGCGATATTTGCAATTTTTTCAAGAACAATTTCTTCTTCCTATGCTTCTCGAAAATGTGCCATTACAGCTGCGAGCAAACATGTGTTTCCAGCATGAATCTAAATCACCGGACTTAACCCCACTAGACTTCTTCTTGTAGGGAACTTAAAAATAAAGTTTACAGAACACCATCTTCCAACTTGGAACATTTAAAAGAAAATATCAGAAATGCTTGCGATGAACTATCTAGAGAAATGTTTCGTAAGGCTTCAGTGAGAGAAGTAAGGCGGAGATTGGATAAGTGTTTAGAAGTAGGAGGTGGTCACATTGAAAATTTGTTGTAGTGATTGCCTACATAACTTTGTTTTTTTTTCTGGTAATAGTAGTAACATATTATGTGTTTTGTAATGTTAAATTAATAAATACCGTATTAGCCCGAATATAACGCCACATTTTTCGACCATTTATTTTCCGTTAAAAAATCGTCCCGGGCTAAATTTGGGGTTTGAGTAATGTAATATAACCTGCGGGGGAAGGTGTAACCCTTACCAGGCGCGTCCTCGGGTGGCGGATAGGAGATTGCACACGCGGACCAACACCATTGCACGGTAACCATGCTTCGGCACGAGATTATCAGTTTCCTCTTATCTTTCCTTCTTTGATCTTTCGACCTCCCTTGGTCAACTCTTCGGTCTACTCTTGACCACCTTTCAACTCCTGATGCTAGTAGGTATCGAGGGCTAGGGAGTGAAACTTCTTTTTTCTTCAGTCTATTACTCCTAATCCTACGGTGGTGGACCTTACCCGTGCCAAGAGGATGCATGGCCAGAAGGAGGTCAGTCTGGTCCCTAACGAAAGGAAACCTGGCAAGGTATAAATTGCACCCCCCCCTCAATGGATAGTGCAAACCGAGGTAACAACCACCAGGTGGGTACGGGCAACAGCTCGGAATCCCACCCTGCGCAAGCAGGCCGCCCAATCGGATCTGGTGTGGGCAACAATCCATTCCCGGAACGTGAGTTCCCCAAAAAGTCCACCCGTAAAGGGAGACTCCCGTCCTCTAAGGACAACACAAGTAGCAGGCTAACGAAACCCGGGCTAGCACTAGTAATGATGCAGAGCTGAATAAAGCGGCATCTAGCAAAAAAGAGGTGAAACCGTCCGTCAGAGCCTACAGGGATAGAAGGGCGGCGTACAAACTCATCGACAAATTTAAGGGAATCCCGGAGGAAAAGCGGTCTGATCAACACAAGGCGAAACTCGAGTGGGCCCTTAAAGTTACGAAAGAGCATGAGTCGGCGGCAACCCAGGGATCGTCCAAAAGAAAGGATAGATCGATGGATGAATCCCCGCTCATAGGGAAAAAAGGACACGACTGGGTCCTTCGCCACAGTCCAACAAAAAGGGACTCCCGAAGCGCTCATACAGTGAGATCATGAAAGATCATCTGGTATGGGCGGTCATTGACAGAGGTCACCGGGATGGGAGTATCGCGCCAGCCAAATGGAGACTGGTGGAAGCGGCTCTCTTGGGCAAATACCTGGACATTCTCCAGAAGAATCCAGGCCCAGCTCCTTGCTGCAGAGACGCAGGTTGGCATCAAGGACATATCAAGCTGGTGGCTTGTGTAGATCAACGATCAGCGGACCTGTACAAGCAAGCCATCGGGGAAGTTGGGGAAGTCTGGCCAGGCGCCCGAATCGAGGCTGTCTCAAGGGACAAGATCCCGAGCAGATCGAGATCGAGAGCCTGGATCCCGACGGAACCCTCTGACCCGAGGACAATTCTGAAGATAATTCAGACCAGCAACCCCACGCTTCCAACTGAGGATTGGAGCGTTATCAAAGTTAGCGAGGCAGCGGGTATGAGAAGGCAAGTGATTGTCATCTTAAACGAAGCATCTCTAGCGCCACTGGCAGAAAGTAAGGGAGTGATCAGCTACGGCTTCGGCTCCACTACCCTGAATGTTTACAAGAGTGACCAGAGAACCCCAATCCCCTCGAGGGAAGGGGAGCCTCGGTCACATTCAGACAGTGAGATGTCAGATATGGGGGTCACTAATATGTTCGGACCTCGCCATCTAGATGAGATTAGCGAAGCAGAGGAGAATCTGTCGCTAATCTCTGACACCGAAGACGACAACGACGTAACGATCGTCGCGGTGCCAGAAAACTCTCTCAGCGATGGTGGGGGTAATACAATGTAACCTCCACCACTCCAAAGCAGCCTCGGCTGCTCTGCTCCTCCAACTGTCAAAGGGAGGAGTCAACATCGCCCTAATCCAAGAACCCTGGGTCGTGGGTACCAAGATCTGTGGACTGGGCTCTGACAAGTACAGGTTACTATACGTAAAAAACGCAGGTAAGCCACGCTCGTGCGTCCTGGCGGATAAAAGCATCAACGCTTTTATGATGCCTAACCACAGCGATTGCGACACTGTCACTGTATCAATGGGACATTTTAACCGTAGGTTATGGATGATCTCAGGATACTTCGCCCATGAGAAGGAAAGTCCCCCAGAGGGTTTCCATGGTATAATCACAGAAGCCAACCGAGTAGGGGCGGACGTGATTTTTGGAGCCGATGCCAATGCCCACCACACCATATGGGGCAGCTCGGACACGAACAACAGAGGTGAGTCTTTACTAGAATTTATACTAACCTCCGACCTAGAAATATGTAATATAGGTAACACTCCCACCTTCACCACAGCCCTGAGAGAGGAGGTACTTGATATTACACTCGTTTCCACTAAAACGCCTAACCTTGTAAGCAATTGGAAAGTGTCAAAAGAACACTCCTTTTCTGATCATAGGTATATTGAATTTAAGGTAGGCATACAGATGCAAACAAGGCCTAAGTTTGTAGACAAACGGAAGACTGACTGGGGTAAGTACAAAACTACCCTATCGGGTCTTCTATCGGAAGAGCCGCCCCCAACACCAAAAACAGGGGATGAGCTGGACAGAACTGTAAAACAGTTCACAGGTGCCTGTAACAAGGCCATGCGCACATCATGCAAAGTCGTGAGCAGGATAGGTAAGAGCAAACCACGGTGGTGAACGCCGTTAATAAGCGGGCAGCGGATAACAAAGTGGGCAGCGGAGTTTTCTCCAACGACCTCAACCTCAGAATTAGCTTACGCCTGCCAGAATACTGCAGCGTTCTACAGGCGGAGGTAACCGCCATAAAAGGGGCAGCAGAGTGGCTGATGGTAAATGGGGACCCTGGTGAACAGATCCACATTTACACCGACGCTATATTGACCAAGCTGCTCTCCGGGCGATTACTAGCGTGTGTACCAACTCAGCAGTGGTCTCTGGCTGTCGGAGAAAGCTGAATGAGCTCGCAGCACACACAAACGTGAGACTCACGTGGGTACCAAGCCACAGCGGGATCCCAGGTAAAGCAAAAGCGGATGAGCTTGCAAAGAACGGCACAAGCCTGCACTCAACCGAAGTATTACAGGATATTGGTATTCCATTTGCCTCGTGCAAGGAGACCATAGCCGAAATAATCTCGAACCTAGCGGAGCGAAGGTGGAGGGATGAAGACACCTGCGAGGTAACCAGGCAAATATGGCCTCACCGAAACAGGAAAAGAAGCACCAACATCGTCTCTCTAAAAAGAAACGATATCAGACTGGCAGTGAGAGTCATCACGGGACACTGTCCCATTGGCAAACACGCTGAGAGGCTGGGCATAGCGAAGCGGGACTACTGTAGAGGCTGCCTGGACGAGGAGGAAGAGGAGAGTGTTCAGCATTACCTATGCCAATGCCCCTCTCTGACCGCAACACGATTGCTTTTCTTAGGCCGACCTTTCTTGGATGATCTCTCTGACCTCGCATCACTAGATGCGCAGACTCTCATGAGGTTCATCCACGGCTCGAAATGGTTTGACAAAATCCCCTGAGGAGGGTTGTACTCCAAGTACCGTGGTAACACAACGGGCTCATCTGAGGCCTATGTGAGCATTAGCTGCCACTTAAACCTAACCTAACCTAATGTAATATAAACAAGGACATTCTCCTAAGGAGGTTGAAATGCGACTGAACGTCCGACCAATTCCTAGCTCGACCGACCACTTTTGGGAGAATGGATTGCGACCGCCTGGCAGAAGATCGAACCTGAATCGATAGTTAAAGGTTTCAAGAAATGCTGCATTTCCAATGATTTAAATGGCACGGAAGATGACATTTTGTGAGAGACTGAAAGCGTCCATGACAATACTGACGATACCGATGTGACATCAATGAGTTCTCATTCTGAAAACAGATCAGACTCTGAATAAGTATTTCCGTTTTTTGTTGTTACTTTTGTTTTACATTACTTAACTTTATTGTCATGAATGTAACCTGTGTTATTACCTATAATTACCTAAATAAATGCTTATCTGCAGTGCCGTTCCTGGGGTGGCGAACGCCTGCGTGCAAGAATAATTTTGTGCGCCCCTATATACTATGCTTAAATTTTGATGATAATTCCAATTTTCATAATCATTTTTAGTTTGAGGTTTAAACTGAATAGTTTCCTTATAGACTAAAGTCACTTTAGTGTAAGTGTTTGATTATGAAAATGGGCGTAATAAAATAAGACAACGAAAAAATATGACAACAAATTTATTTATTTTAAAAATTTGGACTATTAACATATAGGTCATAAATAAAACACGTCCATTCGGAAATTAACAAAAAATCTAATATAACTCAATTCACTCAACTGAGTGAATTGAGTTAAAACTCTCAAACGGCGCTCAACGCAAACAAATCCGTTAACTTGAAAATGTGCAAGATCTGTCTAATACCTAAGTACCTAATTATCAAATAACAAGGAAGTTTTAGAACATAAAACGTCTTGCTTTTGCAGATGCAAGCTCATTGATCATTTCATTGTGATCGATGGCTTCACATATTTTATTTTCGATTGAAATAACAGCTAAATCTGAAAGCATTTCCTGGCACATCGAAGTTCTGAAATAAGATTTTACAAGTTTTAGCTTTGAAAAACTCCTTTTACCAGACGCAACAGAAATTGACAGCGTCAAAAATATCCTTAATGCTATAGACAGGTTTGGAAACAAAGACTGCAAATTTTTCTTGGTTATATTATTCAGAATATCTATGGGTGAGTCTGAGGTATTGCGAGAGTCTTTGACAGGATTTAGTGTATTAAGGATTTTGTATGATGAAATTTCATTGTACAAATCAAGACCATCAATATCCTTGCAAACATTTCCTTCATGGTGAATTTGCAAAGCCAAATCCAAATCTATGCACGATCGTTTAATCTCATCAGAATTTATCTTTTGAAAATCACTGAAAAATCCAAATAAATCATTGCATTGCTTCAATCTCTCGAAACGACTTTGTAGGGATTGAACTGTTGTATCCAAAATTTGAAAATAAAAACTGATCTTAAATTTTCGCTTTGGATATAGAACTGGATCGTCTGTACTTTCATATGAAAATTGACGCTTTCTCTTTCGTTCCCTAATTGAAAGAAATGTTTGCTCTACATCATTTTTTCCAGCTTCGGCTTTAGCCTCATTCACAAAAACATCAAAATTTTCATCTGACCTTTTTTCAGTGAAGTAGTTGATGAGACTTTTTATTTCTCTATGGCATTCATTAACAACTGTATTTGATTAGAGATAGAGTCTCCATAAGCACCCTCCAGCGGACCCTATTCTGGGCCATTGCTTTGGCTTCACTCCAAGAGGTTTTCTGGGCTTTTAGTTCATCTAACACTGTTCTCCTCCATGTTTGAGCCGGTCTTCCTCGTCGTCTCGTTCCTTGGGGATTCCAGTCTAGTGCTGCCCTTGCAATGTCGTCTGGTTTTCTTCTTAGAATGTGGCCGATCCATCCCCATTTTCTTTTCTTAATGTCATGCTCTATTGTTTCTTCTCCGCATCGTTTAAGAAGTTGCTCATTAGTAATTTTCTGTGGCCAGGAGATTCTGAGGATGATTCGTAGACATTTGTTGGCGAAAACCTGAAGTTTATGTTTTGTGGCATTAGTGTTTTTCCAGGTCTCACATCCATATAAGAGCATTGCTTTGACGTTTGTTCTATATAAACGCAGCTTGCTCTTTGTTTTTATGATGTTGGACCTCCATATTGTGTTTAGTTGCGTATTCGAGATCTTTGAGATTAGAGTAAAGAGACCATCGAATACCATCGTTTGGTCTGCAAGACTTTTCCAGGATATAGTCAAGAGCAATGTTAAAAAGCAAGGGAGAGAGCACACATCCTTGCTTCGCTCCTGATCTCACCGGAAAAAGGTTAAAGGCTATGTGCTCCGCTATGCAGGATACTACATGATACGTCATGGTACAGTTCTCTAATCGTGTCGTTGATTCTTGTTGGCACGCCTCTTGTCCGTAGTATCTTCCATATAGCAGAGTGGGATAGGCTGTCAAAAGCACGTTCAAAGTCGATGAAAACAAGATATAGTGGCGATCGCCATTCAACGGATTGTTCTATAATTATTCTTGTTGAATTTATGTGGTCTATGCATGAGCGGTTTGGGCGGAAGCCTGCTTGGTGTGGACGCAGTATGGGTTCGAATGCTTCTGCCAGCCTATGTTGGATTACACTTGCAATAATTTTGTTTATGGTGTTTAACAGCGTTATTCCTCTCCAATTTTTGCATTGCGTTAGGTCTCCTTTCTTTGGCAGTTTGATAATGAGACCATGTTTCATTTCTGCTGGAATTTCTTGGTTTGTCCAGATCCCTTTTATTATTTTTGCAAGTAGAGGTGCAATCCATTTAGGGTCTACCTTGATTAGTTCGGCAGGTATGTTGTCTACCCCTGCCGCTTTGTTGTTTTTCAGCTGCTTGATGGTATTTAGTATTTCTGTTTTTGAAGGCGCGTCTATTTTTATATTCAGCTGTTCATTTGCATTGGCTTCTGGAGCTATCTCAAGTTCGTCTTCCGTGGGTGAGCTTAGCATATCAGCAAAGTATTCCTTCCACCTATCGAGCTGAGTTTCTGGGGTGGTCAGTGGGCGGTTGTCTTTGCTTCTAACTATATTTGTGGTCTTTGTGTGCTTTTTGGAGAGCTTGTTTGTCAGTGTGTAAAGAGTCCTCGAGTTTTTAGCTGCTTCTTCTGCTTGCTCACATATCAGGTCAATCCATATTCGCTTGTCTTTTTTGGCAGATGCTTTAATTTGTTTGCATAGTTGTGTATATCTCCAGATTGCATCATTTTTTGTCATCGAAGTTTTGCACTGGAGTACCAGTTTCTTCGCATCCTTTCTGTCTTGTATAAGTTGCAATGTTTGGTCTGAGATCCAGTCTTTTCGATTTCTTTCCTTTGTGCCAAGGGTTGTTTTGGCCGATCGAGTAGTGTCTTGGCTAAGCCATCCCAAGATGTTATGGGATTTTGGTCTGCATTTTCATGCAGGTTTGTTAGGAAAACTTTTTTGCAGTTTGGTTGGCGCAGTTTGTGTAGGTTGAACTTTACTCTCTTTGATTGTTCAGGTTTCTTTGGTACGGCCAGTTTGATTCTGAACGTGCCGAGCAGAAGGTGGTGGTCGCTGGCAATGTCTGCACCCCTTTTGTTTCTATCATCAAGTAGGGATCTCCGCCATGTTTTCGATATGGCAATATGGTCAATTTGGTTTTGGGTTTTCTTGTCGGGGGATATCCATGTCCTCTGGACAACGGCAGAGAATTAATAAAAATTCTCTGACGGCTGATCCTTTCACACCCGAAACATCAACCGAGTTATTTTCAGGGCCACAATTCGCAATTAACTCTGCAAATATTGAGGGCATATCATCCGCCAAAGAAGAACTACACCAACACCTTTGTATCCAGCATGGATGCCATGTGCTATGCATACAGGAGACACATAGAATGACAAAGAAATGATAATGCTATTATAAAATGCACAGACCAAAAGTAAAGGGAATGGTCTTTGCAATAGAAAGACCTCATGATAAGTATGGAAGTACCATCTTTGTCCATCCAGATGTCCAAGTCCTCTCCACGGCAGTCACGGAGCAAAATAACATTGAAGTTCTCACTCTAGAAACAGCCTACAAAACTCTACGATTTCATCTCTCTATAAACCACTTGGCGCTGATTTCATCATCAATAAGACATCCAATTTCCAAAATAAAACACAGATTGCGATTGGCGACTTCAACAGCCAAAGCTGCATATGGGATATGATCATGAAAATGAGAATGGAAGAGCAGTGCAAAAACGGGCAAAAATAAATCACCTTACCCTGATCCACGATGCAAAACAGCCTGCATCATTCGCTCTTGGTAGATGGGAACGAGGTTACAACCCTGATCTCATTTTCAGCAGTAACAAAATCAGCGAACTATGTGTAAAATCTGTCTGTTCTCCAATACCTAATACACAGCCCCGGCCAATAATGTGCCAAATATTTGCCGCTGTTAGATCTCAGAAGATACCACTCCGCAGGAGGTACAACTTCAAGAAAGCTGACTGATCGAAATTTGCAGATATGTTGCATATCGAATTGTCTTCGATAGAACCCACACCAGAATCTTCATTCAATCTTAAAACCCACACCAGATCATCTTCACCACAACTGTAAAGAAGTACTCTGGAAGGTCTATACCTCGCGGCTTCCGGACTTCGTTTTTCCCTGGCCTCACATCAGATGAAGCTGCCCTACTCGCAGAATACAGAAAGTTTTTTGAAGAAAACCCTTTCAGTGAATCAACAGACTCATCTCCGTCATTAGACAAACAAAACGGGAACAATGCGCTAGAACTAGAGAAGAGCTGGATCTGAGAAGAGACAGCCATAAGGCATGGAGACTTTTAGGACGTCAAGCAATGATCCGACAAAGACCTCTGTACATTACAACCTCACTGCCAACCAAATAGCACATCAGCTTTTGACGAACGGGAAGCCCAGCCACAAGCACAAAATGGCCAGACATCATAGAGAAATTCAAGAGGAAAGTAACGATCTTACAATACCACTCAGAATGGCAGAACTGGAGAAGGCTATCAAACAGACTAAAAATGGAAAATCAGCCGGCTTGGGTGATATTCGGACCGAACAAATTCAGCATTTCGGCTTAAAAGCAAAGGAATGGATACTCCAGCTCTTCAGTAACTGCATGAAGAATTATCAAATCTCAAAGATGTGGCGGAAGAGCCGTGTTATAGCTCTGCTGAAACCTGGCAAGGAAGGAAACAACCCGAAGAACTTCATATCAGTTACACTCCTATGTCACCTCTACAAACTACTAGAAAGAATAATTCTGAATACCTTCTACCCCAAATTGATCCTCTGCTCATACCCGAACAAACTGGATTTCGTCCCGGAAAGAGCTGTACAGGACAGGTACTGCACCTGACGCAGTTCATAGAAGAAGGTTTCGAAGCAGCTAAGGTAACTGGAGTGGCATTTGTTGATTCATCGGCAGTCTACGACACTGTTAACCATCAGCTCCTACTTGCTAAGGTCTACATGCTGACTAACAACTCCAGCCTAGCCAGGTCCATTGTCACTCTGCTGCAAAATCGGAGGTATTTTGTGGACTTTTAAGGGCAACGTAGGCGATGGAGACTACAGAAGAATGCGGTACCCCAAGGAAGTGTTCTCGTTCCATTTCTGTTTAATGTGTATACAAATGGCCAGCCCATAGCTCCCAACACCAGGAGTTTCGAGTTACGCTGACGATCTCGCTCTTGTTGCACAGTGTAAAGATTTTGAATCAGTGGAGAATAACCTCACGAGTGCCCTTAAGGGTCTGTCCAAATACTATTTCGCAAACCAACTGAAACCAAAGACACAAGCATGTGCCTTTCACTTGAGAAACAGGGAAGCGTTTCGTGAATTGAGGGTAGTATGGTCAGGAGTAGAACTGGAACATTGTTACACCCCAAAATTTGTGTGTGACTTGTGTTTGCGATTTTTATTTTTTCAGTTTTTTATAATTTTTAATCCTGTATGAGTGGAATTTTTTTAAACGTTCCGAGAGCTGCCCGAATTGTGGAAAGTAAAATCTGAAGTTTATAAAGATCGTAACAAGGAAAAGATTGGCACGGAAAAATTGTTACTCCTACATTTGGCATGAGTTGCTGGATACTTTCTAGTGTCCCCGTACCCTTTCCTGCCGCTTCGGTAAAGCACGCCATATAAAATAGCCTTATATCAATTAATACTCCTAGGTATTTGAGATTTTCTTTCGGTGTTATTATTGCCTCTTCCTAAGTAAGTTAAGTTAGGCCTGTGAAGAGGACCGCTTCAGTTTTTTAGGGTTCCGTACCGAAAACGGAACCCTTATAGGATCACTTTGTTGTCCGTCTGTCTATCTGTCTGTCTGTCTGTCTGTCTGTCTGTCTGTCTGTCTGTCTGTCTGTCTGTCCGTCCGTCCGTCTGTCTGTTCGTCCGTCTGTCTGTCTGTCAAGACCATTTTTCTCAGGAACGCGTAGAGGTAACAAGTTGAAATTTGTATCATATACTCGGGTCTGCGGTCTCTTTCAGCTGTGAAAAAATCAAACTTGTAAGTCAACGCGATCAAAAGATATGACCGTTTATGTCGCATATTTTGCGATTTCACAAGGGAATCAAAACCTATAGGGTACTTCCCGTTGACCTAGAATAATGAAATTTGGCAAGAAGCGGTGTCTTACAGCACATGTAAAGGGGAAAATATGAAAACCGTAAATATGTAGTATAATTACAAGAAAAATGCGAATGTACTATTAGAAACTTATGAAAATACTCTAATGTTGTCGTAGTGGTATTGTCATTCTCCAGAAGCATATGGGCTGCATACAGTTAGGTCCTCCTCGGTTAGGTCCGAAGGTTAAAAAGTATGTGTTGGCACCAAGCTGTTTATTCTGAATTTTCTTTGTTTATATTCGTTATATGCGCTCTATATACATAATATATACAGGGTATATATTATGTCTAAATTTTGCTTGTTTTTAACCGACATGCGACATACTCAAGTCCCGTAACATCCTGTATATATTATATTTCGTCTAATTTTTCTTTATAATCTACATATACTTAAATCACGTACGCCCTATATTTTGTGGTAGTCAATTGCCCAAAAGCAGTCAATTGTACAACTGAATGTTAAGAGTATCGAAATAGATCTAGAAATAGTTAATATATTAGTTTATATTAGATCTAGAAATAGTTAGATCTTAATATAAGTTAGTGAATAAGTGTAATACTAAAATAAAGTTTTCTTTTTATAAGTTTAAAAATATTCGCGTTATTTAAATAAATACCCTGTATACCTATATACAGGGTATATAGGTATACAGGCAAAATTAAGCAGTAAAAACAATTAGTGAAGTTCCAGAACCCCTAAACACTCATATTGAATGGGGGATGTATGGTAATAAAATATAGGGTAGAATTCCATCGTACGACAGCGACATTGAGGTTGTGCTTGCAGCGGTACTAAGATGATCGTGATTTCAGGAGGGCCACTTGTCAAGTTAACAGAATGTGCTTGCTACGTCCTCCACAAAAAAAAAACCTTACTTACAAGTTTGTACGGAACTCTCGGTGCGCGACTCGCACTTGGCCGGTTTTTTTTTTAAATTTCAAATGATTATAATTTAAATGATTAATTTCAAATTAAATTGTCGAATTTGCAAAACATTTCAGAAAATATATTAAATAATAGAGAATGTATCTTGCTTTTTGTGTCTTGTTTCCTTTTCCCTTTTGAATCAAATAAACATCATGTGTTCGGGTTGGCAATTCGACATACCATACTACTAAACTATAAACTTCAACAATAGTTCGAATGCGCATGCCTACCGTAGTTTTTCATTGCGAATTGTGCCAGTAAGCTGCTTGTAGAAAGTGGCGGACTATTTTTTTGCTCTCACCAAGCGTTCCGTTACTTCTTATTTTACCAATACACCACTGGTCCTGGGTCGCTAAAGGTGAGGCCACACGATGCGTTACGTATGCGAGCGGTGCCGTATGGGATCCTTTGTTCAATGGCGGTTTTGGGCGTGAGCCCGTCCTTCCGCCGTCGTGGGTTTTGTTTTTCCGTTGTTGTTTTGTTATTTAGTCTGTTGTTGTCGTCTGTTCTTGTTTTGTCTTTCTTTTTTTTTATTTTTTTTTATTTTTAGTTTTTCATTTCGTTTCCTCCTTGGTTTTCTTCGGTGGGCTGTGTTAGGTTCTGCTTGGCTGCGGGTGGGGTCTTGTTTTCTTAGTTGATTCTTGGTCCTTTGTCTTTCTGTCTTGATTTTATTTGTGTTGGTAGTTTTCTCTTCCTTTTGGTCTGGTTGCGCATCGGGCGGTTTCTTTTGGGGGCTTCGGTTTTTCTCTTGGCGGCGGCTGCGGTCGTAATTTTGGGGGCGGCATCGGTGGTTTTCTTTGGTGAGGCTTCGGTTAGCTTCCTGGCGTCGGTTTCAGTTTTCTTTTCCAGGGCGGGGTCAGTTGTCTCTCCGGGGGCGGCTACGGTTGTCATTTCGGCTGCGGTTACGGTGGTCTTTTTGGCGGCGGTTTTAGTGGGCTTCTCGGCGGCGGTTTCAGTCGGGTATTCGGCGGCAGTTTCGGTGGAATCTTCGGCGGCAGTTTCGGTGGAATCTTCGGCGGCAGTTTCGGTGGAATCTTCGGCGGCAGTTTCGGTGGAATCTTCGGCGGCGGTTTCGGTGGAATCTTCGGCGACGGTTTCGGTGGAATCTTCGGCGGCGGTTTTGGTGGAATCTTCGGCGGCGGTTTCAGTGGAATATTCGGCGGTGTATTTCTTTTCGGCGGTTTTTTTCTTCAGCAGTAGCGTTATGTAATCCATCATTTGGGCGAGGACGCTGTCGTCCACGGTGTCCAAGTAATCGGGGTAGTAATACTTTGCCGCGAGGGCTTCGTTGGGGTTTGTCGTTATAAAGGTGGTCATCTTGCAGCTGCGACGGTCGCTGAGACTATGAGCGGTGCCGCAACGGCATCCTACATATAAATCACTATGCCATGTCACACGATGCATTGGGCCGCCGTGCGGCGTCGCACCGTAGGCACGCCGCGCTTGTGACCTGCGAGACGAGACGGGGAGGGGTGATGCGCTAAGACACCGCCGTGCATCGTGCCGCCACCGCAGTATTGTATCGAACGTGTTTATTTTGTAAATGTTAATATTTATCTTTCTTACGATGAGCACGGATAATATTGATATTGATTTTCTTATATCTTTACTACAAGAAAGACCTGCAATATGGGATAAAACACACGACGATTTTAAAAATAAGTTGAGTCATGGACGCCGCGCGGCACCGCAGTAAACAGCGTTCGGCTGTGGTGCCGCGACGCCCGTGCGGCACCCCATAGCTCGAATTAATTGCAGTGCGGTGCCGCACCGCACCGTTAATACATCGTGTGGCCTCGCTCTTAGTCTGGGACTGGTTGTAGGGCGGCATCAGGAATCAGGAAGAAGTTGAATTTCGGTTTGCGGCAGGCGTCCGGATTTTGGTTGGTGTTGTCAAGCGGAGGCGCGGCATCATGAGGTGTACGAGAGGTGGTGTGTCGCGTGTAAGCTTTCGTTGACATATTAGCAGGGAGTTGTTCAACGACTTCAGGTGCGTTTACTTGCATATTTGTATGTTATACGTTTCTCATACCGATCACATCGGGTTCACAAATTTCTGGGTGATAACATACATTCAAAATAATGATTATGAAAATTAATCTCTCAATTGAAGGCAAATACCAAACTAATTAAGACTATACAAAACCATAATAGAACGAAGTATTCTTCTTCTTTTAGCTCTACGGCCCAGGAAGGGCTTTGGCTTCCTTAACTGTCTCCTTCCACTGCTGTCTATCTGTCTTCTGCAGCTGCCATCCCATTCCGAATTTTTAGGACTATCATGTAAATCTTTGTTCTTTTTGTATTGCGATGGTCGTTTGCCGTAAATCCGACTTCCGAGGCTTTTTTTAAGTTTTGTAACACGTTTGTTTTACACAGGGTTGGGTCGCTGGCCCCACGCCTAACCCCCTTTTCGGAGGACCATTTCTCCCCCTTTCGTTAGCCCTGACCCTAGCCTCCATACGGGTTAGTACCGCATTTTGGCTAAGGTTGCTCAGGATTCCAGGGATCAGCGCCTCATCTCCGAGAATTCGTGGAGGTGAGAGCCGGAATTGGTAGTAGACATGCTATGCGACTCTAACTGGATGCAGTGTCATGCGATGCGCATGCACTACCCCGTTTGAACCCCATAGACCGAAATATAACAAGTTAATGAACAAACACCCTAACAAAAGATTTATTTGATTTAAGTTTTATTCATTTACATTCATTGTTTATTCAACATGATTTCTTCAAAAAATATTTGTCTATGCCCCACCGAATATTCTGGAAATACTCTTCCCAGTCGATCTGTTTCACGTCGAAATTCAACAAAGCCCGGTCTTCCTCGCTCAAACTCGCCCAAAGCTCCAAGGTGTTATCAACATCCACGTCAACCTGCACGGTCCTGTAGTACTCCGTCGCAGAATTCCACAACTGCAACTTCTTATACATCTGCACATAACTACAAAAGAAAGAATGCACATTAGGTTCCTCCCAACTGCGGGTCAAAACAGTTTGGGATTCTCTTTGGGATTGAACAAGGTTCGATGGAACAAGCAAAATTTCTTGGACGCGCAATTTGTTTAATGCTAAAAGCATAATATCTACTGGTTGCACAAAATATTTATTTGAACAAGCAAAAGCTTTCGAACGAATGAATCGCTTGTTCGTTGATGCAGACTTATCATCAAAGCAATTTACTTACTGGGGTTTTCTGCCGATTAGAAGCAAGAAGGTATCCAAACCGTAAGCAGGTATGGCGTTCAGGAACAGATCATTCATCGCGTGGACAAATTCATTATTGCTCTTGAACTTCCAGGCATTTGGTAGATCTCCAATGAGGTATTCATTAACATCCGTATATAATATTGGATGATTCGAGGATGTGTAATTGTAAACCAAAATTTCTGGGGATCTAAAACAAAAATGAAAAAAGTAATACGTGAGTTTAAAACATTGGATTCAAATACTTTGTTGTTGCTATTTTGTAGATTGTGGCTAGTAAAGCGTTGGCGGTCAGGTCGACTGGTACAGCTTGAGATTCGACGTTCGGTTTAGTGTAGCTGGATTTAATCAGGTTAGTAGAAACTCCGGCGACGAATCCTAATATACCAGCTGAGCTGTTACCCCAATACGGGAACGGTTCTAGGTAGGTGGATGTGACTGAAACGAAATAGTTTGGTTTAAAGTAAACGTTGCCGGGATCTGGTACTTACTATTTCCCGGTCGGAATATTCCGATGGTGAAATACTTTGCGTATTCCAAGCAGAGATTTTCAGTGACGTTTTTGATGAATGTGTAAGGTTGCTGCCAGTCCAAGATTATTTGTGGCGCGATTTTGTCCAGTATTTCTGGGGGCAAAATCTTTGCTAGATTTATTAAATCCGCTGGGGACATTGTTGTTGGGTAGATTTTTTCTTCGAGATGGCGGTGAGATGTTCTTGTGTAAACGTAGGCTGTTGACACGTACAGGAAACACTGAAAATTGTTGGTATCAAAGTTTTTAATTCTTCTGCTGATTTCAATTTAAAACTTAAGAACAGTTTTGCACAATTTTTGCTCTTACCTCTATATTTTTCGAAGCTTTTGCAAGTTCCAACAACTCCAACGTCCCTTGCAGATTATTCACAATTGTCTCGTGTATATTTGTTTTACTCAGCCGAATGCTAGCACCAACATGCAAAATGATTTGGATCTTTTCTCGAAACAGCGCAACATCTTGCTCGGACAAACCCAAAACCTTCCGACTCAAATCCCCTTCGATCCAATGCACCTTCTCCGCATACTTTGGATTCTCTTCTCGCATCCTCACAAACAGCTACCACCAAAGAAAAACCAGGATTAAGGATTTCTAGCTACATTTTAGACTTACCTCGTTTTCGAAGAAGGTTGATTTGAAGCTTTCGTCGCGTTTCTTCTTCTTCCTGATGAGCAGGTGAAGGCCTGCAACTTCGGGAAAGGATCTCAGCAGTTTCTCAACGACTACGGATCCCAGAAATCCAGTGGATCCTGTTATGAAGATATGCTTATCTGCGAGAAAATGTTTCACTGAAGACTGCATGATTGTCGATCAATCCTCAAACCTACAAACCAAGTGAAGGATACAGATAAGAG
Source organism: Phosphuga atrata (assembly GCA_944588485.1). Classification (NCBI taxonomy): domain Eukaryota; kingdom Metazoa; phylum Arthropoda; class Insecta; order Coleoptera; family Silphidae; genus Phosphuga; species Phosphuga atrata. The sequence continues at coordinate 60,859,881 of OX155900.1, forward strand.
GAAGCAAAATTTCAAAGAAATTTATTTTTGGAGGAAAAAATGTTAAGATTTGAACTATGAAGCGGCTCAGAACGGGTCAGTTTTTGAATTGATTTAACTTTGAAGATTCGTATCGCAGTTATCAATGGTATGTAAGCTGTTAATTCGGTTTCAGTTAATGTATCCATGTGCTAATGTTAGTAATGTATAATGTAATATATGTGAAAATATTTATTTGTTTTTGAGAGACGTTAAAAGTTTATTCAAAATATGCCGAAAACATTTTTCCATTTGCTAATAATAAAAATAAATAAATAAAATAATAGAAGTATTGGTAACGTCTAATGTGATTCATTTATTTTTAATATTCTTAGCGGAAATAAAGACATTTTAACGACGTATTTTCAATTAACTTTTAACGTATCTCTTTTTACTTTTTAACTTTTAACGTATCTCTTTTTACTTTTTAACTTTTAACGTATCAGATTTAATATTCATAAAATGAAAGAGAAGTTAGTTGATGAGAATTTGGGCAGGATCAAGGACGAGAAAAGCGGTGAAACCTTGGGGATCCCCAGCGCGATCAAAACCAAAGTTTTAGATCCCATCGCTGAGACAATAACTCGTCCAAAAATGAACATAGACTTCGCTTTGACCAAAGGATTCTTAATCTCCACCAGTTTTCCCTGGAGTCTCCAACAATCTCTAGCCCAGCAATCCTACAACCCGGAAACCGGCAAAGTAACAATACACAACAAACAAATGACCATCGACGAAGCCGTCAAGTCTTCAAACTAATGCGACGGTGAAATCCTGGGGATCCCCAACGCGATCAAAGACGAAGTTTTAGATCCCATCGCCGCGACAACAACTCGCCCAATAATGAGTTTAGACGTCGCTTTGGACAAAGGATTCTTAATCTTCACCAGTTTTCCCTGGAGTCTCCAACACTTCCTAGCCCAGCAATCCTACAACCCGGAAACCGGCAAAGTAGCAATACACAACAAACAAATGACCATCGACAAAGCCGCCAAGTCTAAACTAATCGACGAAGACGTCTTAACATTCAAACTACCTGCAGTTGCAGAGGTGTTCAGTTTGAAACAAGCCAAATAACTTGATGTGTTTGACGGCGTGTCCGGAAACATCTTAGGTTGCAATTTACTCGAGGCTCCGGAAAAAGGATTGTTGTTGCCGTACAAAACCCAACTCAGCTTACCAGAAGCCGTTTACAAAGGCCTTTATTAACCCACCAGCTGCAGAATCCAAGATAATCAAGAAATGGAGATGCCGCAGACCGAATTCGCAATCGATCGCGAGATCCTCGACGTTTCTTCGGCGCTTGTGACGATCGACGTGGAAGTCGTCACTTTAAACGCGGCGGTAGTAGGGAAAAATGTCATGTTCTAGGCCCACCTCTCACCTCCGACCTTGACCTAGACCCCCACCACTACCCCACCCCTAGAAAAACTCCACCCCCAAACCCACAGACCTGGCCCCCAACCCCCGATCCCAACCCCAAACTCCACCCCCAACCCCCAGACCCCGCCTTCCAGCCTCCACTTCCAACCCCAAACTCAGCCCCAATCCCCACGTCCACCCCCCAAACTGCGATTTGATAACGATTTCAAGCACGGTACCAACAGTACCCCTCGAATTGATTAGGAAACTATTTTTGTCGATTCTCGAACCTTTAATACAATAGCTAGCTACCCTTTTCTTGAAACTGCTAGAAATTTCAGTAATACCTTGCTGGTACGGTTTAGCTGCTGTCTGGAGATGCTTTTGTGATCTTAGATGTCCTGCATACTTGGCTTTGGTTGGGAAGACTTGGTCGCATATATTACAGTAGTGAATTGATGGAGTCGGCTGATCTATTTTCATCTTCTTCTAAACGTGGGGTGAATCGTCGGGTCTCTTCGAGGTGGAGGTTGAATCATCGGTATTTAGGGGTCTTTTCGAGGTGGTGAGCACATAGATGTTATGATATTTTTTCATGTGGCGTTTGTGGTTATCGCTTCTTGTAAATAGTGAATTACAAACTTCACATTTATACAATTTACAATATTTACAATTCCAATATTTCTTTTTCACCGCAGAGTTTCGAATGTCAGAAAAGAATATCTTTTCTTGCGAAAAGTTTTTGATATTTACTGCAGGAGAACATTTTTTAAGCTTGATCGTCTGATCTGTGTGTGTTTTTCGAGAGACTGGATGTTGGAAATGCTGTCCCTCCTATTTATACCAAAACCGATAGCTGACTCGACTGTTCCTTACACGTGTTTATCAAAACGAGGTCAAATTCTTAATATGATATACAGATTAATTCCAAGGAACTGGCAGTCTACGGTCACGTTTACATACAAGTTGAAACAGAAAAAAACTGACAGTTTTCACTTTCTCACGATTCACTTGCACGGGTCAAAAACTAGGTCAAACTCTTAATAGGATAAACAAATTAATTCTAAGAAACAGTGTTTATTTCTACGGTCATGTAGGATAAACACATTAATTACAAGAAACAGTGTTTATTTTACGGCCACGTAGGATAAACAGATTAATTCCAAGAAACAGTGTTTCTATAGTCGCGTTTAGGAAAATTCTGACTCGACGGTTTTAACTTTCTCACGATTCACTTGCACGGATCAAAAACTAGGTCAACCTCACAATAGGATAAACACATTAATTCCAATAAAACATTGTTTATTTCTACGGTCACGTTCAGGAAAATGCTGACTCAACGATAATGGGGTAAACACATTAATTCCAAGAAACAGTGTTTATTTCTACGGTCACGTAGGATAAACAGATTAATTTCGAGAAACAGTGTTTATTTCTATGGTCACGTTCAGGAAAATAGGGTTGGGGGAGGGTTTGGGGCGGGGTCTGAGGGGTTGCGGTGTGGTCTGGCGGTTGGGGCGTGGTCTGGGTGTTGGAAGTGGAGGTCTAGAGGTTGGGGGTGAAGTTTTGGGGGTGGAAGTTGGGGTTGGGGCGGGGTCTGGGGGTTGGAAGTGGGGGCTGGAGGGCGATGTCTGTGGGTTGGGGGTGGTGTTTTGGGGTTGGAATCGTGGGTTGGGGGCGAGGTCTGGGGGTTGGGGGGTGGAGTTTGGGGGTAGAAATGGAGGTTTGTTCGGGGTCTAGGGATGGGGGTAGTGGTGGAGGTTGATTCCCATATTTCTTTGTTTGGCAAGGGAATACACTCTGAGCGCAATACTGACCAGATAGTACAAAATACTTCCTTTACAATTTTGATGATAGTCGAAATCCCATACAGGTAACTGTAGTGTAAATCCATAAAAGTGCAACCGCTTGCCAGATATCTGAAACAAACAATCCAATGACGTTTTCTTTGCAGGTAAAGATGTCATGAAGAAGTGGAAAAATGTCAGAGATTCCTACAGAAAATTACAAAACAAAATTAAAGAAACTAAAAAATCAGTGTCTGGAGCACAAATTTTGGAAACGTACATATACGACTCTCAGTTGCAGTTTCTTGATAAAATATTTCAACACCGAACCACAGAAGATAGTCTGTCTGTAGATGTCATCGATTCCGAGAATGTGGAGATAAATGAAAATGATAATCCTTCTGAACAAGTTATGGACGTATCAAACAACCAAGCCTCAAGTGCTCAGTCTAGCAAAGAACCTTGAAGTACTCATGCTCAGATAGTGACTGAACAGAATTAAAAAAAACCTAGACAAAATAAAAGAAAATTGGACCCCGTCGTATTGGAAATGATGAATGATGATGTGAATGAAGATGAAATGAAGCTGTTAAGGAAAAACCGAATAGGCACCAGTCATGCAGATTTTGACCAATTTGAAGTACTTGATTTCCAAATGGACGTTCTTAAGACAATTGAAGCTATCAGACTGCGGAAGCAAAGAGTTGAAGCAGCTACAAAACCTGTGTATTTAGCCCAGGATATGCCAAGTACGTCATTAGGTGTTACTCACAAATTAACTGAGCATAATGTAAATTGTCTGCAACAAGCTACACCTCACTACACTACATCCCAATCCCACAGTTCCCAATTTTTGTCACAATCTCCAGCCATCACATACAACATCTCTCCGGTATCAGATGTCAGTTCATATGAAGAAACATTCGATTTTTCCAAGTCATGTATATAAGTTATATATTTTATCATAAATTATGTTCATGAACCCTTTTGATTTTCTAATTTTACTTACCTTAATGTAACTGCCAACATTTCAGCTGGGTCAATACATTCCCTCATAAATGTATCTTGATGTTGAATAAAATCCGTTGCCGTAGGAGCAGTTCATCAAAGGATGTTACTGACATCCTGAAGTAATTAAAAAAGTTGTCACTGTTTATTCTTAGATCCTGAAAAAGTGTGTAAAACGAACCATGATTCTTTTTTTTTATAAGAAGAGGTAGGATCGAATTAATTCTATTCCGTCTATTTCGTTATATTCGCCTTAAAAGAACCATCATGGCTATAACACGTCTACGGTCCATGCTGAACTGATAGATTTGACCGCAATCAAACCTTATAGCAACCTGACGAGTGTGAACATATCGGCGAGGTTACCGCGACCGCCTCAACCGCGCCGAATCTGAACCGCGTCGCGTATAACCTCGCAGGTGTGAAACTAGCCTTAGGCTAGCTACACACGTACTGTGTGGATGTGTCCGGCGCAGGCCCGGCACCGGGTTGGACATCTTACACACATGCCGGATGGATTTGTCCGGAACCGGCCCGATAACCCACGAGGTCGAGCTACGAGCAGTGTATTTATTTGACTTCAGTACAAAATGGATCGCAAAAGAGTTATTTGTATGTGGTTACTTTATCGGCGGTTACTTCGCAAGAAAAAAAACATTGGGTGCACCCAGTCGACAAGTGAAGACGGTCGACTGCCGGACCGGCATGTGTGCAAGCTTCAATACAGTTCCCTAGCCCACCACAGCCGAGCCGGTACCCGGCAGCCGGATGGCCTGTGGGGGCCGGCCGGTGACAACCCGACAAAATGAGTCGGCCCGGCGCCGGATGGACTCACGCGGCACGTGTGAACTCCTTCATGCTAGACTATGCAACACCACCCTCTCCACCCGGTGCCGGGCCTGCGCCGGATACATCCACACGGTACGTGTGTAGCGAGCCTTAGGCTATCTACACACGTACTGTGTGGATGTATCCTGCGCAGGCCCGGCACCGGGTTGAACACCTTACACACATGCCGGATGGATTTGTCCGGAACCGGCCCGATGGCCCACGAGGTCGAGCTACGAGCAGTGTATTTATTTGACTTCAGTACAAAATGGATCGCAAAAGAGTTATTTGTATGTGGTTACTTTATCGGCGCTTACTTCGCAAGAAAAAAAAAGCAAAGAAAACATTGGGTGCACCCACTCGACAAGTGAAGACGGTAGACTGCCGGACCGGCATGTGTGCAAGCTTCAATACACTTCCATAGCCCACCATAGCCGAGCCGGTACCCGGCAGTCGGACGGCCAGTGGGGGCCGGCCGGTGACCACCCGACAAAATGAGTCGGCCCGGCGCCGGATGGACTCACGCGGCGCGTCTGAACTCCTCCATGCTAGACCATGCAACACCACCCCCGCCTGCGCCGGACACATCCACACGGTACGTGTGTAGCGAGCCTTAACGCATCGTGTGGCCTCGCTCTTAGTCTGGGACTGGATGTAGGGCGGCATCAGGAATCAGGAAGATGTTAAATTTCGGTTTGCGGCAAGCGTCCGGATTTTGGTTGGTGTTGTCAAGCGGAGGCGCGGCAACATGAAGTGTGCGAGAGGAGGTGTGTCGCGTGTAAGCTCTCCTTGGCATAGGAGCAGGGAGTGGTCAACGACTTCAGGTGCGTTTGGTTGCATATTGGTATGTTATACGTTTCTCATACCGATCACGTCGGGGTCAACAATTTCTTCGCGATAACATAAATTCAAAAAAATGATTGTGAAAATTAATCTCTCAATTGAAGGGCAAATACGAAACTAATTTAGACTATACAGAACCATAATAGATCGAAGTTTTCTTCTTGTTTTAGCTATACGGTCCAGGATGGGCTTTGGCTTCCTTAACTGTGTCCTTCCAATTGTATCTGTCTTCTTCTCCTTTTAGCTCTAGGGCCATGGATGGGCTTTGGCTTCCTTAACTGTCTCCTTCCAATTGTATCTGTCTTCTTCTTCTTTTTTTAGCTCTAGGGCCCAGGATGGGTTTTGGCTTCCTTAACTGTCTCCTTCCAATTGTATCTGTCTTCTGCAGATGCTATACAATTTTGAACATGAACATGAATTTCATGTAAATCTTTGTCCTTTTTGTATTGCGATGGTCGTTGTCGTTTGTTCAGATTCCATTTCGTAGGCTTGTTTTTAGGTTTCGTAACGTGTTTGCTTTTCTCAGGGTTGGGTCGCTGAACCCCCTTTTCGGATTATTTCTCTCGCTTTCGTTAGCCCTGGCCCTAGCCTCCATACGGATTAGTACCGCATCTTGGCCAGAGTTGCTCAGGATTCCAGGGATCACCGCCTCATCTCTGAGGATTCGTGGAAGTGAGAGCCGGAATTGGGTAGGACATGCTATGCGACTTTAACTGGATGCAGCGTCTTGCGATGCGCATGCACTACCCCGTTTGAACCCCATGGACCGAAACATAACAAGTTAATGAACAAACAGGCTAACAAAAGATTTATTTGATTTTTAAGTTTTATTCATTTACATTCATTGTTTTGTGGTGGTACCACTGGGACGCGAAGCTAAGTTGGCAACCATGAACATTGATTTTTCAACAGGGATTATTGATTTTTTAGTTCGGTTAACGGTGTGAGTTTAGAGAACACAAGTTGAGTATTATCGCTGTAAATATTTAAATTATAATATAATTAGATATACAAATATATTGTCATTAAAAACAGTTCGTTCATTAAGTGATTAAAAACCTTCTGACACGACCAATAGTTTATTCAACATGATTTCTTCAAAAAATATTTGTCTATTCCCCACCGAATATTCTGGAAATACTCCTTCCAGTCGATCTGTTCCACGTCGAAATTCAACAAAGCCTTATCTTCCTCGCTCAAACTCGCCCAAAGCTTCAAGGTGTTATCAACATCCACGTCAAAATGCACGGTCCTGAAGTATTCTGTCGTAGAGTTCCACAACTGCAACTTCTTATACATCTGTACATAACTACAGAAGAAAAAATGCATGTTAGGTTCCTCCCAACTGCGTGTCAAAACAGTTTAGGATTGTATTTGGGATTGAACAATGTTTGATGGACGTACAGATTGTTTATTGCAACAAGCAATATCTATTGCACGTGCAAAATATTTGTTGCAATAAGCAAAAGCTTTTGAACGAATGACGTTCCAATCTCTTGTTAGTTGATGCAGACTTATCATCAAAGCAATTCACTTACTAGGGTTTTCTGCCGATTAGAAGCAAGAAGGTATCCAAACCGTAAGCAGGTATGGCGCTCAGGAACAAATCATGCACCGCATGAACTAATTCATTATTGCTCCTGAACCTCCAGGCATTTGGTAGATTTCCAATGAGGTATTCATTAAGATCTGTATATGATATGGGATGATTCGAGGATGTGTAATTGTAAACCAAAATTTCTGGGGATCTAAAACACAAATGAAAAAATTAATACGTGAGTTTAAAATATTGTATTCAAATACTTTGTTGTTGCTACTTTGTAGATTGTGGCTAATAAAGCGTTGGCGGTCAGGTCGACTGGTACAGCTTGAGATTCGACGTTCGGTTTAAAGTAGGTGCATTTAATCAGGTTACTAGAAACTCCGACGACGAATCCTAATATACCAGCTGAGCTGTTAGCCCAATACGGGAACGGTTCTAGGTAGGTGGATGTGACTGAAACGAAACAGTTTGGTTTAATGGAAACATTGCCTGAATCTGGTACTTACTATTTCCCGGTCGGAATATTCCGATGGTGAAATAGTTTGCGTATTCCAAGCAGAGATTTTCAGTGACATTTTTGATGAATGTGTAGGGCTGCTGCCAGTCCAAGATTATTTGTGGCGCAATTGTGTCGAGCATTTCTGGGGGCAAAATCTTAGCTAGATTTATTAAATCCGCTGGGGACATTGTAGTTGGGTAGATTTTTTCTTCGAGGTGGCGGTAAGATGTTCTTGTGTAAACGTAGGCTGTTGACACGTACAGGAAACACTGAAAATTGTTGGTATCAAAGTTTGTAATTCTTCAATTTGAATCTTGAACAGTCTTGCACAATTTTGTCTGTCGATAATTCTCTTACCTCTAGATTTCTCGAAGCTTTCCCAAGTTCTAACAACTCCAACGTTCCTTGCAGATTATTCACAATTGTCTCGTGTATATTTGTTTTACTCAGCCGAATGCTAGCACCAACATGCAAAATGATTTGGATCTTCTCTCGAAACAGCGCAACATCTTGCTCGGACAAACCCAAAACCTTCTGACTCAAATCCCCTTCGATCCAATGTACCTTCTCCACATACTTCGGATTCTCCTTCCGCATCCTCACAAACAGCTACCACCAAACAAAAACCAGTAAGAATTTCTAGCAACATTTTAGACTTACCTCGTTTTCGAAGAAGGTTGATTTGAAGCTTTCGTCGCGTTTCTTCTTCTTCCTGATGAGCAGGTAAAGGCCTGCGACTTCGGGAAAGGATCTCAGCAGTTTCTCAACGACTACGGATCCCAGAAATCCAGTGGATCCTGTTATGAAGATATGCTTGTCTGCGAGAAAATGTTTCACTGAGGTCTGCATGATTGTTGATCAATCCTCAAGCCTACAAACCAAGCGAAGGAAACAGGTAAGAAAAGGAAGTTTATTTTTTGGAGGAATTAATTGTTAAGATTTGAACTATAAAGCGGCTCAGAACGAGACAGTTTTTGAATTGATTCAACTTTGAAGATTCGTATCGCAGTTATCAATGGTATGTTAGCTGTTAATTCGGTTTCAGTTAATGTATCCATGTGCTAATGTTAGTAATGTATAATGTAATATATGTGAAAATATTCATTTGTTTTTGAGAGACGATAAAAGTTAATTCAAAATACGCGGATAACATTTTTCCATTTGCTAATTATAAAAATAAATAAATAAAATAATGGAATTATTGGTGACGTCTAATGTGATTCATTTATTTTTAATATTCTTAGCGGAAATAAAGATATTTTAACGACGTCTTTTCAATTAACTTTTAACGTTTCTCTTTTTACTTTTTAACTTTTAACGTACCAGATTTAATATTAATAAAATTGAAGTGAAGATTGTTGATGAAAATTTGAGCAGGATCAAGGACGAGAAAAGTGGTAAAATCTTGAGGATCTCCAGCGCGACCAAAAAAGTTTTAGAACCCATCGCTGGGACAATAACTCGTCTAAAAATGAGCTTAGACGTCGCTTTTACCAAAGGATTCTTAATCTCCACCAGTTTTCCCAGGAGTCACCAGCAATTCCTATCCCTGCAATCCTACAACCAGGAAACTGGCAAAGAAACAATACACAACAAACAAATGACCATCGACGAAGCCGTCAAGTCTTCAAACTAACGCGGCGGTGAAATCTTGGGTATACCCAGCGCGATCTAATCCAATGTTTTAAATCCCATCGCCGGGACAATAACTCGTCCAGAAATTAGGTTAGACGTCGCTTTGGCCAAAGGATCCTAAATCTTCACCAGTTTTCTCTGGAGTCTCCAACAAGCCCTAGCCCAGCAATCCTACAACCCGGAAACCGGCAAAGTAGCAATACACAACAAACAAATGACCATCGACGAAGCCGTCAAGTCTATATTAATCGACGAAGGCGTCTTAACGTGCAAACTACCTGAAGTTGCAGAGGTGTTGAGTTTGAAGCAAGCCAAAGAACTTGATGTGTTTGACCGGGTGTTAGTTAAAGATCTTAGGTTGCAATTTACTCGAGGCTGTGGAAAAAGGATTGTTGTTGCCGTACAAAACCCAATTGAGCTTACCAGAAGCCCTTTACAAAAGAACCGGCAGGAACCAAGATACTCAAGGTAAGATACTTTCCATTTTGTTGTAAAGGTTCTTCTATAATTTCAGAAAAACTGGAAGTTTCTTCGAAAATTATACAAAGTGTAGTCTAAGTCTATATCGTGTGAATAAATCTGGTAATTCCGTCTATATATCTAGATAGATAATTTAATTGCCTAACAGAATCTAGTTTGAAACTTCTATTAGAGTTCCATTTATTGCTGTAATTTTGGTAAAACTTGAAAGTTCAAGTTTGTGAGTCGATATCTTCTAAACTGGACGAAGTCTCGTAATCCCATTCACAAATCCAAAAAGATAATTTAATTACCTAACAGGATCTTGTTTAAAACTTCTGATGTAATTCCACATTTTCAATTGAAGAACTGCTGAATCATTGTAGTTCCCTGACAAGAAATGAAATCTCCTCAAGATTCACCCTTTAAAATTGTTTAGGAACTACTGGATCATTGTAAGTCTCTGAGACGGAAGTAAGTCTAGTCCTAGGGAGATTATAAATAAATGAACGAGTGATGGGTTATTATAAAACCTTGTAGTTCATTGTAGATTCTTAAGGAGAACCAGAATCCTGCTATTATAGCGAGTATTAAACGAGTGGTAGGTTCTTACAGAATCTTAAGGAACTTCTGATGTTGTTCCAAATTTTTAATTTAATTGAGGAACTCCTGGATTATTGTAGATCCCTTAGAAGGTATGAAGTCTCATCATTATAGAGATTATAACAAAATTGTTACCCCTCAAATTAAACCCCTCACCTTGAAGTCACCTTGTCGCGGTGTGAGGGCTTAGTTTCGCAACATACCGTTGGGCGTCACGACTGGAACAACTCCGGTCGGGGCGTTCGGCGGAGGGCGAACAACCAAGAACTTCCAAACCCTTAATCCCAAGGTGTCATGCGACCCGTGCCAAAGGGACTGGTCGATGGCCAAGGGCAACCGGCCATCGCTTACGGAGCCCCTCTGACACCTGGCGACCTCAGAGGGTATCCAGCCTTACCACTATCAAGCGGGGCTCTGATGTGGTGGACCTTTAGTTCCCTTGCGACTCGTGGGATTTATATGAATTCCAAAAGTAAAAACAATCCATGTGTACGGGACCTAACCGACACAGAGAACAAGGAAGTCAGCCCGGATTCCCGGGAAGACGACCTTGACCTCACACTCGTAGACATGAGCAGTCCAGCCATGTCTACGGAGGCAGAGGTAGATGTTCTTGTAGGGACAGAGGAGGACTTGCCGCCTCCTGTCACAAAACAAGAATGACCAGCAGGCGCACCAAAATAGCCCAAGTGAACATCCATCATGCCAAAGCAGCTTCAGCTGTGATGGCTAGTATGTTCACCAAGCAGCACTTAGGGCTAGCGCTGCTTCAAGAACCCTGGACCTACGGAGGTAAGATCAGAGGCCTTAGCAACAGGGAATGTAAGTTGGTATGGGACAGCCGTGAGGTCTCCCCTAGAACCTGCATTATGGTAAGAAATGGCATAAATTACTTATGTCTTTCAGAATTTTTAACGCGGGATTTAGTACCGATTCAGGCCCTCATCAAGATCGAGGGTCTCCACCGAGAAGTAGTGATCGCATCAGCATACTTCCCTGGCGATGGTAACAGCATACCACCCATTGAAGTACAAAAGCTGGTGGAACACTGTATTAGGAGAAGGCTGCCACTCATCCTGGGATGTGACGCGAACGCACACAATGAGATGTGGAGCAGCACGGACACTAATAAGAGGGGTGAGTACCTTTTAGAATACCTCATTAAAGAGAACTTAATTGTGTACAACGTTGGGAACACACCAACATTCGTCACTAAAGTCAGAAATGAGGTACTGGATATTACGGTAGGTAGCGCTAACGTAAGTAAACTAATTAAAAAGTGGAGGGTTTCAAGTGAGCCCTCAATGTTAGATCATAGGATCATAGAGTTTGAGCTGGAAGGAGCGAGTGAGGAAAACAGCCCCATTCGAAACCCCAGACAAACTGTGTGGCCTATGTTTAGTTCCCAACTAAAAGAAAACCTAGAGTAGGTGACAGTGCGGGGTAGTATCAAACACTACACCGTGCTGGAGCAGGCTGTAGGAGAAATAAATGTAGCAATCACCACGGCATTTGAATCCAGCTGCCCGGTAAAAACCGTGAAGGAGCATATGGACGAAAAATGGTGGAACAAAAATTTGTCTACATTAAGAGCAAAAGTACGTAGGCTTTTCAACAAAGCCAAGCAATACGGAAATTGGCTAGAATACTCTGAGGTGCTTACCACCTACAACAAAGAGATCAGAAGGGCAAAAAGGGAAAACTTTAGGACCTTCTGTGAAAACATAGAATCCACGCCGGTGGCAGCTAGACTGCACAAAGCACTAGCGAAGGATAGAGTGGAAATGACAACCACTCTCAAGAAACCGGATGGGACCTTCACGGAGGATGAAGAGCAAAGAGCTCTCCTCCTACTAGAAACCCATTTTCCGGGATGTAGAGGATACAGGGAGACCGAGGGCTTAATGCAACCACGGAATCCAAGTCGGGCCGACTGGAAGAGGGCAACGTCCATCTGTACGGAAAACCGAATCAGATGGGCTATCGGCACTTTCCAGCCTTTTAAGGCCCCAGGTGTGGACGGACTAGTTCCTGCCTTCCCACAAAAGGGAGAGAGAGAACTAATGCCGTATCTTCTAAATATCTTTAGAAGTAGCTTAGCGCTCGGATATATACCGGAGCTATGGAGAAAGGCTAAGGTGGTATTTATACCGAAGGTGGGGAAGAAAGACACCACTCAACCGAAGTCATTTAGACCCATTAGTCTAACATCTTTTATGTTAAAGACAATGGAGAAGGTGATTGATAATTACCTTAGGACTATAGTGCTGGTAGGTACACCACTACACAGGAGTCAGCAGGCATACAGAGCAGGGAAATCCACAGAAACCGCCCTGTATCAGCTGACAAACGAAATAGAAGCAGCACTAGATACAAAGGAAGTAGCAATATGTGCCTTCTTGGATATAGAGGGAGCTTTTGACAACACCTCACACGAGGCTGTCAGGGCGGCCCTTGAAAGAAGGAGTATCGACAGCACTATCTCAAAGTGGATGGGAGAAATGCTGAGAACTAGAACGGCGGAGACACAAGTGGGAAAAGACACCATTAAGATCTCCACAACTCGAGGGTGCCCACAGGGAGGTGTACTATCACCGCTAATGTGGAGCCTGGTAGTTGATGAACTACTGGTTAGGCTAAACGACCTAGACATCAAATGTCAAGGTTACGCCGATGACATAGTCATAATGGCCAGAGGAAAATTTGAGGGAACGCTCTGTGAAATTGTTCAGAGAGGCCTCAAAGTAACTAGTAGATGGTGTCAAACAGTGGGATTGAGACTCAACCCGAGCAAAACCACGGTGATACCATTTACTAGAAGGAGAAAACTAAACTGCCTACATCCCATACTCATAGATGGGAAGGCAGTAGAATACCAACAGGAGATAAGGTATCTGGGTATCACACTAGATAGCAAACTCCTATGGAATAGACGCCCTAATGGTGCGCCCTAATGGTGTGCAGAAATCTGGCAGGAAAAACGTGGGGTTGTAACCCCACTATCCTGCGATGGATGTACACCATGATAGTGAGACCTGCAATTACTTATGGGGCAGTTGCGTGGGGAAGTAGAATCAAGCTGGCCTCTATGAGGAAACAGCTTGAGAAGATTCAAAGACTGGCGTGTGTCTGCATTACGGGGGCGATGGGGTCGTGTCCGACAGCAGCATTGGAGCTGCTGCTGGATCTGACTCCGCTGCACCTTGTGGTGGAGAGCGCCGCCAGATCGGCGATCGTAAGATTCAGCAAGGAAGGAATGGGCAGAGGTAAAATAATCGGGAGCAGAGACCGAAACAGCCTCGCTGCCAAGATCCCCTGGCTGGAAGTACCAAAAGACGAAATGGTATGCAAATACCACTTCGAGAAAAACTACACAGCAATGTGTAGTAGTAAAGCCGATTGGAGCGACGAATCCTCAGCATACCACATAGAGCAAAATGCCATCAAGTGGTATACAGATGGTTCGAAGACAAAGGAAGGCACTGGTGCAGGAGTGTTTGGACCTCGTACCAGATACTTCGAATCCATGGGAACATCCCCAAGTATCTTCCAAGCAGAGATACACGCAATCGAAAGATGTGCACAGTTTAACTTCGACAGGAATTACCGCAAAAAACGAATTGCTATCCTGTCAGATAGCCAAGCAGCCATCAATGCCATTAGCTCATACACCATCAGATCCAAACTGGTATGGGACTGTGTGGGGAAGCTGAACAAGCTTGGCAGGGATAATAAAGTAACGCTATACTGTACCAGGCTGTACTGTACTACGCTGTACCAGGACACACTGGTATAGACGGAAACGAAGAAGCCGATCACCTAGCAAACAAGGGATCCAGTAGCCCCTTTATAGGTCCGGAACCCTTTTGCGGTATGAGCGTGAAAACCATCCGCAAAAGTTTAGATGAAGAAATAAGAGGAAAATGGATGAAAACCTGGGAAGAACTTCCAGGGCTAAGGCAATCCAAAGTGATGCTGGGATCTTTTAACCAGAAGAGAACTAAAGCTTGCCTGAAACTAAGCAGGAACAAGCTCAGAATTCTGACAGGAGCCCTGACGGGACACTGCAGACTTAGGAAACATCTCAAGGCCCTAGGTCTAGAGGAGGATGATAGATGCAGATTCTGTGGCTCAGCAGAGGAAACCCCCATACATCTGTTCAAAGACTGCGGAGCATTACTCCGCAAGAGACAGATGTACCTTGGGGCAGATCCTGAAATTCCTAAAGGAATCAGGATTAGAGGAGGCGCTCTAAATGGGTAAGTACACCAACACTTGGAGGAGGAGGGTGGGGTACAATAGATCTATAAAGGTCGCAGTACAAGTCGTCACCACCATATCTACAATCTACAATCTAACAAAATTGAACAAGCATTAGGTTAAACTTAAGGAGCTTCTGTATCATTGTAGATCCCTGAGAAGAACCAGAAACCTGCTGCTATAGCGATTATAACGAAAGTTAACGAGTGGTAGGTTGTTATAGAAACTTTTAACGTTTATAGAAATTTTTTAATTAAGGAACTTCTGAATCATTGTAAGTCCCTGAGAAGATATGAAGTCTCATAATTATAGGGCTTATAACAAAATTGAACGAGTAATAGGTTAACCTGGAGCAACTTCTAGATCATTATAGATCCTTTAGAAGAAACAGAATCCTGCTGTTATAGCGATTATAACGAAATTGAAAGAGTACTAGGTTCTTATTCGCTCCGTGCATAACCGCGCTTACCGCTACCTGTGGCCAAAAAGACAACTTCGTCTACAATAATGGAGTATAAAAACAACAGGCAATAACAAGAAATAATTATTTTAAACATATTTCTAGTTTATTTCGCTCTAAAGTTACAAATAAACAAGATATATAGTTCTTCGCTGTACACTATCTCGCATTTCCGGCAGATTTTTTCACTCTGCATGGATCGTCATAATCGTCATAACTTTTGAACGGCTCAATACAGAGACTTTTAGTTCTCACCAATCGATTCAGCGTCCCAAAATTAGTCGGAAAGCGTATATAATATTTCTCAGGAGATTTTCGATTAAGAAATACCATCGACACGGGAAGTCGATACCGCGGAAACGTTAAAATGCGAGAAAATCGATTTTGTCAAAAAAATCTCTTACAACGGCTGTTCAATTTACTAATAATGCTATCTACATCAATCCCTGAACCATCAATTATATAGCAGATCACTCTGTTCTTAAACTGACCCAAGATGATGTTCTGCTGGACCGCCTTCACTGTTGCTTGGAGATGTTTCTGTGATCGTATATCTACTGCATACCTTAGCGTTCTTGGCTATTGTTGATTGCATATTTCAGAAATTATTTGGCTGTCTGCGGCTCCAACTTTATCTTCTTGGAGGTGTAGAGTGAATATTCAGTATTTAGGCTCAATAAGTTGATTGGATTATTGAGTCTAATGCATAGTATTTGTCACGTGGTCAATGACTCATCTAGACAAGTTGTTACAGGAAAATGCTAACTCGACGGTTTTAACTTTCTCACGATTCACTTGCACGGGTCAAAAACTAGGTCAAACTCCTAATAGGATAAACACATTAATTCCAAGAAACTGACAGTGTTTATTTCTGCGGTCACGTTTCTAGAATAAACATATAACAATTACAAGAAACTGACAGTGTTTCTACGGTCACGTTTATAGATAAGTTGAAACAGGAAAATGCTGACTCTACGGTTTTCAACAACGGTTTTAACCTTCCCACGATTCTATGCATGTATGACATCCAAATTTCTCAGAATACATCGAATAAGTTCAAACTCACATCCAGATAAGTTGAAACATGATACTGATAGCGTTTTCTATCTCACGATTTAGATATGTCATAGTCGCATGCATTTACAAGATCAAATACTAAATTAATTAGACCGCGTTTCTTATTGCGGTAGTTGTATTTAAATGCAGCGGTTGTAATTTTTAAACTGGACACGATTGTTTATATATTTTATTAAGCGCCCGGTCCTAAGCGTGCGGTTACATAAACATTCACTGTCGTAGTTTTTTTTTAATTTTTAAATAATGTTATTTCCTTGATACACATTTAAAATCTTCAAGTTGAAATACTAAACTAATTACGTAAACTTAAAAAAGAAAGAATACCATGACACACTCAAAATTAAACCTAATAGCAGAAATACTTTTTTATTTGAAATAATTAATACGATCGAGTTCATAGACAAGTTTAAGAAATTTCGCTTACACATAGGAAATTATTCAGATAAATATCGCAGGATGTGATCTAGTCTTATATGTTCTTGTTCTAAATCCTATAATTTCAATTGAATCAAGCCGTAATATGTTTGCAATCAATCATGCATACACCTTACCCACCCGCAATTTTCACCGCTTGTCTAGTCTTGTCTGTCTAGTCTTGTCAGTCTAGTCTTGTCTGTCTAGTCTTGTCTAATCTTGTCTATCTTGTATGTCTAGTCTTACCTGTTTAGTCCTGTCTAGTCTTGTCTGTCTAGTCTTATCTGTCCAGTCCTATCTTGTCTGTCTAGTCTTGTCTAGTCTTATCTGTCCAGTCTTGTCAATGTAAACCCCATAATCTCAATTGAATCAACCCCCATCTGTAAATATGCCCACCCTCTCATTTTGAATTTTCCCCGCGCTCGCGCGCCATCTACACATACACGCTCGGACACGATCAGAACTACGGTTAGGTGATGGGGTAGTTTTGCTCCTTCGGGCTCAATGGGAATCTTATGGAAGGAGCAGCGCCATGTAAATCCTTACGGGGAGGCTGCTCCAGAAGGAACTATCTTTCCCTACTAAAGTTCCAAGAAAAAATATGTTTTTTTCACTTATGGCCAGCTTTTTGCGATTTCCGGCCTCTGTGCGTCGGGGTCACCAATTTGTGGGTGATAACTGATAATACAAATTCAAAATAATGATTGTAACAATTAATCTCTCAATGCAAGGGCAAATAAGAAACCAATGAATACTACACAAAACCATAATAGACCGACGAATAACAAGTTAATGAACAAACAGCGTAACAAAATATTTATTTTACTTAAGTTTTATTAATTTACATTCATTGTGTGTTCAACACGATTTCTTCAAAAAATATTTGTCTATGCCCCAGCGAATATTCTGGAAATACTCCTTCCAGTCGATCTGTTTCACGTTGAAATTCAACAAAGCCTTATCTTCCTCGCTCAAACTCGCCCAAAGCTCCAAGGTGTTATCAATATCCACGTCAAAATGCACGGTCCTGAAGTACTCTGTCGTAGAGTTCCACAACTGCAACTTCTTATGCATCTGTACATAACTACAAAAGAAAAAATGCACGTTAGGTTCCTCCCAACTGCGTGTCAAAACAGTTTAGGATTGTATTTGGGATTGAACAATGTTTGATGGACGTACAGATTGTTTATTGCAACAAGCAATATCTATTGAACGTGCAAAATATTTGTTGCAACAAGCAAAAGCTTTTGAACGAATGACGTTCCAATCTCTTGTTAGTTGATGCAGACTTATCATCAAAGCAATTTACTTACTAGGGTTTTCTGCCGATTAGAAGCAAGAAGGTATCCAAACCGTAAGCAGGTATGGCGCTCAGGAACAAATCATGTGCCGCGTGGACTAATTCATTATTGCTCCTGAACCTCCAGGCATTTGGTAGATTTCCAATGAGGTATTCATTAACATCCGTATATGATATAGGATGATTCGAGGATGTGTAATTGTAAACCAAAATTTCTGGGGACCTAAAATACAAATGAGAAAATTAATACGTGAGTTTAAAATATTGTATTCAAATACTTTGTTGTTGCTATTTTGTAGATTGTGGCTAGTAAAGCGTTGGCGGTCAGGTCGACTGGTACAGCTTGAGATTCGACGTTCGGTTTAATGTAGGTGGATTTAATCAGGTTTCTAGAAACTCCGACGACGAAGCCTAATATACCAGCTGAGCTGTTAGCCCAATACGGGAACGGTTCTAGGTAGGTGGATGTGACTGAAACGAAACAGTTTTGTTTAAAGGAAACGTTGCCGGAATATGGTACTTACTATTTCCCGGTCGGAATATTCCGATGGTGAAATAGTTTGCGTATTCCAAGCAGAGATTTTCAGCGGCGTTTTTGATGAATGTGTAGGGTTGTGGCCAGTCCAAGATTATTTGTGGCGCGATTGCGTCCAGCATTTCCGGGGGCAAAATCTTTGCTAGATTTATTAACTCCACTGGGGACATTGTTGTTGGATATATTTTTTCTGCCAGGTGGCGGTGAGATGTCCTTGTGTAAACGAAAGCTGTTGACACGTACAGGAAACCCTGAAAATTGTTGGTATCAAAGTTTGCAATTCTTCTGCTGATTTCAATTCAAAACTTAAGAACAGTTTTGCACAACTTTTTCTCTTACCTCTAGATTTTTCGAAGCTTTTGCAAGTTCCAACAACTCCAACGTCCCTTGCAGATTATTGACAATCGTCTCGTGCAAATTGGTTTTAGTCAGCCGAACGCTGGCACCAACATGCAAAATGATTTGGATCTTCTCTCGAAACAGCCCAACATCTTGCTCGGACAAACCCAAAACCTTTTGACGCAAATCCCCTTTGATCCAATGCACCTTTTCCGCATACTTCGGATTCTCCTTCCGCATCCTCACAAATAACTACCAAACAAAAACCAGTGAGGATTTCTAAAAGCAACATTTTAAACTCACCTCGTTCTCGAAGAAGGTTGATTTGTAGCTTTCGTCGCGTTTCTTCTTCTTCCTGATGAGCAGGTAAAGGCCTGCGATGTCGGGAAAGGATCTCAGCAGTTTCTCAACGACTACAGATCCCAGAAATCCAGTGGATCCTGTTATGAAAATATGCTTGTCTGCGAAAAAATGTTTCACTGAAGACTGCATAATGGTTAATGGATCCACCAGCCTACAAATCAAGGGAAGGAATCAAGGAAAAGGCGGAGCAAAATTTCAAGGGAATCTATACGATCAGGTATTTAAATTTGATATAAGTATTTCTTGTGTAAGTTTGAAGTATGAAGCTACTCAGAACGAGTCAGTTTTTGAATTGATTCAACTTTGAAGATTGGTATCGCAGTTATCAGTGGTATGTAAGCTATTAATTCGGTTTCAGTTAATGTATCCATGTGCTAATGTTAGTAATGTGTAATGTAATATGTGTGAAAATATTCGTTTGTGTTTGAGAGACGTTAAAAGTTAATTGAAAGTACGCCGGTAACATTTTTCCATTTTCGCTAATAATAAAAATGAATAAATCAAATTTATGGAAGTATTAATGACGCCTAAAATCTCTATCACGTGATTAATTAATTTTTAATATCTTTAGCGAAAATAATGAAATTGTAACGACGTCTCTTCAATTAACTTTTAACGTATCTCTTTTTTCTTTTAAACTTTTAACGTATCAGATTTAATATTCATAAAATTTAAGAAAAGTTAGTTGATGAGAATTTGGGCTTAGGATCAAGGACGAGAAAAGCGTTGAAATCTTGGGGAACCCCAGCGCGATCAAAACCAAAGTTTTAGATCCCATGGCCGGGACAATAAATCCTCCAAAAATGAGCTTAGACGTCGCTTTGGCCAAAGCATTCTTAATCTCCACCAGTTTTCCCTGGAGTCTCCAACAATCCCTAGCCTTACAATCCTACAACCCGGAAACCGGCAAAGTAGCAATACACAACAAGCAAATGACCATCGACGAAGCCGTCAAGTATAAACTAATCGACGAAGACGTCTTAACGTTCAAACAACCTGATGTTGCAGAGGTGTTGAGTTTGAAACAAGCCAAGGAAATTGCCAAGGAAAAGCCAAGTGCTTGACGCCGTGTCCGGAAAGATCTTAGGTTGCAATTTACTCGAGGCTGAGGAAAAAGGATTGATGTTGCCGTACAAAGTCTAATTGAGCTTACCAGAAGCCATTTACAAAGGCTTTTATGAACCCACCAGCGGCAGAATCCAAGATACTCAAGAACAGGAGAAGCTGCAGACCGATTTCGCAATCGATCGATCGATCGATCGATGTGGAAGTCGTCACTTTAAACGCGGCGGTCAATGAAGGATTCTTTAATACCGACCTGGGTTTGGTGGATTGAAGATTTGGATTTCCGCCGAGCGTTAGAACAAGACGTTCTTAACGAGGTCTAGATCCCGATGAGATCAAGCGAAGCTTTAGGGAAGGATATCTTTGATGCTGAAAACTCTAGCTTCTTGGATCCAAGATCTGGAGAACGTTTGAGCTTAGCCGAAGCGGCTGAGGTGAATCTAATCGATGGAAGAGGTGTTAAAATCAAGAAAGATTCGTTGATACCGAGCTGGGTTTGGTGGATTGAAGATTTGGATTTCCGCCGAGCGTTCGAACAAGGCGTTCTGCTCGAGGGCAAGATCCCGATGAGTTTCGGCAAAGCTTTGAGAAGAATATCTTAGATACTGAGAACCGTACCTTCTTGGATCCACGATCTGGAGAACGTTTGAGCTTAGCCGAGGCGGTTGAGGTAAATCTAATTAATGAAAGAAGTGTTAAAATCAAGGACGTTCCTTCGGGAAAGTGTTTGGAGTTGGTAGAAGCTTTGGATTCATGATTTTTGGATGTACATTCCGATAGGTGTAGTTTTGTGATGGAGGTTTTTCCGCCTTCGCGTCTGGGTTGATAACCCATGAAGATAGGATCCGTTTCGGTGCAAAGAGCAATCGATCAAGGTTTGTTCATCGAAGGTAAGATCCTTGATGTGAGAAGTGGACGGAAGATCAGTTTGCACGAAGCTATCAGAGAGCACGTGATCAACGCCATAATCGCGCTGTATTTTGATGAGAAGATTTCGAAGCTGTTGAGTCTTAAAAGGACTTGTAATCTGGGATTGGTGGATCCTAGGAACGGAACTTTCTTTGTGGAGATACCTTTGGATCAAGCTTTGGAAACTAACTTGATCTTGGATATTGAGTTTGGAAACTTTAGGATTTACTAAATGTTGGAAATGGGATTGGTTGGTGGTGGGAAGTTGGTGCATCCAGTAACAAATAGGAAATATAACGTTAATCAGGCCGTAACGGCGGAGGTTTTAAGCGAGAAGCATTCGATCATCAAGGATTGCAATGAAGTACGTGAGTTTGAAGGACGCGTTGAGGAAAGGGTTGATGGATGGGAATGGTAATGGGCTGTTGGAGGGTAAAAACTGCAATTCCATAATAATATTCAAGTGAATATTATTAAGAAACAATAAGTCTACTGAGGGTGATACATCGTCATCATCATCATTAATCAGATTGTATCGTCCACTGCTGGACATAAATCTCCCTTTTTTCCTTTCATTCTTCTCGTTGTTGCGCTGCTTGTATCCAATTAGATGTGATACCTCTGCTACGGTATGCCTCTTATCCCCATTCAATGGTACGTTCTTTTCATTTTCCATCCGTTATTCTTGCTACGTGGCCTGCCCAATTTCACTTCAGGAGAGTGATCAACTCTACCGCATCTGAAACTCCCGTTTTCTGCCGTATGGTAACATTTGGGATTTTGTCACGAAGGTTTATTCGTAACATGCACCACTCCATGCTGCCTCTCACCCTCACAGAGATTAACACTTTGTCCTAGTGAGTAGGGCTCAGTGGCCTCTTTAAGGATCCGGAGAGGAATGCCAGCGGAAGCAAACGCTACTGGCAGGGCCACCCTTGCTGGTAAGGTCAAAAGTGAAAACAGACGAAGCTAAGTTAATCCACCGCAGCGTCTGTCCCAGAATGGGCGGTTGCACACACCGTCGGATCTCCATGTCACGAACGGATGATCATTGGCTAAAATTCCCTTATGAGAGGGTGATACAGGTTCGAATAAATACATCACACACGTTCTGTTGCACGAAAAGTTTATTTACAAATATCCTTCCTTGCCTTAGCAGCCATCATAACACATTGTGGGTTTTGGCTAACTCGGCTATGTCCAACCATCGCGTTTTCCAGTTTGTGACGCGCAGTGCTTTTAGGTCATTCTCAATGCAGTCTTTTCTTTTCTTTGGTCTTCCTTAGGCTCCGACCGTATAAAAGTTTCGGTTTAACATTTTCTTGGATCCTCCGTCATTCTGACCACGTGTCCCGCCCATCTCAGTTTAGCTGATTTGATTGATTCTCTGCCAAATATCTCCTTCAGTTCCCTTCTATCTCCTTCAGTTCATCCATATTCTGGATGATTTCTTCTTCTAAGTCTCTCCTTCTTTTACTGGGCCAAAAATTGTCCTCTGTGTTTTCCGCCCAAAAATGCTTAGCACATGAAGGCCAGCATTCCGATAGGAAGATCTGCCAATCTCTTTGCCCAAACCGACTTTAAGGTCATGCTCCAAAGGGTACTTCGAGAAGCTCTGGAAGGACAAATAGGATGTGGCAATGGCAATGTACAACAGTTAACACTACGCTGGGTTCTTTTTTCTACGTTTCCGAGGTCTCTGGACCTGAGTTATTGGATTCTAAACTGTTTATCGTGATCAGGTCTAGCTAATTGTTTGGCGTGTTTATCAAAGACAAGGCGTATTTACTCTTTTGATTTTGGTACTGTTATTATTGTATCTTTATCGTTAGGCCAGGTAAGTTTATGTCCAATATCAGTCTCCAAAGATCGTCTCCGTATTTCGATATATCGGCAATAAAATAATAGGTGTGCAGCAATCAATACAGATGGGACCTTCTCTTTTGACAAAACTGTGGAGTTAAGTTACCATGGCCTTTTATTAACTGAATTGTGTGGCGGGGCTGACTGATGTTGAAACTGCTTTAGATCTTGATGGACGGTATAAACAGCTTGGTCCACAAGCCTGTTGTTGCCACATCTGATTTGTCCTGCCAGAGCTTCTCTAAGTACCCTTTGGAGCATGACCTTAAAGTCTGTTTAAATTTACTAAAAGAGATTGGCACATCTTTCAGGTGCTTGCTTTGCTCGTTCATTAACAGCGTGCGCTTTAACCCAATGCCAACGGATCTTGTTCTTCCTTGAAATTGTGAAAACTGTCTTCTTCGTCTCCAACAACAATTTAAATGCACTGAACGCATTTAAATTCTTCAATGCGTCGAGAACAGATCGGCTGTCACATATGATGGGCTGCTCTTCCAGATAACGCGAAGTATGCAGTATGGCCAGGTTCAGCTTGAAAAATTGAGCCACACTTTCCTAATTTAATGAGCTCATGATATACTTCCTCGTCTTGAAAGTAGATGACGAGTTTCTGTACCTCTACTCTAACTCGAACCGTCCGTGTACACCCGGAGTTGAAACATATCACTAAACTTTAAATGGTTTGTAGCTATGGATAATTCTAAAGGTTAGCTCGACTTCGTTCAGTGTATCTGGAAAGCCCAATATATTTTTAATAAGCGTATCGTCTGCGATTTGGTATGAGTTGTGGAGGACCAGCTGCTTGAGACTGCGAGGAGACACATAACTATGCAAGCTGTCTCAGAGGAGACGCTTTTACTTCACGGATTGTGCTGAGGCGATGCACAGGAGTTCGGACGGGACACTGCAGACTTAGAGAACACTTAAAGGCTCTAGACCTAGAGGAAGATGACAGATGCAGATTCTGTGACTTAGCAGAGGAAACCCCCATATATCTGTTCAAAGACTGCGGAGCACTGTCCCGCAAGAGACAGATGTACCTTGGGGCCCACTGCTTGAACGCAGTGCTTGCAGATGAGTTGCAGTCCTTGAATCCCACTCAAATCCTGAAATTCCTAATAGAATCAAAAGTAAAAGAGGCGCCTCAAATTGGTAAGTATACCAACGTTTGGAGGAAGAGGGTGGGATGCAATAGATCTATGAAGGTTACATGTCACCACCAAATCTGCAATCTACATCTAGTAGGAAGCTTCGGAAAAGGTGTTTTATTGCATGGAAGCGTATGTTTCCTTTCAAAATTTTTTTTATGGGGGCGTAGCAAGCGCAGCTGGGTTAACTTGACAAGTGGCCTCCCCGAAACCCTGGCACTGCTCCACGCATGACTTCGGGATGCTGGTTTATTAATATGTTTGGACGCATACCTTACTTCCCCCTTCTAGATATGGTGATTAGGGGTTCATTTAGGTTCAGCTATTTTGTGGAGATAATCCCGGAAGCAACCATGTCCACTGAGTGTCTGGGTAAGGTGGTAATTTACTTCTCCGTGCTTCCTGGTGATCTATTTTCCCACGTCGTTTATCAAGAGTTTATTCCACTGTCTTGGCGCTTGCTTCCCAGTGCTTCTTCCATGTCGTCTATCAATAGAATAATGGGAATCAAATGAGATGAAATGATGAGTTTAGTTGTCGTAGATGTTTCGTAAAGCGTCAAAGTTAGGTGTCTGCTTGAAGTGGTTGTTATGTCTCGTTTTATGCATAGCGGGTCTACAATGGTTCAGTGGTTGATGCCTGTCTAGGAGTTTTGGAACCTGAGAGAAGTCTATACAGAAGATAGTTGGGAGGATTATGAAGGATGTGATTTGGGCGTCTTAACTTGGAGATCAGTCGTGGTGAAGTTCGTTCTGCCACTTCGTATATATTTATTGTTCTCTCGTTAGCGTTTGAAAGTAATGTGTCCGTAATCAACGAGGGGGCGGCAGATGGCTTTATAGATTCTAGCGGCCGTTTTGATGGAAATGCCTTTACTTTCATGGGCTAGGACCCGGAAATATTTACTTCTTGCTATTGGTCTTGTCTTACATAGTTCCGCGGCGTTGATGAATTTCATCTCGGGGTGTAATGTTAGTTCGCCTCCACGTGGTGCACCCTGGATAGCGTTTTACTTCATAAAACGTGAACTAAATGAACTAACAACAACTGGTAACCAGACAATCATATGGATCTTCTGGCTATGATCATCGCCTGAGATCAACTACGTGGCTGTAAGACCAGAGACAAATATATAAAGAAAAACCAGTAATACCCATTGAGGTTCCATCTAAGACACCTTATGAGTTCCTGAATGCAATCGACCATGCAATCTATTAATAGTATTCATCAATAATGTGATGAGCCATACTCTAAAATAAATTCATCTGGTTGTCGAAGATCATGCCTAAGTATTTGTTTTGGGGAGCGGGTGTTACGTCGATGGTGACTAAGTGTATGTGGGAAGAGCTGCGAGAGATTCTGTGGTTAGGAACGAGGAGTTGTATTGGGGAAAATTTCCAAAGATTGAGCCATGATATCGTTTTGTCAGTAAGGGCTTTCTTGAGGTTTTTATTGTGGGAGATGAGAGCGGTATCGTCGGCATATTGTAGGATGTAGGAGGAGCGATTAATTTAAAGTTTGTCGTCAGAGCCTGCAGTATAGGTTATAGAGCAGTGGGGAGAGAGGAGAACCTTGAGGAGCACCTTGATGTGGGATATTATTTTCATTTGCATACATGTGAAATGAAATTAAAAAAAAAATAGAATCTACAAGACTTGTATCAGACCGATCATGACGTATGGTACAGAAGCCCGCGAAGACACCAAGAAGACGAAAAACATGCTAAGGGTGGCCGAAATGAAAACACTTAGAACAATAGAGGGAAAAACTAGAACAGGCAGAGTAAGAAACACAGATATCAAAGAACAAGGCGAAAGACATCAGAGAAGAAAGGCGACGACATTGTGAGATGGGAAGAAAATGTAAGAGGCAGTGTTAGAACCATGTAAGACGGATGGACGAGAACAGATAGACTAGAAAACAACCCGCCCGGCTTAAGACCTTCCGGGAGACCAGCTAAAAGATGGAGAGATAGTTGGCAATCTACCTCTCAGGAAAAGATGCAGAGGCGGCTCCAGAATTAACAGATCGACAGATCTCCAAGAAGTAGAAGAAGAAGACATGTGAAATATAAATGACTGCAACAGAATACAAGTTGAACACAATTGGATTACAGAACGCAAAAAAGTTTACTTTTCCCAGCAGAAATTACTTTCCTCCAAGCTGACCAGAAAAACCAAACTGAAGCTATACAACACGATCATCAGACCAGTACTGCTATACGGAGCCGAAACATAGAGTACGACCAAAATGAGGAAGACCAGCTTACAGTCAAAATTTTCAGACTCACTTTTGACCAAGAAATTCAAAGATGGGTTCTCAGATGAAACCATGAGCTATACAAGTTAGTCAATCAACTCAGGGTAGTAAACATCATGCAAGCGAGACGGCTGCAATTGGCTGGACATGTGATCAGAATGGATGCTCCGAGAATAGTTCGTCAGATCTCTGGGAAGAAGACGGAAAAGCGAAGATGGAAGGCTCAAGTCCCCCTGGAAGACCGAGGAGTAGATGGCAAGATGAGGTGACATCTGACTACAGACAGATGGGCGTCAGTATAGGTTATAGAGTAGTGGGTAGAGAGGAGAACCTTGAGGAACACCTTGATGTGAGATATTATTTTCGTTGTCATACATGTGGAATATATATAAATGACTGCAACAGAAGACAAGATGAATACCAAATTGGATAACAGAACGCAAACAAAGTTTACTTTTTGCAGCAGAAATTACTTTCCTCCAAGCTGCTGACCAGAAAAACCAAACTTAAGCTATACAACATTATCATCAAACCAGTAGTGGTGTACAGAGCCGAAAAATTGAAAGTGCGACCAAAATGGAGGAAGACCAGCCATACAGTTAAAATTTTCAGATCCACTTTTGACCAAGAAACTCAAAGATGGGAACACAGATCAAACCATGAGCTGCACAGGTTAGCCAATCAAATCAGAGTAGTGAACATTATGAAAGCGAGATGGCTGAAATGGGCAGGACATGTTCAGGACGTGATCAGAATGTATGCTCCCAGAATAGTTTGTCAGATCTATGAGAAGAAGATGGAAGGCTCAAGACACCTTAGAAGACCGAGGAGTAGATGGCAAAATGAGGTGACATCAGACTACAGGCAGATGGTCGTCAGTGTATGGGAGGATGTTGCGATGGATAGGAAGGAATGGTGGTTGATAGTGAGAGCGGCACGAGATCGTCACGTTCCAAAGAAGCCAAGATATACCGAATTGTGTATTTTGCAACAAAATAGTACACGAGTACACACGTGCAGTGGCTATCTAATTTCAATAACTTGCACTTGTGTGACTAGGCGAGGCGAGTCGAGCTACTGTCATGCGAGTTCGCAAGTGCAGTAGCTATCCATTGTCTGTTCAGCAACTCGCACTCTGTAACTTTGCCTTAAATTAAAAGGAATTGTCATGGAACGAGGCCAAGAGGATGAGTAAGGATAGTAAGGAATGGGCTAGACTGGTTCACGACTAATTGTAGTTTTTCGTATTTATAAATTCGGAAATTTCGTTATGGTAACACCCAACACTAAGTGTTACCTGAGTGCAACCTGAGTGAGTGTGTTACCATACATTTAAAATAATGATTCAAGACTAACTCTGCCTATGAGAACACTGGGTGGATTGAGTAGCTCAGTGAAATCATAGCCGGTCCCAAGCCCGGATAAAAGGGGAGGGTTGAGGTACAAGGCCAGCGAGCTACCCCTTGTAAAAAAAAGAAATATGCTCACAAAGAAATATGCTCACAAAGCCTGGGAAGGACGGATACACGATGACGACCACGCGAGAAACAGGAAAAACGAGGAAAACTGGAAAAATCTACTACGAAAGAGTGAGTTTAAAATTGCTGGGTGGAACATAAACACATGGAATAGCAAATCACACGAAATCATAGAAGCTCCTAATAAACACAAAATAGACATCTGCATCCTATCCGAAACGAAGAAAAAGGGTCACGGTAACATACTCGTACACAACTACCTCTTATGCTATAGTGGAAAGTAACTCAACGATCAGGAGTGGCAATTCTAATCCACAACAAATATAAAAATAATATCGAAACAACTAAGTATATAAGATATAAGATCATAACATAATACTATTGACATTAAAGTTTAGAAAAGAAAAAATGCACATCATCGGCATATACGCACCAGATAGCTCGAAAACGCAAGACGAAAGAGCATCATTCTACAATAGAATTGACAAAACTATCAATCAAATCGACCCCAATGACAAAATATTTATAATCAGAGACACAAATGCAAGAATTGGTAACAAGTTGTTACCAATTCTTGCATTTGTGTCTCCGATTATATGTTACTAACAACATAATACCAGGAGTAATGAATAGATTTGGAGAAGAGCAAATCAACGACAACGGCATGCTGCTTATTGACTTATGCATTCAAAACCAATTACGAATTAATAATACCTACTTTAAACACAAAGACCAACAAAAGTACACGTATCAAAACACTAGAGGACAGCGATCCATTATAGATCATATAATAACTAACAGAAAAGTCTACCCAAATAAGATCATAGACGTAAGAGTGATACCATCAGCCAATATAGGCACAGAACATCACCTCGTCGTATGCAAGTACCGATTCAAAGCAATGAGACACAAGCAACAAGAGTCGACAAATTTAACATAGAGGCATTAAAAACAGAGAGCATAAGGATACTATACGAAAACAGACTAACACAAATAATAGCATCCAACAACATACAAGGCCAGGACAACACAGATGAAGCCTGGGAAAAGCTGAAATCTAACATTACAAACAGCGCTCTCGAGGCTATCGGCTGCAGATCAGTCAGTAATACTCCACGACATAATTATAAACCGTGGTACAACCCAGACCTAAAAGAAATAGCCCGACAAAAATCAGAAGCCTACAGAAAATATATGAACACGAGAACTCAGAAAGCTTACGACCAATACAAACTGGTGAGAAGCAGGTGCAAGACAGAAGTGCGACACCTAAAAGATCAATACTGGGAGAACTTCAGCATTGATTTGCAACAGGACTTATATGGCGGTCAAAAGAAAATCTGGAAGCTCCTCAAGAAGTTTAAGCAACCAGTTGACGAACAACATCAAACCGAATGTATAACACCTGAAGAATGGGCCAAGTACTTTAAGAAATTGTATGAAACAGAAAGCAACAACGTCAAGGAAAGAACCACTACCGTAACGCAGGAACAGACAATAGAGGAGTCATACTGGCTTATTAGCCAAGAAGAAATAAATCGGGAAATCAGGAACCTAAAAACAAGAAAGATAGCTTGTTAAGATAGCTTGTAGACTGGTGAAGATATGATTCCCAACGAACTCCTAAAATACTGCGGCGACAAACTCGAAACAGAAATCTACACCTTGGTTAGAAAAATGGTCGAATCCGGACAAGTGCCGGTAAGATGGAAAAACACAATCACCATCCCGATCTTCAAGAAAGGTAAAAAAACAGACCCCTCAAATTACCGAGGCATCACATTGATAAACACCACAAAAATACTGTCCCAAAAAGTAAAAGAACGAATAACGGTAAATGACGAACAACAAGGATTCCGACAAAATCGATCAACTACAGACGCAATATTTACTGTAAGACAGAACACCGAGAAAACAATAGAGTTTGCCAAACCCGCCTATCAGTGCTTCATCGACCTGAGCAAAGCATTCGACATAATCCGAATCGCTGATGTGATTTCAGAACTCAAAAAACGAGGAGCGGCGGGAAAGCTAACCAACTTAATAAGAAACATCAACACCAACAACTACACAATCATGGAAACAAAAACAAAGACATCAGAGAGGGTGCGGGACACTATTTAACATCATAATGGACAACATAATAACCACAGTAAAGAACCTTAAAGCGGCATACCGAATGGGGAACCAATCCTTCAACATCCTATGCTATGCAACGCTAATGGCAGACAACGAAGACGATCTGCAACGATTACTAAAGAGATTCTCGGAAACAGCAAAGAAATACAACCTCGACATTTCCCACCAAAAAACCAAGTGCATGGTAGCCAGCCGATACCCAACAAGATGCAAACTACAACTCAACGGTAAGGTAATAGAACAAGTGATGAACTTCACATACCTGGACATAGAAATACGAACCTTAAGATGGAAACCCGAGCAGGCACCAACAAGACCCGAAAAATACCCGGTGCAATAAACAATATAATGTGGAGAAATAAGCATATATCTAAAGAAGGTAAAATCCGAATATACAAAACCGCAATAAGACCAATTCTCACATACGCAGCCGAAACAAGAGCCGACACAGCAGTTACCAAACAAGCCTTAAGAACGACAGAGATGCGCACCCTACGAGCGATAAAGGGGGTCACGCTAAGACACCAAATCAGGAGCTACACAATCAGAGAGGATCTACAAATACAGGACAAGAGACCGTCGGAGGCACTGGCGGCACCACGTGAAACGCATGATCCCACAACGGATCGTTAACTGGGCCATGACACAAAGACCCAACAATTCAAGACCACCTGGAAGGCCACCAAAGAGATGGGCAGACTCCTGCACATCCATATCTCAGGAGATTAGAGACTGGAACTTAAAGAAACAGGCACACTTGCCTATACAAACGTCTAAGAAGAAGAAGAAAATTCAAGACTGTGACAATTAATCTCAATATGAAAGATCACATAAGAAACCAAATAAGACCATTCGAAGCCATAATAGATTCAAGTTTAAACAAGCTGAAGGACAGATGGCTCATGGCTCCGCAATATTCGGAACTGGTGCAATATCGCAGATGCCGCAACGATATTTAGGAGAACCGAAGAAGGCACACTTAACGTTACCCAATGAACACATGAACGCGAACGCGCTAGACAGCGTATGGCACCAGAAGAAGAATAAAGGACAGAATATGAGTAAACAAGATTTATTTCACTTAATTTCTATTCCATTCGTTCTCCATTTAACTTGATTTCTTGAAGAAATATTTGTCTATGCCCGACTGAATATTCTGGAAATACTCCTTCCAGTCGATCTGTTTCACGTCGAAATTCAACAAAGCCCGATCTTCCTCGCTCAAACTTGCCCAAAGTTCCAAAGTGTTATCGATATCCACGTCAAAATGCACGTTCATGAAGTGCTCCGTGGCATCATTGAACAAATGCAACTTCTTGTACATCTTTACATATCTATAAGAGAAAATGGCATATTGGGTTTGTTCCAAAACAATCTGGGATTGCCTATAAGGTTTGTTGGAACAAGCAAAATGTTTTAAACGTGCAAATTGTCTAT
Source organism: Phosphuga atrata (assembly GCA_944588485.1). NCBI lineage: Eukaryota > Metazoa > Arthropoda > Insecta > Coleoptera > Silphidae > Phosphuga > Phosphuga atrata. The sequence continues at coordinate 60,891,512 of OX155900.1, forward strand.
TGCAACACGCAAAATCTATCGTGCAAAATATTTGTTGGGAAAGCAAAAGCTTTTGAACGAAAGACGTTCCAGTCTGTTTTGACTGTGATTTGGTGCAGACTTACTATAAAATGCAGATTATCAAAGTACTTACTTGGGTTTTCTGCCGATTAGACGCAAGAGGTTATCCAAACCGTAAGCCGGTATGGCGTTGAAGATCAAATCATTTGTCGCATGGAATAATTTATTTTTGCTCCTGAACTTCCAAGCATTTGGTAAATGTCCATAGGTGTATTCAAAAACATCAGTATATTCCACAGGATGATTCGAGGACGTGTAATTGTAAACCAAAATTTCTTGGGATCTAACACAAATAAAAGAATTAGTTAATATGTAGTTTTAAATGACTTGATTCAAACACTTTGTTGTAGCTACTTTATAGGTTGTGGCTAGTAAAGCGTTAGCGGTAAAGTCAACAGGTACAGCTAAAGAATCGACATTTGGTTTTATAAGGGCGGATTTCAGAATGTTGCTAGAAATTCCGATGGCGAAGCCTATTATACCAGCTGTGGTGTTAGTCCAGTAAGGGAACGGTTCTAGGTAGGTGGATGTGACTGAAACAAAACTCTTTTGCTTAAAGGAAACGGTGCAAGAATTGGGTATTTACTATTTCCTGGTCGAAATATTCCGATGGTGAAATGGTTTGCGTATTCCAAGCAGAGATTTTCTGTGACGTTTTTGATGTATGAGTATGGTTGAGGCCAGTCGAAGATAATTTGTGGCGCGACTGTGTCTAGGATTTCGGGGGGCAAAATCTTTGTTAGATTTATTAAATCTGCTGGGGACATTGTTGGAGGGTAGATTTTTTCTTCGAGGTGGCGGTAGGATTTCCTTGTGTAAACGTAGGCGGTAGATACGTTGATGAAACACTGAAAATTGTTGGTACCAAAGTTTGTAATTCTCTTGCTCATTTCAAGATTATCAGTTTTTGCATTATCAATTTTGCGCAAAGCAATTTTGTCCGTTTTGTTTTGTCTATCAAAGTTAGCTCAACTCAATTTTGTCCATTTAATTTCGCGTATCAAGTTTTTCGCAATTCAGTTTTGCCGATTTAGTCTTGTCTACTAGTTTCAAGTTTCGTAATTTTCAAAACTTCTTTAGCATAAATTGATGAAAAAATTAGGGACTTGGTAAAGAACACGGGATTGTTTTGAAACTTAGTGTTGCGGACTTTTTACCTGGTGTAACTGTTGCTAATCGTATGTGGCACTCTTTAACTAAGATCCAAAAGCAAAAATTAAGCGTCTACGTTGTCTGCGTTGCACACTGGGACGGATTACGAATTTACGGCGACTAAAATAGAATTTTACAATGTCTCACAATTAAGCAAAACCACTTGAAATGTATTGTTAGATAACCGATCGATAATACTATAAACAAATAAATGCGAAAAACCAATTCAATTGGTTGTGGGAACGTGTTAAACATCGCTCTTGTCCCTTAGGTACCACAAGTCCCTTAGGATTTAGTTTGCTGGTTTTTTAACAAAGTAACTTTTAAGATTGTAAGGTTTTGTGTTTGTGTTAAAAAATTGTGAACTTTTTAAATATGGAGAATATAGCTTGAAGTATGTATTTACATGTAATAATAACAAATTTGTAGAAAGTTTTAATCAAACCAAAAAAATAAAAAAGTTTTGTTAACGACAATCGTAAATTAAATATTTTTTGTAATAAACTGCAATAAATTGATTTTTAAAAACAGTTCCGCATAGTTCCGTTAAATTAAATATTTGGTAAAACAAAACATACTTTGACAATTCTAGTAAAGCAAAAATCTCGTCCACATCGTTCCACCTTACTGAGAATTACACCTCTTTTTCCAGGTAGTCGTGATGACCACCATTTGCAAGAGAGAATGTTGAATAACTATTTTTTGTAATAAGAGATGAAAGTTTTTATAAGTTTTTTTCGTTAAAGTGTAATGAACAATTTTGATGATACGATTAATTTTGTAAAAAAATGTTGCACTTTTGTCATATAAAAAAAAAAATTATTTTCCACTTAAATTTGCATTTTTAATTAATCGTGTACATCTAATATAGACTAATTTTATAGCAGAATCATCAGAATGTCATCATAAGGTAATATGTTAGGTTTACAAAAAATTGAAATGAACTGGATTTTATTTTTGTCGCCGTAAATTCGTAATCCGTCCCAGTGTGCGTTGGTTCAATAAATATTCGTGTTTTTGTTGAAAATAATTGTTGTTGTAAATGTTATCAATAATTGTTATCAAGATGACATATAGTAGATGCGAACGCAACTAACTCAACGTTGCCACGTTTATTTTTGTTTATATGACCGTTTATATGAAAAACTATAATTTTCGCAACATATATACAATCTTAAGCGTATTGAAGTTGCATTCACATTGCAACCAACAGCCACGCCACAAACAGCTACAATGTCTCGAGTTAATTATTTAAGTGTCTTGGATATCCACCAGATTCTTTATTTACTTTGCGTTAAATACTGTCCATTCAGTCATCTTCTGGTGACCTCGTGGTCTCTCTTAGCAGTAAAATGCAGGAGCCACACCGTAGCAATAAAATGCAGGAGCACACCGTAGCAATAAATTGTAGGAGCCACACCGTAGCAATTAAATGAAGGAGCCACACCGTAGCAATAAAATGCAGGAGCCACACCGTAGCAATAAAATGCAGGAGCCAGACGGTAGTAGTAAAATGCAGGAGCCACACCGTACTAATAATTATATTTCATTTATGTTATTAGTCAATTTGTGAATTAAAGAACATACTTCATAATCAGATTAATTCATTACAGTCTAAATATTATAGATATAATGATACTTACGTATTAACGCCACCACCGCTATCTATCGGATCGAGAGTTCGCTCTGCCGCACGTATGTTGTCTTGATTTATCTGCCGGGACAATATTATTTCGTGTACAGTATATCTGTCGGGACTTCGCAGCGGTTCTGTAGCGGTGGTGGCGTTAATACGTAAGTACCTATTTAATATAGATTTATAATTGATTGTAGCTGTGTGTACGCTTCGTATGGTTCAACTATACGAATAGTTTTGGACAATACGAAGCGGTCACACAACTATAGCAAAACTCTAGTTTTCTCTCTAATTTTCAACTATACGAATAGTTTTGGACTATACGATGCCCTTACACACCTATATTTAAACTATAGCAGGACTCTAGTTTTCTATAATGTGTGTACTTTACAGTGGACCTCAGTAGGGAAAGATAGTTCGTTCTGGAAACACTGCCACCGCATTTCATTCATAAATGCTCTCCTAATCAGCTTTAATCAGCTTTTATACGGCTTTCATCATCATCATCAATGGCCATACAACCATATAGTAGAGACTCGACCTTCTCCAGCTTCTTTCGTCATACATTCCTGTCTCTGGTCTGCATCGTGCAGTTCGGTGCAACTATCTTTCGTGCGTCTTCGCTTACACCATCCTTCCAGCGCAACTTTGGGCTTCCTCGCCCTCTTCTATGGGTTCTGCTTAAAGTATCTTTTTTGCAGGATTATTGTCATCATATCTCTTCACATGGCCTGCCCATCGGAATCTGCCGATTATAGTTACTATGTCCTTTTTGCCGGCTTGTCTATAGATGTTGTAAATTTCGAAGTTATACCTACGGAGCAATCCAAGAAGACAGTATGTGGAGACCAAAGACGAAACGAAACGAAAAGAGTGCCAAAGACGATTAACAACAGTTACACCAGGTAAAAAGCCCGCAACACAAGTTTCAAAACAATCCCGTATTCTTTACCTAACCCAAACATTAGTAAACACACTAAGTATCAGAAAAATCGCGATAACTTGGGAAGGGTGAAATATTTTCTATTTCTCTTTTCAGTTTTGGGGAAACAATAAAATTGCCTTTAACTGGGGATGTTACTTATCAGAATCGGCTGAGTATTAAACACATTATGTTGATTAAAACATTAGTAAAGAAACTCTTGCAGGGTTTTAGCAAAATCGCGATAACTTCGGAATGGAGTAATATTTTCCAGTTCCGTTTTCAGGTTCGAGAAAACGTTAAAAATACCTTTAATTCAAGGTGTCAGTTATCACAGTAGGTTGAGTATTAAGCTAAATTATCTTGATTAGAAAATTAGTAAACAAAGTATTTCTAGGTTTCAGCTAAATCGCCATAACTTTGAAAGAGGAAAATATTTTCGATTTCTCTTCTCATTTTTCGGAAAACAGCAAAATTACCTTTAATATAATCTATCAGTTATCACAATCAGCTAGCTACTAAGCTAATTATGATGATTAGAAAATTAGTAAACAAAAAAACTTTTGTTTAAACAAAATCGCGATAACTTCGGAAGGGGTAGATATTTTCAATTTCCGATTCCGATTTTGTGAAATTAATAAAATTTCCTTTAATTTGAAGTGCTAGTTGTACATACTAGTTAGGTATTAACCTAACTATGTGGCCTCAGACAACCAAATCATCTCGCAAATGTTACTAGAACCTGTTCAAATTTTATTCTGAAACGCGGAAATATTTGCAATTTTCATTTTCAGTTTTGGGAAAACAAGAAAATTGCCTTTGATTTGACGTGCCATTTATCACAATCGGCTTGACAGTAAGCTAATTATGTTGATTATAAAAATTATAAACAAACTAGTGCTAGGTTTCAACAACATCGTGATAACTTTGGAAGGGGTAAATATTTTCAATTTCCGTTTCCGATTTTGGGAAAATAATAAAATTTCCTTTAATTTGAGGTGCTAGTTGTTCATATTAGTTGGGTATTGAGGTAACTATGTGGCTGCAGACAAGCGAATCATCTCGCAAATATTAGAGGAGAACCTGTTCAAATTTTTTTCTAAAACGTGGAAATATTTGCAATTTCCATTTTCAGTTTTGGGAAAACAATAAAATTGCCTTTGATTTGAGGTGCTGTTTATCACATTCGGCTTGATAGTAAGCTAATTATGTTGATTATAAAATTAATAAACAAACTATTGCTAGGTTTCAATAACATCGTGATAACTTTAGAAGGGGTAAATATCTTCAATTTCCGTTTCCCATTTTGGCAAAATAATAAAATTATATTTAATTTGAGGTATTTGCTGTTAAAATTAGTTGAGTATTAACCTAACTATGTGGCTGCAAACAAGCGAATCATCTCGAAAATATTAGGAATATTAGGAGAACCTGTTAAAATTTTATTTTGAAACGGGGAAATATTTTCAATTTCCATTTCCAGTTTTGAAAAAACAATAAAATTGCCTTTAATTTGAGGTGCTGTTTATCACAATCGGCCTTGATAGCAAGGTAATTAAGTTGATTAGAAAATTTGTAAACAAATTAAGATTTGTACACCTCGGTTTAGAGCGAGGCCACACGATGCGTTAACGGTGCGGTGCGCCACCGCACCGAAATTAATTCGATCTATAGGGTGTCACACGGGCGGTGCGGCACCGCAGTCGGACGTTGCGGCGCGGCGCCACAACGTCAATGACTCAACTTATTTTTAAAATCGTTTTTTTTATCCCATAATGCAGGTCTTTCTGTACTAAAGTTATACGGAAATCAATATCAATATTATCGGTACTCATCGTAAGAAATTAATATAAATATTTATATTTATAAAATAAACACGTTCGCTACAATACTACGGTGGCGGCACGATGCACTCCGGCGCCGCAGCGCATCGCCCCTCCACGCCTGGTCTCGCAGGTCACCAGCACCGTAGGCGCGCCACGGTGCGACGCTGCACGGCGGCTCAACGCATCGTGTGACATAGCATAGTGATTTATATGTAGGATGCCGTTGCAGAACCGCTCCGGCATACATAACGCATCGTGTAGCCTTACCCTTATTCTCTAATTTATGTAACTTCCTACAAATTTTTTCGCTAATTTCCCACCGTACCTCTACATTTTTGGAAGCTTTCGCCAATTCTAACAACTCCACCGTCCCTTGCAGATTATTCACAATAATCTCGTGCAAATTGGTTTTACTCAAACGAATGTCGGCACCAATATGCAACACCGTCTGAATCTTCTCTCGAAACAACCCAACATCTTGAGCGGACAAGCCCAAAACCTTCCGACTTAAATCCCCCTCGATCCAATGCACCTTCTCCACATATCTCGGATTCTCCTTCCGCATCCTCCCAAACAACTACCACAAAACGAAACAAGAATCAGTGAGAATTTTCAAATGGCACGTTTTAAACTCACCTCGTTTTCGAAAAAAGTTGATTTGAAGCTCTCGTCGCGTTTCTTCTTCTTCCTGATGAGCAGGTAAAGGCCTGCGACTTCGGGAAACGATCTCAACAGTTTCTCAACGACAACGGATCCCAGAAATCCAGTGGATCCTGTTATGAAAATGTGCTTGTTCGCGAAAAATTGTTTCACTGAAGACTGCATGATGTTTAATGAATGCACCAAAGCCTACAAACCAATATATTTGAAAGGAATCGCAAGTTTTTTATATCGGAAGCTGAAATAAATTGCTGTTTTTTCTTTAGACGTGCTGGTTCAGAACGAGTTTTTCTATTTATTAAAACAAGTCCTAAGTCCCGATGTTTATTTTCAAATTAAAATATAAACAACGTGAACGAGCACATTTCGTATTTGTTTGATTTATAACGACTGTTTTTATAACTATTAGAACTAAACATGTTTTCATTAATCATTCCATAATTTGTATTACCTATTTCTCTTTCACATAAATTAAAAATAATTGACAAGACCAGACAAGACAAGACCAGACAAGATGGGACAGAACCAGACCAGACCAGACCAGACCAGACTAGACCAGACAAGACCAGAGAAGAACTGACAAAACCAGACAGGACCAGATCCGACATGTCCAAAGAGGACCATACAAAACCAGATAAGAACTGACAAGACCACACAGGACCAGACCAGACCCGACATGACCAAATAGGACCAAACAAAACCATAAAAGATAAGACAATACCAGACAAGACCAGACAAGACTAGACAAGATCAGACAAAACCAGACATGCCCAGACAAGACATGATAAGATCAGACAAGAGCAGACAATACCTGACACAGACCTTGTCATTCCAATCATCTCTGTCTAGTCTTACCTGTCGTGTAATGTTTGTCCAGCCTTGTGTGTTTAGTCTTGTCTAGCGATTTAAAATGCTCGACATAAGTGTGAACATTAAATGGTAAACAAACCTTGTGAGGTTTTCAAGATAAAACCAATTGAAAGTAATGTCGCAGAAAGCGTTTGACCTGAATCCGCTAATCTGCGACGTGTTAGTGCGAAACGGTCCGCAATTGCGAATGATTGCGCGAATTCGCGATTTTTGCTGGCTGGCGTTTTACTTGGGCGGAAGGTCAGGGATCACAGGAAGACGTATTTGACCTGAATACTTCAAACGCTCGATCTTGACCGTTTCGATTTAACTAATCTGCCTTGTGATCTCAGTCTCCTTCCTCACAAGTCTATCAACCTTCCCTGATCTCATTAAATCTACATTCTAATCTATATTTAAAATTAATTGGTTATTTTGACTAGACAAGGCAGACTGCCTTGTTAAAATCTAAAATAAGCTTGACTAGATAGATAAGATTAGAAAGACAAGATTAGACAGACAAAACTAGACAGACAAGACTAACCAGACAAGATTAGACAGACAAGACTAGACAGACAAGACTAGACAGACAAGGCTAGACAGACAAGACTAGACAGACAAGACTAGACAGGCAAGACTAGACAGACAAGACTAGACAGACAAGACTAGACAGACAAGACTAGACAGACAAGACTAGACAGACAAGACTAGACAGACAAGACTAGACAGACAAGACTAGACAGACAAGACTAGACAGACAAGACTAGACAGACAAGACTAGACAGACAAGACTAGACAGACAAGACTAGACAGACAAGACTAGACAGACAAGACTAGACAGACAAGACTAGACAGACAAGACTAGACAGACAAGACTAGACAGACAAGACTAGACAGACAAGACTAGACAGACAAGACTAGACAGACAAGACTAGACAGACAAGACTAGACAGAGAAGACTAGACAGACAAGACTAGACAGACAAGACTAGACAGACAAGACTAGACAGACAAGACTAGACAGACAAGACTAGACAGACAAGACTAGACAGACAAGACTAGACAGACAAGACTAGACAGACAAGACTAGACAGACAAGACTAGACAGACAAGACTAGACAGACAAGACTAGACAGACAAGACTAGACAGACAAGACTAGACAGACAAGACTAGACAGACAAGACTAGACAGACAAGACTAGACAGACAAGACTAGACAGACAAGACTAGACAGACAAGACTAGACAGACAAGACTAGACAGACAAGACTAGACAGACAAGACTAGACAGACAAGACTAGACAGACAAGACTAGACAGACAAGACTAGACAGACAAGACTAGACAGACAAGACTAGACAGACAAGACTAGACAGACAAGACTAGACAGACAAGACTAGACAGACAAGACTAGACAGACAAGACTAGACAGACAAGACTAGACAGACAAGACTAGACAGACAAGACTAGACAGACAAGACTAGACAGACAAGACTAGACAGACAAGACTAGACAGACAAGACTAGACAGACAAGACTAGACAGACAAGACTAGACAGACAAGACTAGACAGACAAGACTAGACAGACAAGACTAGACAGACAAGACTAGACAGACAAGACTAGACAGACAAGACTAGACAGACAAGACTAGACAGACAAGACTAGACAGACAAGACTAGACAGACAAGACTAGACAGACAAGACTAGACAGACAAGACTAGACAGACAAGACTAGACAGACAAGACTAGACAGACAAGACTAGACAGACAAGACTAGACAGACAAGACTAGACAGACAAGACTAGACAGACAAGACTAGACAGACAAGACTAGACAGACAAGACTAGACAGACAAGACTAGACAGACAAGACTAGACAGACAAGACTAGACAGACAAGACTAGACAGACAAGACTAGACAGACAAGACTAGACAGACAAGACTAGACAGACAAGACTAGACAGACAAGACTAGACAGACAAGACTAGACAGACAAGACTAGACAGACAAGACTAGACAGACAAGACTAGACAGACAAGACTAGACAGACAAGACTAGACAGACAAGACTAGACAGACAAGACTAGACAGACAAGACTAGACAGACAAGACTAGACAGACAAGACTAGACAGACAAGACTAGACAGACAAGACTAGACAGACAAGACTAGACAGACAAGACTAGACAGACAAGACTAGACAGACAAGACTAGACAGACAAGACTAGACAGACAAGACTAGACAGACAAGACTAGACAGACAAGACTAGACAGACAAGACTAGACAGACAAGACTAGACAGACAAGACTAGACAGACAAGACTAGACAGACAAGACTAGACAGACAAGACTAGACAGACAAGACTAGACAGACAAGACTAGACAGACAAGACTAGACAGACAAGACTAGACAGACAAGACTAGACAGACAAGACTAGACAGACAAGACTAGACAGACAAGACTAGACAGACAAGACTAGACAGACAAGACTAGACAGACAAGACTAGACAGACAAGACTAGACAGACAAGACTAGACAGACAAGACTAGACAGACAAGACTAGACAGACAAGACTAGACAGACAAGACTAGACAGACAAGACTAGACAGACAAGACTAGACAGACAAGACTAGACAGACAAGACTAGACAGACAAGACTAGACAGACAAGACTAGACAGACAAGACTAGACAGACAAGACTAGACAGACAAGACTAGACAGACAAGACTAGACAGACAAGACTAGACAGACAAGACTAGACAGACAAGACTAGACAGACAAGACTAGACAGACAAGACTAGACAGACAAGACTA